>OX388346.1:19346140-19946140 GCA_947579665.1 Sympetrum striolatum | reverse complement strand
TTTATCCGTGGTCGCTTAATTATTGTATTTCAATTTGTATTAAGTTTTATCTGAAACATCGGTCTATGAAAAGGGAATGTGTCCTTTTGTCCTCTAAGTCACTCCTAAGAATGTGCACAAAATTCGCGGTGTAAGGAAATTGTGTTTGAATGATATAAGCCAATTAATATAATCTATTAAGGCTCTGTAATTAACAGATTAACGAAGTAGTCTCTCTGAACCTTGTCTCCAAAGGAAGGAAAAATGATATTTTTGTTAACATCGAGGGTGACATTTTAAGTTTTTTCCATCGGTTCTGTTTAACCTAACTTTATTTAACATTTTCAAAATTCTATTAATATTTCTATTGAATTCTTTTAGTAAATAAATAAGGATTAATAATTTAATGAAGAAATATTGGTCAGGACGAAGACAAAATATACAATAAAAATTAAGGGAAATAAATCGATAACTATAATATATTTTATAAAAAGTAATAAATATGAAACATTAGCTGTTTTATAGGTACATTAACAATAAAAGTATTCAAAAAGTTTCCTCTATTAAATGTGGAATATAATTGGACCATCGCCCTGCGTAAAGATGACAGGCGGTGACCAGGAGCCTACAGCCTCAGGATAGCTGAAAGTCTGAATCTAGGTTTCATAGATTTCTTTTTAAATGTGTTACTCGTGGCTGTCCTTAATCAAATGATGTCGCGCATAAATCAGAAAAATTTACTGAACCCCATTTTTCAAATTCTCCTCTTTGAAAATAAATAAAAGGATCATGTAAAACTGCGAAAATCGAGTGATGTAAAACAATGAAAAGGCAGATTCCCTTGAGCGGCGATTAAGATAGACGTAATAAAAACTTCACCGAGGATCATTAGGCCACTTAAACTTATCTCCTTTCATTTCCGTCTGTGGTTTACGAGGTCCTAAAGGCACTGTCCCCTCTCAGATGTGGGCCATCCCTTCACCTGCAGCGAGATCCACAGCACGTGTGGTCGGCACGTGAAGATTTTGGAGAAGTCGGAGAGGCAGCAGGAGAGAGATAGCGGTGAATTCTGTACCTTTTTATCGAGGTTTAGAGGTTGGGAAGGCGAGTGGTACTCGAGCGATGTTCATCGGAGTGTCTTTTTTATGGAGGATGCAGGTGCTCTCTAGAGGCTTTGGTTTCAGCTCATGTCAAGAGATAAATGATGAATCCACCTGCCGACGCTTTCTTACTGGGATTGGACTTTTTATTTTGATTCATTTCGTCCCAGTCGTTTTGCGTACGAGTACATGGATAGCTTTGGTTGATATATCTTATTATCCAGCTATTTTCGTTGTAATTATCACCATTATTAAAGCAGGATTACTGGAATGTTTGATTTCAACGGTCATATGCATCAGTGCTTCAACTCCAGTATGTCGTCCAAGGTTGCCAGTTTATCAAAGCAGAACATTAGCCAAAATTTACCAAATTCTTATGATTAATTAAAAACCGTTGCGCATCATAAGTTTATTGTGGAAATAAAGAATTTGCCTTATTTATGCATAATTATTCGTGTATTTTAGAAATACTTATACAAAGCTTGATAGAACAATTTTCGCTCTTTCTCGAGTTTTATGTGGTAGACTCACAGAAATTAACCAAAAATGAGTGGCTATTTTACTTATATTTTTGAGTCAGTGATGTGTTATATCGCGTTATAAGAAGTTTAGATTCTTCCATTGCGTTTCCTAGTTAGGTGTCTTCACTCTTTTCTTCCGTTCGTTCTCCATCTCGTACAGCTAATGTTTACCCCTCTCCCTTGAAAGGATGGGCGTATCTCAGTATATTCTCTCCCACGGAAAAGTGATCAACAATCTATGATGGATATCGAACTGGTAATTATTTTGCTTCCCGATAACTAGGCTAATAGCATCGTCGATTAATTTTGTGCGACAGAGTGTTGTAATAGACGCCTGGTGCATTCTTTCGCAATTTCCAGCTTATCCGTTCTGTTTAAAATACCATAAACTAGTTGATGAGATTATCGACTCTACACTATGGTTCTGATAATCAAACAAATCTTCGAAGAAGTACTAGTTATCTGTAGTAAATAATGATTAAAATTAGAAAATAGGTATTAAATTGACATTAATTTACGGCTGGCAAGGATTAAAAGATAGTTAAGCATTGTCGTAAACCAATATTTGCATTGGTCTGCCAACAATGATGTTCCACGCTATTTCTCTTGCTTGTCATTTAAGAGTATGGTAGGAGTCTTACAGAAACAAAATAGCTGAACGAAACATGGTTAATCACTGTAATTAATTATGGATTAATTTATTAATTTATGGATTTTAAGTTACAGATTTTCAGAGGGAACCACTCTCAAAAATTTACCAATAAAATCAAAAAATGTTGAGAGCGAGCGGTCTGTAGGCCACCCTGAGATGCTTCGAATATTCACTTGAAAGAAAGTGCGTAATCAAATACTGCGGTCGAATAAGTCACGTTTACAGAAATTGTTTTCCTTCTGCGGCTTTCCTTAATCCAATGGCGGTATGGAAAGTGAAAATGCCGACTTTGGTAGAGCGGCTTCCGAAATTCGGTGGAGATATCTCGAGGTTTATCACGTATCGAAGTCTCCACGGATTGGATTCGGAGAACCGCATATTCATGCGAGTGGACGTGCCTGAACTTGAGGGAGAAGAAAGTGGGAATTAGGAAAGAGGAAAGGAAAGGGAGAAAGGTTGGAGAAATATCAGTAGCAGGAATGCTGTCAAGGAAAAGAAAGAATAGATCTGAAACAAGATGCAAACATATTAGAATCATTCGCAATTCCATTATTAGCTAGCAAGTTTATCCCGGATCGTATACACTATATTTAGCAAAGAAGACATGGGCTTAAATGTTATAAGACTTACGATTTTTGAAAGCTTATTCACTGTTGAATGTTAAAATTCAATATCCTTAGTAATATATTTGCTTAACAGACTAGAATCTGACAACGTAGACAACTTAAACGCGGTGACTGCTGCGTAAAACAACTAATTTCACCAATCATTTGTAAGCCGTAATTTTAATCGCAAGAAGTGTTGCATTGCAACTATATTTATAGAAAATGATCCTCTAACAGTAAACATTTTTTGTTTCACATTATGGAATTTTAACGTACATACAGGTCTACATATTCAGTTGCTTTCTTTGCGGGTTTCATACAGCTTCCTGATTGTGCTTGCCAACTCACCCGGAATTCCAGGAGACTTCTGTATTCCATCATGTATAGAGACTCATCTTTTCTCTCTCGAATGGAGGTTAAAAGAAAATCTCTCTTAATATTTCCGATCCACTCTCCATCTAATAGGAGACAATTCGTTGCAGCGTAACATTCATTTCAATCTATCTTGCAATGATTCTGATTATATTTTTGTAACTTTAAACGCCTGTAAATTTAAAGGTTCTGAGAAGATCTTCGAAATATGATTTTTCCTCCTACATGATACACTTGAACGTAAATTTTTTTATTAACATTCCTAATGCGATGTTGTTATCAATTTTTTACTTATATGTAAATCAAAGGACTAGAAATGTTTGAAAATTTTAAATTATAATTTTAAAGTACAATTTAATGAATATTAAGTAAAACTTGAATTTTTCCGAAGTAAATATGCAACTCGGAATGAAATTGCATCGCTAAAACTTTCGCCGTTTCTTTTTCATTGACTTTAAAACATCGCGAAAATGTCACCTCCCTAACAGTTGCCATTTCGGACTAAGTAAAACATAAAAATTATGAAATATTTACGTATTTCTAAATTAAATATTTCTCCTAGTTGATAAGATTTTCATTATTTACAATAAGAAATTTTCAACAAAAAGAAAATTATATTATCTTTAATTTGTAGTAGTAGTAGTATTGTTAAAAGTGCTTCGACAGCTTAGGTCATTTCGCACATTGGCTCCCACCGGGAATCGAACCCAGGACCGCTTTCACCAGAGGCAAACGCGCTGTCCACATGACTATCCGGGAACCCTATCTTTAATTTGATGTAAAGATATCAGCATTACTTTTCAAAGGAAGTCTGCTGTACATTCGCAAGTACAGGAGCACATCATTTTAAATCCGACAAAAATTGCGTATGGATGAGTTGGGAGAAGATGCTGTTAGAGAGGAAACGGAGGGTAGAGGGAGTGGGGGGGGGGGACATGATTCCTGAGAGGAATGGGAGATGGTGAGAGTGGATGAGAGACACGTCGATAAGAAGAGCAAAACGAAGTGAGAGTCGTGTCCGGAGAAGATTGGTTCGCGAAGTGAAGCTGTCGACTCTTCGCCGTGCATTACTCCCTCTTCCCACGCCTCCTTTTGAAATCCCATCCTTAAGAGGGTTCATGCACGGGGAAAAAGGTGCCCCTCTGTTTCGGATGCGGACGTCCGTCCGAATAAAAAAGATTCTTGCGTAATTGGCCTGTGCGCCTTTGATCGGAATGGATGGTCCATTTCGTGATCGTGGGAACTGCTCTTCATCCCTTCATCGCGTGAAATTGAGTACTTAGGTCCAGGTGAGGATTTTGATGCTCTAAGGTTCCGATAAGCTAAATCTAGAGGCGTCCTCATTCAAATATATTTCGATAAAAATGAAAAAATGCGTTTTTATAATCGATGTTGAAATATTTACCGTGGTTTATACATATGTGTATTCGCTGCTCAAGCGAAATTCTCTAATTAAGGATTATATGTAGAAGAAATTAGTTCCTTCCCGGTGAATTGCATTTAGAAATAGTTCTCGGGACTCCAACCGGATAATTGCTATTGTATTGACTGTCATATTGTCGACGTTTCGGCCGCATATATGTTGACCATCTTCAGGACAATGATGGATAGTACTGCGTACTTAGATGCGTACCTATGTGATTACATACATTCGATTATTATATAAGAGTATGTGATTAGACGAGGATATAGTAGACACTATTCTCGAGACAGCTTCTATGTCATCATTGTCCTGAAGATGGTCGCCGAGTTGCCGCCGAATCGTCGACGATATGTGAAGGCGCTACCTGGTTGGAGTCCCGAGAACTATTCCTACAAAGATTACATAGATAGTAACCCCACTAATGTTAATAGAATCTTTTGGATCTTAACTTATTTGTTGCCTCTGTAAAATAGAGACTAGAATTTCTATGTTTTCCCAAATATTAAGACATGCCTTCGTGAATTTCCACTTAATTTTCATCCTTGACCGGTTTCGGCTTGTAACTTGGGCACTGCTTTTATCTGTCATGTTTATAGTCGACCTTTTCGCTATAGAAGCCAAATAAAATCCTGTTCCGAATCGCTTCTTAGAGGTTTCTGCGCTGCCTTTCAAGGTTTCCATTGTGTATTTTCCCACGTTATGAATTTTCAATAAATAAGGAAACGTTGTGCTGTTGGTTTTAGTTTAGCATGAAGACTTTTACCTTTCCTATGTAGCTGAACCAGCAGATGCGTACCTATGTGATTCGATGTATAGTATTCGATTAGACTCAGGGTATTAATAGTAGACAGGATTTTCGAAATAGTTTCATGCTTCTATAAATACCCAAGGAATAGTACTCTTACGGTGAACACCCTTATGCGCATAGATACATTAACCCTTTCCTTTGGTAATATGTTGCAATTCTTTCGGTTCTGACGGATTCGTTTTACGGCTTTGATTGCTTTAATAAACATTTCTAAAATTTTTGTACCACATAGAACCCCAAAACAACAGCCTACGAGCCGGATGGAGCTTTTAAATGTTTCCTGAGGCCCTTGCAACCAATTCTATCCGCAGAATTTTAATGTTTTACCGTTTGGCCTTAATCATGCAATGAGTATTTTGATTGCCACAAGGCAAAAAGGTCGGAACTCAGCAATAATACTACAAATAATTCCTGTTTTGGAATTAGTATCATTTGAAATGTTACGATAATCCAATTGGTAGAGCTTGCTTATGGGAAGTAAAAACGTTTGTAATTATTAAGATGTTTCAATGGAATTATATATTTGGTAGCCTCTACATGTGAGCCATTCCTTCTCTGTCGGATTTCTGCTTTACGTCTCCTTGCTATTTGAAATTAAATTCCGTATTATGCTCCCATATCTGTTAATTCCCTAATTATCACTTTTCTAGGGAATCTCTCAAGTCATTCCATTGGTGTGCATGTGAAATCTTCCTGTTACGTATTCATGTTTTCTCTCTTTGTGGTCAATCCCTCTATTCTTTAAGCATTATCTAAACTCACAACCTTTCTTTCTTCTTCGCTACAAAATTGAGCATAAGTGATCTTCTACGGCTAACCAATTCACATAATCAAGTTCCCATAATTTTCAACTCCATACTTAGAATTTCGCGCTTTAGGTGTTGACTCTCTCTTGTATATTTTAGTTGTCTATTTTAATTGTCTATTTTAGCACTAACGCATTGGAATTCCCTCTATTTTCACTTCTGTTTCCAATTATATTTTCTATTCTAATTCTTTTCTTGAGTATTTCTTCCAAGTTTTGTATCTCGAGCAGAACTTAATTTAAGAACGTATTGATTGCGGTGTGAAAGAAACCAAGAAAGTATAGGAATAGATGTGGAACCAGGATATTAGATAGGTTATACTCATTTAATTAGCTTTGCTTATTAGATTTGCGTTTTGACTTCAGAATTTCGCATTTTTAATGAAGGTCGAATTATCGCTAATAGTTGCATCGAGAGCGTATGGTGTACCATTAGTCAGCCAAATAAACCCAATCTACATGTATGTGCTTTTTACCGGCCGCCCAACTCTTCGCGTCATGTTTTGCGTAACTTAAACGATGAAATAAATTTTTACTCGCGTAAAAACAACAATAGCATAATGATAATTGGAGGAGATTTTAATCTTCCAGACATCGATTGGCAAAAGCACGTAGTCAAGAAAAGAGCTCGGGACAATGACTCTTGTAGGACCTTGTTAAATTTAATACAAAAAAATTCATTACACCAGCTAGTCAAAAAGCCTACCAGGGAATTAACCATTTTAGATCTTTTTCTTACGAACACCCCCGAACGAGTATCTAACACATCTGTTTGCGATGGAATATCCGATCACAAAACCATAATTATAGATTTCGACCTTAACTTGGTAAAGCACAGAAAACCTAAGCGCAGAGTTTATCTTTACCCGCGAGCCGATTTCGAAGGATATCGTAGTAAACTCATGTACGAATTTCTGGAGTATGTATAAAACGCGCGCGATATGTTTAAATACCGAGGACACGTGGAATCTCTTTGTAAGAACAATGCGTGACCTAATGGATAAATTTGTACCCTCAAAACTTTCAAATCAAATTAATGAACCTAGATGGTATGATAAGGAGACTAGGAGAGCACTAAAGAAACAGAGGCGTTTGCATTGCAAATTAAAAGCCGCTGCGAGGCAACCGAATAGTATCAACATAGATCGAGTAGAGAGCGAACATAAGGAAGCAAAGTCGGAAACTAAACGAATTATGCGAGATGCCCTCCGTCAATATAAAAAGAAGATTTTATGCGAACACTTGGAAGAGGACCCAAAAGCGTTTTGGTCGTACGTTCGTGAGGTCCAAGGTAAAGAGCAAACTGTTGGTTCATTAAAGGATACTTGCGGTAATATAGTAAACGATGCTAAAGGCAAAGCTAATATCTTGAATGATTTTTTTCGAAGCGTTTTCACGTCTGACGATACATCAAATACTCTCCCGAATGTTGATAAACCTGAATCAATGTCGAAAATCACCTTCAGAGAAGACGGCATCATTAAACTATTGCAACAGATTAAACCGAATAAAGCTCCGGGTCCTGAAGACATACCGGCTCGAGTGTTCAAGGAAGTTGCGGAGAGCGTAGCACCTTTTCTTAAAGTTATATTTGACAAGAGTATGAGCGAAGGAAAGGTCCCGAAAGATTGGAAAATTGCGAATGTCACGCCAATATTTAAAAGTGGCTCTAAGGACGATCCAGCTAATTACAGGCCTATATCTTTAACATCACTGAGCGGTAAAATTATGGAACATATAATAGCTAGCTCTTTAATGGGTTTTCTTGAAACGTCCAATTTCATAATTAGGAATCAACACGGTTTTCGTAAGACTCGTTCTTGCGAGTCTCAGCTGGCTTTATTAGTACACGATGTTCTAAACTCTGCTGAAAAACATAAGCAAGTCGATGCGATATTTTTAGATTTTCGGAAGGCTTTCGATAAGGTACCTCATCATAAATTGCTGTACAAATTAGAAATTGCGGGTATCAATTCACAAGTTATTAACTGGATAAAAGACTTTCTCACCGATAGAGAGCAACGAGTAGTACCCGATGGTATTAGTTCCAACTTGGTTAAGGTGACCTCGGGCGTCCCTCAGGGCAGTGTAATTGGACCGTTGTTATTTTTAGTATACATCAACGACCTCAGCAATCACATTGAAAGCAATGTTAGGATATTCGCAGACGACACAGTCATTTACAGGGAAATAGTTAGTTCAGAGGATAGATTAACCCTTTCGAACGACTTAGATAGAATTATGAATTGGTGCGATGAGTGGCAATTAGAGCTTAATGTAGAAAAGTGTTCGGTAGTTAACTTCTTCGAAAGTAAATCTATAATAAATGATTATTCTTATAGTCTCCGAGGGGTAAACCTAATGTCAGTAGAATCGGTAAAGTATCTTGGAGTAACTCTCACGAATAATCTTTCATGGAGTGCCCACATCCGAAATATATGTGGAAAAGCACTTAAGAAACTCGGCTTCGTTAAAAGAATAGTCGGTAGGAGCGAAGAAAAGGTTCGCGAGCGATGTTACTTAGCGTTAGTTAGGCCTCACCTTGAGTATGCATGTAGTGTATGGGACCCCGCCGAGAAATGTCATATTCGGGATTTAGAAAAAGTACAACGGAAGGCGATACGATTTGTAAAGAATTGCTACGATAAAACAGCGAGTGTCACTCAGATGTTACAGGACGCGGGATGGGAATCATTAGAAGATAGAAGAAAAATTCAAAGGATAAATTTATTAAATAAGTTCAGAGAAATTACGTTTTCAGATGATGTAACCGATATAATGCGACCCCCCTGTTATATAGGCCGTGCTGATACTGCCCGAAAGATTAGGGAAATAGATGCTAAAACGAATCGTTTCAAAAATTCATTTTTTCCGCGAAGTATACGCGAAAGCAACCGTTTAGGAAAATAGAGTCAAGGTGCTTGCACCCCCTGCCACACGCCGAAAGGCGGCTTGCAGGGTTCTTACATAGACATAGACATCGCTTGTTGTCTCCATTCTAGCGTAGGAACATAGGACTTATTTGATGTTCTATCGGCTCACACAGCTTCACAGAATGCCGACGATTCTAAATTTAAGCTAGCTATTAGCATCGCATTTTCCATCAGAAGGTAATTGTCCCGGATTTAATATTAAAACACAATGCAAAGGGAGCCGTAAAGAAAAAAATGAGACACGACGTTGGACTCTACTTAATAGATCTTAAACGTATATGTATGTGTAATATCGTTTTATTAGACGTTATTGTTTAATGACATACAATTTTCAATTGTATCCAGTCTTGAAAGAGTTATTGATTGAAACAACAACTAGCGATATACTTCATGACCAGTTCACATATTTGTACCAGTCCTTTAACTTTGCTTTATCTTTTTTTCTGATTAACATTGATTCCTAACTTAAGCTGTTTCGTCATGAAGTTACGTTTGTTAAAAAAAAATACCCCGACCTGACCAGAATTCGACCCTAAGACTTTGGCGATTTTAGACTATTTATATCATTAACGACAGGTTAGATGGAAGAAAAGACTTTTCAGTCTCAATCTTAATCAAGCAAATAAAGACCTAATGGGAGATTCCACGAAAAATCGAACAAAAATTGTCGCCTTTTTTAACTATTGAAATATTCAGTATTTGCGCATCTCTTTGAGAAACCCATGGTTGCTAAGTTTAAGCTCAATGGAAGTTCCTTTCGACGATATTAACGTTTTAAGTTTCCATAACTTCGCAAAAATCTGCGAACATGAATTATTTTGGAGGCTCGTAACTTTCAAATGAAAGACGTTAAGTATCTTGCTCTTTGAATCATTGAAATAAATCGAATGCGTCTTTATGAAAATATTTATGAATGTTCCATGTATTTTCTGTTATTATATCCATGTGCAACCGAAGCTTGCGAGAACCTCATCAATATATGGCGGAAGAGCCAAGCTGTATGACAACCAGAAAAAGATTGTTCTGACTTGGATCATTCTGTAGATCTTTTACTTGTGTAATTACATAATTTAGTCATTGTGTTTTATACCATTTAAAACTATTGAAATTTGTCTTAGTTGCTTATGCATCGTTTTACCATTCACCAAACAACGTCGTGCTCCGAATGTTTTGTCTGCAACGTCTCTTGCTCATCTTCCCTCCATTTCCATTCTGCTCCACTTGGGAAATCTCGCTCATTTTTTACTCTCGGCGACGTGCTATCTCCTAGTCCACTTTTCCCTTCACCTGCACTATCCCTCCGAGCGAAATCCCTTTCACGATTCTTATTTTACCTTTTCTACCGCTAGGGCGGCGCTCCGACAAATTACCCCTCGTAAACCACACCATTTGTATTTCACTATTCATCCTCCTCCTGTCTTCTACATCTCTTTCCCACTCGCCCCACATCGCCCTTATCTCGCATCTTCATCGTATTTTCACCTCTCTATCCGAGATGAATACACTTTCCACCCGTCTGCCTTTCATATCGAGGATCTCCGAGTCCATCCGGGGTTTGATCGGATGACTACTGGGGCGTGGTATGCGGTATGGAATGGGGCTAAGTCAAATAGATCGAAGAAATCTGTGGCTAAGTGATAGTGCAACGTAAGGAGAAATAGATCGGCGGGGATGATAGGAATTTCTGCTTAGGTAGCGATTGGGCTAAACGATATTTTATAAGATAATATACTGTGTATAGTATATATGAGATATATACTGTTGAGGCTGGGAATTGACGTGCAAATATTCTACCCGCTAGCCACCTTTGTCATACTTCGTGTGTGCACTAACATCCCTATCTAACTCTAGTCTACGTTCCAGTATTTGTAATAAGTTGATAGTTGAAAACTTTAGTAAAATATTCTAATGTATGTACACATTTTCATTTCAATCATCATATCTAAAAACACCGCACAGTTACGACCTGGCGTGAGCATTTTTGCAGCTCGGAGAAAAATAAATTAATATATTCATACATTCATTCCCATATTATCCATCACTTCTGTCTTGAAAATACTAGACTAGATTGACAACGACTGGCGGCGCGTATAAGAAAACCAATGCAAGTGGCGCTAGAGGAGATGAAAGAATTTTTTTACGTAATAAGATAGAGTGGTTCATAGAACACGTGCTAAAACGCGATAATTTTCAAAAAAACATCTCGGGATTCCTACGAGAGACTAAGATTGAGAAAGTCTATATAAAAGTCATGATAAGCAAAATGGAATGCAGAACGTGGAATGAATTGGAAAGGACAGGAGAGCACCGCTAGTTTTCGATAGAGCAATAAGGCTTGTTTTTTGGGAAATTGTGATGATGTAATAGTTTTCGCCAAAGAATATTTTTGGTGCTCTCACTTGGTCTTGTTTTTCTTTTTGACTTTTGACATTAGAGTAATTCTTTCAGTTGCATTTTAATTTAATTTTAATAGAATTGCAAAGATAAGAATACCTCGTCATAGCAGTTTCAATGTAGTTGTTGCACAGTTCAACTAGTTTGTCGAATTCATCTTTATCTTTTCAGCCTCCAAATTTCACAATTAATGCTATTCTCAGTAGGTCTATTGAGAATATTGCCGATGTTTACAAAGTGAATACTTCTTCATTACTCTTTCATAGCCTCTGTTATATATCTTCAATAGGTCAACGAACATAGCATGACTCTAATTGGTAATATACTAATGACAATAATACCAATACTTATCGTATTACTTTGATGTTAGAGCTTGTGATCAATAAGATGATATCGAATTAATTATCAGCGGTTGGATTTCATATCCTCAAGCATTCAACCCTCGCAATGGAGAAATAAAAACAATATGTATAAATGTAGAATATGAAAAATATAGTTGAGGATGAACAGATACGTAAATGAAGCTTAAGGTAGCTTAAGATACCACAGTAGCATCAATTTAGAATATAATTTACACTTATGTTTACATTAGTACCCCTCGAGCCGCACTAAGGCGTATGGCAGGGGTGTGAAACACCTAACTACCTAAATAATTTTCATATTAGCTCACCTTATACTATACGGAAAAAGAGACCGATAAAGGCCATTTGTTATTATAGTATTATAATTTACGAATGTAAAGAAAATAATGAAGCTTAGGGTAGAGTGATCACAGTAGGAAAACACCCACCGAGAAAGGAAGTGAAAAAACAGCTGATTGTGAGACCTATAGCGAAATCGGTCACTTCAGAAAAAATCGTAGAAACTTTGACCCATACTGAGAACGCCCAAGGACTCTTCCAAGAACGGGTGGGAAAGTCAACCTCTGCCATACTCCCGCACTTTACTCTTGGGATTCCCATCGCCGTACTCCTCTCGTGGGCTTCTTGTGTGCTCCTCTCCGGGGCAATTACCGCAGGACCCGGTTGTCCTTGGTAGTCTTCCCACCTCTTCCCCCTCAACCACGTCCGGTTGCCTCCTCGGCCCTCTTGATTGCTTTTTTTAACAATCCCCTCTTCCCTATCTCCCCGAGGACTCCGCCATTGCCCTCTGCTTTCCCGTCCTTCCGTTTACTCTATGAGAAAAAGTCGGTGCCGAAAACTAATGCTGGGTCCCTATCTTGTTTTTTTGGGGAATTTCCTAGAAAAAATCGGAAATGTTGACGCTTCGTCCTGCGGTCGCCGTGAACGATGCGTGTCAGAGATATAGGCGACATGTTTGCTGGACAAATTTCCCAGAGTCTGCCGGTGGCCTAAATTCGGTCTCCTGGAAGCCTTGGTTTCTCTCCTGTATAGCAAAGCGTAGGAAGACTAGTTTTTTCAGATTATACGTTTTTTTTACGTAATTGAACTCAAATTTTCCGCGATAAAATCAATATGCACCGCAGAATGAAAACACTTCGTAATTTTCCACAGAAAATGCAGATGTAAGATGTAAGCTCGCTTATGAAACCGGTCGCAAAATAAATTTTCTGTGGAAAATTACGAAGTGTTTTCATTCTGCAAATGGCTTTCCACGATGTCACGCCTTCTCATATCTATTACAATATGCATTGATTGCTTCAGGCACAACTTTGTGGTAGGACTCTTTAAGGTAAATAATGAAAATATACCTACCTTAGGTAGGAAATGCATTTTTCTTACATATTATATTCTTATGCCTTAAGTAGCAAATACATGGTCTTATCTTTTAATTTACTTGCATTAAAATCAAAATGCTCAGGCGTAACTTAGTGGAATCGAAAATGAGAAAATTGAATCACCCTTTGTATTTACAATTAAACGATTCCCAGTATTTTTTTTTTCAGATACATTTATGGCTGAAATCAGTCTTCTAAGGTACACTCCTGGTCAAAATTAACGCAGCACCTCCCTAGCGATCCTTAGGGCCGGTGCTGCGTTAATTTTGGCCAGGAGTGTACAAATGTAGAAATGAGGAAAGGCTTGTACTTTTTCGACAGATTTGAAGTACAGAAGTAACAAGCCTTTCCTCATTTCTACGAGATGGATTTCCACAAAACGACGCCTGAGACTGTGAATTATACTTCTATGGCACGTTATTATTTTTCAAAAAAGGGGGATAGAAATATCGCATAGTGAATTATTACTAAAACTACGTCCATTCAAAATATTTTACTTAAAAATAAAGAAAATAGGACTCAATGAGCTGTCGTGTATTTACCTGAACGGAGGTCTTCAAGCATTTCTGTGTTTTACAGTCCTTGGGTATCAAAAGAGAAATTACGAGCAATACTTGTACAGTTTTCATAACTTCCTTCCAGTTGCGGTTTCTTTTAGTTGAGGGACGATTATTTTCCTTAGAGATTCAAAACAAGGTACATAAGAGATTATCTTTCCGTTGAGGACGCCTGCAACCTTTTCTTCATGCAGGAAACACTTTTTCACCCAGTGGATTATTCTTTGGAGTCTTACGGAAAATAAAAGAATTTTTTAGGTTATAAGTAAGGCCGATATCGAAAATTAATCTCTATTCAAAAAGCGTATACGACCTTTACCAGCACTACCCATAAATGTATGCTTCTTAATTTAGCATTAGTACTGGTATTTAGCGGTATAACCTCTAAATGAAATTAGGTTTTCCTGAATAATTATTATTTTCAGGGTGATAATTGCTGGAATCGTCTTAGAAAAACAATTTTCTCCGATGACAGAGTACAACGAGGTGACCAAAAGCAAGAATTTTCAACGTAGCAAAAACAATCTCAGGAACGTACTTCACAATAGCCTACATAGTAAATAGGTGTCACTTATTTTCATTCTTATTAGTAGTCGATGGAAATATAATGTAGCATGGCACGAGGAAAGTTCAGTCGTGTTAGTTGTCAAGAAATGAAAGAAAGAAATAGAAAGTTGCACTAGGAAAATATATTCATGTCAGTTGACAGGAAAAAGTGATACGTTATTTAAAAGTACTGTAAAGGGTATTAAGTGGAGAGTTTTTAGGTCATAAACCAATCGAAAAGTAAAAGAGGCTCATGTATGTCGGCTTTGAAAATTTTAAGAGGAACGCAGCTACATAGTCGTAGGTTAACAGTTTACGAATCGTTCAATAAAAAACACATAAAAGTCAATTTCAATTTATTGTTGAGCTGAATGAATTTCCTTTTCCCAAAACTGATTTCGTATTCTATCATCCTTAACCTTTTTTTTCCCTTTATTTCCTTTGGTGAAAAAAAAATGTTTCGAAACTTTGAGGATTCAATCATTCAGTACTTCATAGATAACTAGTGCTTAACATTTCGATTTCACTTTACTCGCCATTTGTCATAATTTAGGAGGTCATTTACGGGAGATATCTGAAAGCAAAAAAAACATTCCTGGTCGAACGTAGGAATGAATTCGATACAGGTGCGGGCCCTGAGATTTGGATTCAGACCGCTGAAAAAGAGGCATTAGGACGATCGAGCCTTAAGCGTTTGGTCCTCAACATCTGATTATCTTTGTCCCTCACTATTCGAAAATTCCATCCATTTTAGAAGGAAATGGGTATCCTCAGGGGGGTCTCCAGCCGATTAACTTTCTCGGAAAACAGATGATAGCATATAGGACAAGTAGACTTCAACGCCCGTAAAGCTCGAAAGGAAATGTAAATTCTTTTTATGAATTAATCTCCTTAGACGATAGCTTCTTTTTTATGGAACTGAGGCTTTGGTTTGATTTGAGGCACCCTAGATAAGAGACAAAATCTAAGCATTGTGTGTTTTGAGGAATAGCTTAGTTACATCATAGTATATATTAAACATAATTCGAATCTAATAAAAAGCCTTGTTTTGAAATAATGAAGTTTGCGAACGGAGTACCCATGATGAAGTAAGGAAATATTCATAGTTCCACGAATAAAGAATAACTTTTTTCTTCATTGCAGCGATTCTATCTTTTCTTAATCATGGACCAGTTCATTTAATTCCATTGTGAAGCGTGTATAGTTTGTTACCCAACGTTTAAATCAAACGTAAGTTTTAATTTTTAGTAGTACATACAATTGTCGCATTTAGGTAATGTCGTTAAAATACTAGATAGATTTCTTCTCCCAAATATCCTCTCCCACTTATGTTACTAATGTTCTGTAATATATTTTCCAAAAAGTTTTAATGTCTGCAGAAAAAACGAAGTTACATAATGAGAAATCCAACCATCTAAAATCCCAAAGTTGTATCGACGGCACTAAGTATCCAACGCATATCCAGGATGCATCCAATTTGCGTTCTCAAAATTTGGCCCTTAGCTTCGAATGCGAGTCTGTTTTTTGTTGTTTCTGAGTGGACTGACTCCTGGTCTTGAGTATTCGGTAATGGTGGATCTCTTCCAAGGGTAGTTATTAACTTTTTGCTTGCTTAGCTTCTCCATTACCTCTCAGTCTTCCTCCTCTTTCAGTTACCATCACTTTCACATTATTTGCAGGCGGCGTTTACTTTCCTCTTATGCAGGTTTTATGGAAAAATTAACTATAATCATGAGTGAAACTACATTCTGAAAACAATTTACATTTTGCCATCAGATTACCGTTATACACTATCCAAACTTTATTCCTTTAAGGCAAAACTTCATTAGATAACCTAAACACCGAAATCCTACAAAAAGTAAAACAAATTTAATACACTGGACACTGAATAAAACGTATCATGCTCAATAGTTATACTTATTTACGATTTACTATAAAACTTGTAACTATCGGTACATCTGTAACTTTATACTTGCAAACACAATGTTATTATGTAATTATATCCTAATATTTATATTACTGAAATTTACTTTTATCGATTAACACATTTTATTTGAATTCTTGTGCAGAAATCTCTGTATTTTATTCTTCATCGGCTATTTTATAGATTCTATAAGAAACTTCTGGAGCGCTTTCCGTACTCGATTGAAAATTTACGCGAGATTGTGCCAATTTAATCTATTATTGCCATTCTCTTGTGTAATTGTTTATTTTGCCATCGGAATATGCTATGGAAAGGTAGTGTGGTACATAATGACCCAAGAGGACCTCAACATTAATTATTATTAGCTAGCGAAATTACAATGATGGTAAAGGTATGTAATACATGAACTATAAAATATATATGTCATGCTTATTTTACATCAAATATTGCAACTAATTTAATCATTATCTATGTAAATTTTACCTCTACTATTAATTAAGATTGCGAATATATATTGTGCTGATCCGTTGCAAAAAATCAGCAGTAGTTTGCTCTTTATCGGCATGGTTCGTTTGCCCAATATCCGTTTTCCTCACATTTTCCTATATCCTTTTCTCTTTCAAAACTTTTATCTCTGTTTAATAAACTACAAGTACAAGTTTCTCTCCTTAAGCTTTCCTCTTATTCTGCTTTCGTATCCCATCGCCAATCTTCTTCATTACATTGTTTCCTCTTCGTATTTCCATCCGAAAGCCGTTGAGCGGCCAACTGCTCCCTTTGAGTCATTAGCCTGCGGTTCTTCTCAAGGTTTTCCGGAGGTATTCTTTGATTTTTCACCGCTCGGCTATGGATGGAAATTATAAGGAAAAATGGAGGGATTCAGGAAGAAGAGGCTGGGGATTGAAAAGGAAGTGATTCGATGTTTTCTTTTTGTTCTATGGGAAGAGAAGATGAGGATCATAGCGAGGTTTCTTTCTTACTTCTGCTGCCTAACTCATGACAACTTATGTGGGTTACAGAAAAATCTTTTTCTTATAGACCGTATAGTATTTTAACACTGCTGATAGTGCTGATCTGTGGCTTTGATACCCTTAATCAGTGTCTATTCTTTGCATTGTTAATTTGCAGTAACTTTTTGACTCCTGAGCAGGTTCAAGCATATATATGATCAGGAGATTTTAGATCAGTAACAAAAACTTCCAATACTTTTGCGAATAACTTTCAAAAGTACCTATGCTATATTCCCTCCACTTCCCATTTTTCGTACCTCTGCACTATATTGAGTAGTAGTAGTACTTTATCATACAGTCGACTCACTTCATCTTCTTTGAACTAATTACCTTTAATAAAGATCATTCGTAAATATTGTTATAATTCCTGGAATATTCGGTGACTTTTCATTTCATGCGTTGATAGCTTAATTCATAAGATATTTGTGCTGCATTGCGCTTCTGGATGTTTTCCATTTATAGCATTCCAGCTCATCGAAGGAAGAGTAAACTACTCCAATCCTCAAACTATCCTTCAAACTACTTCAACTCTTATATCCGCTCTATACATATGTCTAAATGTCTGAATTAATGGTGGAAGTGCTGGAGTTAAAACCAATCTTCGGGTAAACTCTACAGATAGCGGCTTGAGGCCGATTTTTAGTAGCTTTCTTGTTTTTTCTAATAGGCATACTAACGTTTTTTGTTTTTAGACTATGAATACTTAATTTTAAGGCCATTTCGAAAAATAACCCATACGCCGATTTTTCCAAGTCTTACCTTTGCGCGACTCATACTAATACAGCAGGGTATTACGGATTCAATGAAAACTCCGCTCAGCAGTGCGTGAATATATCCTTCGCCTTACTACAGAAGCATAGTCGATAAATACTTCGGCCTTAAGATTCCTTCTATTCCGTAGAAACCTCAGTTATTATCTTGCCACATCGTGATTGCGTTGTGAGCGGCGGAAGATAGTAGCACGAAAGTCGCAGGACTATGATGATGTCAGGGTCTTTGAAAGGTGGCAGTCTCAATTCAGGAATCACGCATTGTCCTCTCCTTATCTTGATTCGTTTCTTCCCTTGCTCTCGCTAGCTTCTCCGACTCTCATCGCTTTATGCTGCTTTACCTTCTCAGTCGGTTTGACCATGAGTCGTTCACAATTAAAATTTTATTCGTTCAATCCAGAACTATTAACATGTACTATGTACTAAGACATGCGTCTTCCTCTTACGTGAAAGTACATTTGACATCTTCATTCGAATGTAGTTTAGTGTTGTTGAGGGGAGGTGAGATGAACTAAACTCCCAAGGAAAAACGGACTTGAATAAAGTCTGACAGGGCCGGGAATCGAAGGCAGCCTCCCGGTTAGAGGAAGATCCCGGGTTCGATTCCCGGCCCTGTCAGACTTTATTCAAGTCCGTTTTTCCTTGGGAATTTTCCTGGGTGCACGCCCTTATGTGCAAAGTCACCTTAACCCTTTCCTTATGAACTAAACTGTTGCCTTGCGTTTCGTTGTGAACTTGCAGTGGCCTAATCGCTATTCAGTCACTGTTCTTCTGAAGGTTCTGCAAAAGTTTATGGAACGATACGAATTGAGAGAAAGGGGTTCATGGAGTAGAACTGGGACAAGTTAACATTATTTAATACAGAATAACCTGTTTTTGCATTTCTGGAGTATTTTTTGTAGCTAGACCCTTCCTAACTTTTAAGCACACCTGCGCAAGTACCATGAGATTTTTTTGTAATTTTTAATCTGGACCCTAATAAATTAACTGTGTACATAGCATGCGTATACTCAAATTTACTTGGAGATACCGAAGTATGTATAAAAAGGAGAGATCTTCAGATATGTTGCTCATTATCTTCCATTGGGAATGAGATGAATTATATTTGGGTAAGAGTTCTCTTTCGAAAATTAAATGAGAAACATGAATTGGTTTTAATATACTTTTACATGTATCACCTAGTTTATTTTTAAATAATTATATAATAGTTCAATAATTCAAATCTTGAACAAGTACTAAAGCTTGAATACGATTTATTTGTTATTAGTTGATGTGGGAGCAAACTGATGCTTATCCATTGAAGAAGGAGAATCTTCCTAGATATTAGGAATTCATATCGTCTTTAAGAAATTCCAATTCATGCCCAATTTTCTCATCAAAAATTAATTATTTTCATACTATTTGACGAATGGAAAATGAAGGAGCTAATTAGAGACAGTGACGACTAAAATCACTCGTAGGTGGTATTTCAGCTTCACGCTTGGCCGTGTCTCTTATGGCTCCAGTATCGCAATCATTACTCAGGGCAATTTATTGCAAGTAGTCTACCGGAAACTGTTTGAAATAATAGCGCACTATATTAGCCATTGCCTTATAATCTCATTATTCATAATTAATATCGTATTATTGAACATCTGGGTATTATATTCGAAGCGTCATCGCTTTCCACCCATTTTTTGATGCACCGAATCAAGGTGACCAAGAAAATCGCGGGAAGTGTCGACACCTCGACGTTGGAGAAAGTCATTGCGGCAATGGCGATGTCGTTGTTGACCTTTCGAAGGTATTTTGCGCTGTCGGAAACCATAAGAAATCTGCACCCTCAGCATGCGATCAATAAACATTCGAAGGAACAGGACAATAAATATAAACGTAAATCTTCCGGCGTATAATTCGCACAGGTAATCGTATCGTAAATAAAAGAGTCTATACTAACAAAACTTGTTCAAATTTTACAATACAAAGACACTTAGGACTCTGCAACAGTTCTGTACACTATGTACACTGGGTTTTGGGGTTAAACATATAATAATACAAAATATAGTAACTGGAGAGGTAATTGAGATATTTATCAGCGGTTTGATTCTACAAGTTCGGTAACTCGAAATTTTTTCTACGTTTGCTTGATGATGGCGCACCTTGCCATTATGCAGTATTTTTAAGGGATTTTTTGCATAATAAGTTCCCAAATAGCTTGATTGGGAGAGGTAGTCCATTGATTACTTGGCCCTAGTCATGAGGCTTCTTGATTTTATTCTGTGGGTGTTCAACAAGAATAAAGTGTACCAAATACCAATTCGTCGTCTACCAGAACAACGCCATCGAATTCCCGCAGTTATTGCAAATATTACGCCTGAAATGCTGCAAAACACTTGGAGAGAGTAAAATACAGATTAGATGTCTTTTTGCCACCAATGGCGCACATATTGAGCTACATTAACTGTGTAAAAAACATATTGAGATACCATAATCCTAGAGACAAACCGCCAATAAATATCTTAAATAACTCTCAAGTTGTTACATTCCGTAATATTATACATTTAACCTGTAACACCCTGTACTATAGTACTGCATTGTATTGTGGAATTTGTACAAGTTTTGTGAGTAAAGACTTTTTAAAATGAAATCCCTCAAAGTATCGCTAAATGCTATTCATAATAATCATATCGTATTTTAGAAAGTTCGAAACATTTATGTCAATCGATTTTAAGTTTAAGATTTCATCGTTGGATAGATGCTTCATCTCAAGTTGTATTGTCAACACGAGAAATGATCAGTAAGGTTGACTGGATAAGATTGGCGATACATTAGATTACCGTATTTAGATATTAAGGTATTTATAATTACAGTTGCTCTTAAAAAAAAAGACGTTGGAAGTCTTGATGGCCGTAAAAGCTATGGGAGTTCTTTCCAGGCTTACTTGGATGAACGGCTTTTCTAGAAGTGCTTAGTTTTAAGATTTCTCTATGTATTAGGACAATTCTCGCCGTATAGATTATGTTCCTGTTTCTCTTGTGATCACCTCGATCCTTTGTTCCCTTTCTCAGTTGTTTTGATGAGCCTATCCTTCTTTAGGAAGATGAGAATATGTCTTAGCGCTTTTAAGAGTCTTAGTAGCTTTCACTGGCAACGAGAGGAGAAATTCCAAACAGTTATTGTTTGTAATAATGACAACCAACTGACCCGGTTCCGAAAGAAGAGAGTGAGCAAATCGCATACGAGTTAAGTACTCGAACTAGAATATCATTGCTACACCACCACCTATAATCTGTTTAAAGGTTTTCATATAAAACTGTGATTTTTTCTTTCAAATCGGTTTTAATAACGACATTTTCCTAATTTATAACTAGCTGCTAACAATCGCCAAACAGGCCAACGATCGATAATGACAGATTTTATTTATAAAAAAGAAAATGCAAATTTTAATTATGCTTCAAATTGAGCATGGAATTTTAGTGTAAGAATAGGATAGTTTATTGACACATTATACCTGCTCCATTAATAGTGCAAAAGAAGACCTTTTACAATTTGATACATCTTCTTCTACGTTCAAAGCATAACGATTACAGTACAACTTGTAAATTAAAGTATTCATGTAAATTGTTGTACTCAGAGGAAAATACGCGTAACGTAATGCATACAAGTACCGTAACACATAAAATTAGCAAAATATATAACGTAGTAACTATAATCTAAGCAGGCATTTCACATTTTATTTTTATAACGACATCCTCAAAGAAATCTCTCACAGAATAATACAATTAATTCATTAATATCTAACATAATGTGTATTAAGCACGTAACAAGTCATGACTATTCATGTAGTTAAGGGGCACAAATTAGTAAGATATATCTCTATTTGTTTTATTGTATTTAAATTCTAAGGTTATTGAATTATGAGAAAACCACTGGGAAAAACTTCTCATTCAAGTTCTTGGATTGTTTACTTCCGGAATATCTTCTCACTGAATTATCACCAACAGTTGACTTTGCCAGCAGAATGTTATCCATTCCGACGCATTCCTAAAAGTTTGAATTGATTAGAAAGTTTCGTGGACTTCCATTCGTTTCAAATCCTCAAGAGTGGTTACTTGTGATGACAGATATAGAGCACGAATGTTAGACCAGTGCTCGGATGCTCACGAGCAAATTTGGAGCGTTATGAAATCTCAGGAGCGATGGTAGCAGAGCACGGACAGCGAAAAAAGACTCTCCAACTTTCGCGTGAGATTCGGTTGCTGCAAGCTCAGATCGCATCGTTCATTCACCCCTGAAAACACTGCTGCTTGTTATGCACTGCTATCCCACTGAAGAGTTTTGTATGCATTTCCAAGACATGACGTTTTGCCTCTTACGTAAATGGATAAGAAGGTAATTTAAAACATCAAAGATACATCTTTATGTCTCCTTTCAAGATTTAAGTTCTCTCCTCAAGTTGTTTCAATAAACACCCGTAATCCTTCTTTCGAAATGTCCCCCCATTTCAATGCATAAACATTAATGGAGGACTTTTTATGCTTGTGCTAGTCTTGTTTATTTCTTATAATTATTATATTTTTGCACAGAAACGAAGTTCTCGAGCCCCCTCGTAGCTAATATCTATTTTCTAAACACGCGACTATCGTCTGTAAAATATTTAGCCCGAAGGCCGGTCGTTGCTTCAACCCCTTTTACATAATAAGCTACTAAGAGCTTGCGGAAAGGAATGAGGTCTTCTAGGCAGAATGAGGAGTGAGGTAGTTCGACTATTATTGTTTTTTAATAATCAAGAAAATTTATTTACTGAAATTAAACGTATTGGTGAAAATAATGGTACTGCCGGTCACCTTTATAGAAAAAATAAATCATTCCAGAAGAATAGAGGGTGCATCTTCTGGATCTATAACATGATAATAATATCCTTTAATTGGCTATCATAAATAAGAATTATTTCGTTTTTCAAGCCCGTTATTCCTTAAGAAACATTTCGTTCGAAAACCTTCCTATATAATCCTACTCCTTCAACGGAATGTCGTGAGCTGTCTATACATATGGAAGTAACAAGCTAACCACTAAGTAAATAAACAGCATAAATTTTACTCTCCCGTATCCTTGTCCTTCCTAAATATAGCTAGTGTGTGTGCATTCCAGCCTGCAATTTGCGGCGAGAGACGGAACGGAGCAGGTGATATGCGACTCGCTTTTTCAAGCACTCTGTGCACCGCCGGTGTTGTTAAGGAGAGAGAACTGTTGGGGGCTCCCAAAGGGGCACGTGCCGCCCAAGTTTCACTCTCGCCATCGGCGATTACCCCTCTCCTTGCCCACCGCAATCTCCTCCCAGACGGGTTAATTTCTCCCAGCGACGCCAGCACATGCCACGAGGCGCCCGCTCTCTTTGGGCCTCGCTTCCCTCAAAGGGCTTAACAGGGACTTCCGCGTTCGCTGCAGAAGATTACGGGGGCAGCAAAAAATTATTCCGCGATATATAAGTACTTGTCCCGGGAGGAATCGGTACGGCTTCGATTCCGATCAAGGACGGACGTGAGTTGGTTGTTGGGCGGCAGAACGACTGCCAAATGGAGTAAATGGGAGGCTCGTGCCCAGCAGCTGGATGTTAGATAACTAGGTGCCACGTTCTTTAATGGCGAATTTTCCAGGAAATTGTCTCACAACTTATTGCTTACGAACGTACTAACTCAGGATTTTAGGAACGAGCTATGCGTTCGTAAGTTTGTAATTTTTTTTGCTCAATATTTTATACGGGATGAAAGTGTAGCAATTATGTACTTGGTTGTACGAGGAGTTTTATTCGTGAATTGTATGAAAAAGTAGGAAAGCTAGGCTGTATTTTTTAATTTGGCTTCTTTTTGAATATGCAGAGAGTGTATGAGAGACTACGGGTGAAATTTGCGTCACAAAACTTCCGAAGTTACAGTGCGAGGAGATGAATTTCGGTAAAAATTAGTAAAATGAAACAGCAAGTGTTAGTAAAATGCTTTTGGATGCAAGTTGGAGATAACTTAAAGAAAGTAATTGAGGTGCTAGATCAAGAATCAGGGGTTCGTTTTACATCTAATATGAATTCCATACATACTTCAAGCATCTCTGATAGACAAATTCCTCAAAGAATGGGAAAACCTTCATCTAGCATCTAAATTTTATTGTTACCAAGAATAACGAAGGTTTTTTTAAGCTGAAAAATTTTAGAAAACCTTATTGTGCAGAACATCCTTTTCTCTCCTTTCATAATAACAACATAAATGCATTAAAAGTAAAACCTACTGAATCAAAACGAATATCACATACAGAAGCACTTAAGCCAAAAATCAGCAAGTTAACTCGTTTAATTTTGATTGCTTTAAGGGAGATATCAATAAGAAAAACCATTTGCCTTTCAGCCTTCCACACTCCTCAGCTCATCACCACACTGACGCTAGTTTATCTCTCCAATCGATATACTTATCTTCCGCGCACGAATTGTTTTACAAAATTTATTAGTAGGTCGTGGAGATCAACGGTGTGTAATGGCCCGAAAACCTGTGCAAGTAGTCCACATACAAGCCTGTTTTCATCCCACATCTCAATGCAGCCAACCCCACCCCAACTGTAGCTTTATTCCCCCTATGTCACGGGCACGAGGCCCAAGCATGTCCCTGTATTTCAGATATTGCTCTATGATAGGGGAAAATAACCGATTTTTCCTTCGCTTCCGATGAATTTTACAACCTGTCTCAAGCAGCATTCCCATGTTTCATCAAATAAATTTTTTCATCGCCGGTCGAATAATTGATCTCCTTTCTCTAACTCTCATATTGGACCATTACGGGCGTTTGCTTTTGGCGATCCCGGGTAGCTCATAAAACGTATAGAAAGTTCTTACGAGTTAATTTCGATAAGGAAGCCACGTTTCATAACCTGTCTGATGAATTGCAAGGTGCTTAACACTCGTAATGGATGGTCGAGATGGCAATAATACTGCATGGAAACTTCAACTTTAGGGGAATTGGGATATTCGGGAAACCCCCGCAAAATTTTCAAAGGAATTATTACAAGTGATGATGCAAACTTAAATAAAAAACCGAAATATAAAAAATAAACATGTTGTATATTTAAGTAAAAGATAATAACAGAGGTTTGATTCACCCCGATTACTCGAAATGATTTCAGCAACACGGAAAATTTAAAATTCCAATATTTTCGGTAATGTATTAATACTGCAAATATCTATTATCAATCTCCACTCCTAGAAACAATTTCAGTTTCTAATCCATAAAAGTTTTCAGGTTCTCAATAAGAGGATGATTTTCATTTCATAGTACTATTGCAGCAAAAATTTGCTCACATTCATGGCATTAAGGATGTTAATTTTAATGTATGTCATATGCCGTTGATTCTATATAACATATCCTACATTATTGTCGATTCGTACCGGGTATGGACATATTTAAACGCTATTATATGGACTTGTTTTCCTGGAGACTTCAACGACCGAAATATAGAGTTCAGTATCTCTTGCAGATAGATTTCTTGTAATATCTTCGTAATTATTCGTGTGCAACGTGAAGTCTGAGAAGATCCTCCTTCTTCGTCTTCTTCTGTACTTTCGTATTTAGATGCCTGACTTCACGCTTATTTAGCTCTGCTTATTGTTCATTTCGAGGTTTACCTCAAGAACGCGGAAATAGTCTGAGAAAGTAGTTTTCCCTAATTACTTGATTTAGAGTCATTAGTTTTTTCTCTTTCCATAATGCGGTGACATTATATATGACCTACACAGGTAGTTAATTCTCTGTATACTAAGATTTCCATGCATTAGCTCTCTCTTTTACGTTTAAAAATTTCTTATCTTTTCCGTTCACTTTAAGAACTACGCGGCAAGGTAAACAAACCGCGATTAACTTATGTTTCTGTATTTGGCCATATTTTGCACTAAAGGAAGCTTTATTGTATTCATTTTGGAGGCGGGTTTAAATGAAATCTAAATGATTAAACTTTACCCCTCCTCAATTAACTACTAATAGGTTTGAAGTGGGAATGACACATAATAGAAAATTAAGGATTGAGATGTAGCCCCTTGCCTTTTCTCGTAGCTTGAATAGTTCAAGAAACGGTTCACATAAATTTAGCACAATTATTTTATGATTGACACTTTTTATTTAGTTAGGAGTGACCAGAATTCAGGTATTCTTAAGCATCATTCATACCTCAGCTGCTTGCATATTTTCCTAGCCATTTAGGAGAAGAAAATGAAAGATACACTTTCCTCTACCCAATGCCAAAAGGAAAATTAAAATGTTCCATAAATTAAGATGTGGTCGCCGGGAGAATAAATGATAAAAAATAAATAATGATCGATAATTTATAGTAATTGATGTACTCAAGTGACCAATATGAATTCAATGTCTTCCGGTCTTAAATTTAATTGCGAATCGTGCTGGCAATTCAAAACGCAGGAAATATGTGATACCCGCTTGGGGCAAAGTGGGTGAAAATTCGCCCAGCGTTCCGCCAATTGTCTCGGAAGCGATTATCCGAAAGCGGGTTCCTTCAACCCTTTCCTCACTGAGAGGGAGGAATAGAAGGCGAACGTGGTGTTGACACTTCGCGAATCGTTCCGCAGAAAAAAATGGCTTCGGGAATGCGGCAGCGGGGATTTCCGCGAATGGCTTTAATAATCGCCGTCAGCAGCTTTCTCTGCATGTCTGCCCAAGAGGTTCTCGGAGGGATTTCATTCCGCCGTTCTGAAAGGACTCGCTTCTCTTCCCGACCGTCAATGAGCCTCTGCTATAACGGTTTCTATTGTTCGCTCCCGAGAATGAATGGAGCTCATATCTCTATCCATTCGTTCGAAAGAAATTCCTTAAGGCGAGCAGAATGGGATCGCTCTTTGATGCCGGAGATTAGAGCAGAATCCAACTTCTCCGCCTCAGATCGAATTGTATTCGAATGACACACGGCTAAATATGATTCATTCTTCTTTGATAACGTTCCAATGGTATTAGAATTTGGGACAGTGGGTTCTTATTTAATTCTTTAATCGAGTTGAATCTGAGGTAGAAATCCGCTAACAAATTATGTTTGTTATGCAATCTAAGTCGGTATTATAATTTGGGACAGTGGTTTCTTATTTAATTTTTGAATTGAGTGAAATTTGAGGTGTAATTCCGCTTATAATGTATGTTTGTGATGCAAAGTAATACAGTTTAAAGGTCATACTTTTGAGCTGGATAACGATTGGCAAGATAATGGTCATAAATCGGTTAATTATAAGATTTTCATGGAGTAGTATTGAGGAAATCTCTAGTTATGATCATTCAATTCTTGAGTTAAAATACTAGTATAATTAGGTTTAAAAATATGGAATTAACCTCTTTTGTAAATTCAGAGAGGCGGCTTTACATCTCTTTTGAAGTTTTAAGTGATAAACTATATATCTAATCTATTTTGCCTCTGTCTTCATAAACACGTATTCATTCTTCTACGGAAAATTTCCTGGATTTCATGTGCTGCAGACTCATATTTTTTATGTTAGTATAATTCTTTCTTAACTTATAAGGCTTATCCTGGAGTGCATCCCCATTACTAAGACAGTACACCATCAAGTCAGATTCTAAATATGCTACTCTTACCAGATGTAGTTGTACCCCAGAAAGAAGGGTATAGTGAAAGCTTCTTTTGTGATCAATTGCACTTTTAAATCTTTAAGGCATTTTTGGAGTTTCTTCTATCTTCTTTTTTGTATCCAGACGGAGCGTTCATATTGAATTCTTATAATTTTCAATGCCCAACTGCAGATGAATGCGCTGATTGAGTTGCTCCTCGAATATTATTATGAGGCTCCTATCCAACATGTCGGAATCTCATCATAAGAAGCACTGGAAGGCATATGTCTTCTCATC
Organism: Sympetrum striolatum; assembly: GCA_947579665.1. NCBI lineage: Eukaryota > Metazoa > Arthropoda > Insecta > Odonata > Libellulidae > Sympetrum > Sympetrum striolatum. Next base: position 19,918,125 of record OX388346.1, on the reverse strand, counting down.
ATATTACCGAATTATACTCTTTTCCATAGCTTATACTAGTAATTTAGGAGAAATCTTTTTGTCTCACCTCATATAAGGGTCAATGAATTCCGTACATACCCATTTGCATCCTCGATACTTTCAAGCCATTGCAATATTCGTGTCAAGTAAGGAAACTTTGAAAGTCTAGAGGCCATTGTTGAGGAGGTATTAAGGTTGTTTATTTTTGGCTCGGACTGGCTACATTGGCCTGAATTTCTCCCTTTCCATTAATAACGTGGCTTGGTAAGTCTGCTTTAATGACAACGTTGTGTGAAGGGAGCAAGCAATGGAAAGCAGTGTTATTGAGTCAGCTATGAATTTAAATCAAAATTTCCAGACGCATTTATTTCTAGAACTGAGAAAGTAATGTATCGTAAGAAAGGTAGGTATCTTATAAAATGAAAACAATAGAAATAATGATACGAGTAAACGAGATAGCTCAATGCATTCTACGTTCCTGTTCTAACACCATTGTTTACAACATTATCCGCATTTTACAAGACATTCTGAGGTCCAAAATGAATTCATTACTGCGGTTTATGTTTTCACTCATTTTATTTTTGGTGTTGCTGGTATATCTTCTTGTCTTTTAAATCTCATTAAATCTGATTATTTCACCAAGTATATTTTTTTATATCTGTAGGTTTAGCAGGTTTTTCACACCCTTTTTTCCTAAGCTCGTAGCTTAGATGTTTTAAATCCACAAATATTCTTTTTCTGTTCATCGTTTTTTTCAAGTTCTCTTTTTTTACAGTTATATGACGAAGGATTAGTTGTAAGTAAAGACTTTATAGTCTCCATATCGCCCTAAATGAAATCTTTTGTTATTATTATATTATATCTTAGCATATTTCGATAGTTTCCGAGCGTAATACTTCTTTAATGAGGGTGACATCCGTCTTACAATTTCGTTGAAGTATTTACCAATCCGAGTCTTCCCTTGTCCCAGCTTCTAATGCGTGGCAATAATTACCGATGACTCAGACTTAAATATTTCTGGTATTATTTACTATTTCTATAATTTTTATATGTAGCAAACTCTCTGTTTTAATCATTGAATCTTTTTCTCTCGCATGGCATACACTAAATCCCGTCTCGTCGTCATTCGTGTATTGAAAAGTATGTTATGAAAAACTAATTGCCTAGTAAACCTCACTACCTCTCCCAATCTATTATTAACAAGCTGTGAAGGGGTTCTTGTTAAAACAACTTTACTGACAGACGTTCAATCTATGCGTACATAATTTTAAATCTAACGCCTCTTTAATGTCAACAAATATTGGATATCCGTTACTTTAACAATCTCAAATTTATTCTTTAGCATTATTGTTGAATTTCTCGAACTCAACAATTGAATTACGAATTGCTGCTGTGTAGAGTATTAGTTCTACATTTTCAAGTTTTTCAATTTAGACAAATATCCAACTTTCCCACATGTATATTCAAGAGTTATCCCACCTTGGTAGCTACATCCTGAGGCAGTTTACCCACTAGCTTTCCATCGAAATCTCAGTTCCTCTCGGTCGTTATACAACCTCCCGAATCCTCAAAATTCTGCAACCGGATATGCAGACAGGGCAGAAACCAAAGATTTGGAGAATTTCCATCTCCCGAGGCACTTTTCGAATTGGAGGTCCACGGCACACTTATTCCGGTTCTCCAAGCACTGGGAATATCTTGGAGACGGAGGATTGCCCTTGAGGAGTCTGCAAAGGACATTGATCCTTTGGGATTCATTCCTCAAATAACAGATTTTGTGACGAATAAAGCGCTTGGTAGCGTGGGAATCTGTGCAGAAGGAAAATTGTTTAATTCGTCTTTCTTTTTCTATCTGCGACTGCCCAGTTGTATTATCATAGTAATTTTCTCGTCCCCGAGGATTTTTTACTCGGTCTTCCCAGAAGCGTTGGCTGATGAAGGCGTCGAAATCTGTAACGTAGCGGTTTCCGTCGATTCCCTCGTTCATATTTGCCCGAGGTGAAGATGAGATTATTTTCATCCTTCTTTTTTTCTTTGTGGAAAACAAATGGTCCGGTGTCGACTTTTTTATCCGTTCGAATATATGCATATGAAGTCTTTGAGCTCGCTCCCGAATCCGCTCGCGAATGTCTTATTTAATAACTGTATCTCAGTCTTACAGTTTTCTTGTTTTATCCTATGTAAATATTTGGTTTCCAAAGTAAACATATGTTAATTCTAAGGAAAGAAAAACGGGTACATTTTCACATAAAATTTATTTGTAATTTCCTGAATAAACTTTGGTGCATTCTAAAATATGAAGCATTTAATCAGAAATAATAGCTAAATATGAGGTTTGGTAATTCTAATGGCCGAAATTAATTGATCGATCTCGGTGCCGTAGAGGTTAGCAGCTAAAATTGAATTACCGTGGCCCATCGTTCGAAACCTTATCTGTACAAGATCATTTCTTGTAGCAATTTAAAAGAGTTTGCATTTCAGCAGTTGTCTAGTTACACTTTAATTTATCTAATAGAGACTTGAATGTTTTCATCATTATATGAATGGATGAATAAACGCTTTAGAAAAGCGAGGTTAGACAAAAGTTGGCCTCTCTTCCACTTAACGTCAATGGTTAATACATACGTTAAGTATATATTTTTGGATTGAAATAAAAGTGCAACAATGTGGCAAAAAGATAGGATTTGTGTTGGAAAATCTTCTCAAGTTGAAGGTTGAAGAAGATAAGGACCCCATGATGGGGATGACTTGGCTATAAATATCGCTTTTTTGGACACAGAACTGTTTGCGTGAGTCACTCATTTAACCTCCAACATTTTCCTTGAAATTCAATTGTATGATACTTGACTTTAAGATTTTTGTAAGTATAAGCCTTAAATTGTTGTTCTTCTAGGAGAAACAGTTTCCCTAACATGCCGTCAGCACTATTTGTTGTGACAAAACATTTCAAATCTCAACAAAACACAGACAGTTTAATTTCTTACGAAACTCAAATCTCTATTTCATGAATTATGTTACTGATGATTCAGTATCACGAAAGGATTTTTAATTGTAATTTTGCAGCTGTATTATGGGAACCGTTTCCTTGAAATATTAATGAATTATTTGTATGTATTGAAATCAATTTTAATTCTTGTCTTTCTTTAATTTCAGGTGAGACTGATAAGGATATCTTTCACCGGCGTAATTACTTATCCACACTGCGCAGCAGATTAATTCACGGCCGAATCTTCATTAAAACCGCCTTCTCCATCAACTACGTAAGTTCACCTCTCTGAGAAAGGGAAGTTTATTCTCTCTTCTTCGAAATTTCATGAAATGACAACCTTTCATCCCTCCGAAGTGCTATAATCGTTGGAAATGTTAATTACTGGAATTAACAATCAGTCGCCATGAGTGCCTCAGGGCTTTTCGTCCCAAATCGTCGAACAGTTACTTTCGCATCAAGAGCGGAGATTTGATTTGAATTTTTATCCAGTCAAGGTGTGCTTCCTATTAAAAAAGGAACAATTATGAGCATTCATCGAAATATTTATGCCGATATTTTAAATAATAATTTCTTCTTGTGTCTTTGCTGACGTTATTTATTTTTTGCGCTGTATCTCGCTTATGTATTTATTTATTTTCCTCTCCTCTCCATCCTATTATGAAGGGGGATTGGTTACTAGATTGATTTATAATAAATTCTCAAACTGTTAGAATGATACTTCAACTGTTTTAGAGAATTTTTACAAATATAAGTAGATTCTGAGAGGAGAGGACTTGCTAACCATCGTTTAGTGAGATTATTCTCGTCTGTATTTTTTAATTTTACTTTGAGTAGAGTGTTAACGCAACATGGGTAGTAAATTTGTCATCAGACTATGCATTATTATTCTTTCTTAAGGTCGGTGAAACTGATCGAAATTTTTCATCTCAACTGAATCTTTCTGACGACTTATTATAGCATTATCAACGCATCGAAATTACCATATAGGCCAATCATAACGTAAAATATTTCTGAAATTAAAATGGTGTTCTTATTTTGGATGGTGTTGCAAATTCTCGGTAGACAAGGTAAAAATGTTCAATGGGAGCGTAATTTTTCCAAGAATAGGACGAAAACCCCTCAAAAATCTCAGGAGCGCTGTAATAAATCTATAGCTTTGTAAAAAAAATTATTTGTTAATATACAATTAAAATAGTAAAATATTAATCCACAAAATGTACTTACATTTTATATGAGAGATTTAGTTTCATATATGACGAAATATAAATAATCAAAAAACCTCAGAATTTGAATTAAGCACCAGAGTTATTTTCCGAGAGTTAGTTATGCTCTCTGTTTAAGAAATTCAACGATGTGAGAAGCCGCTGAATTGGAGATTTTTCATCCGTAACCCAAAAACACCTGATTCCAATTTTCCGCCGGGGCCATTAGGGAAGGTAATTGAAAAGGCGAAACATCGGGATTATGGAGTAGCCCGATCGATCAGCGATTCCGGTCCTCGATTAATGTAAACCTAGCAGAACGAACCCTTGACACCAGCTTCACGTGTCCAACGGACCGCGTCACACAGTTCCGGCAAATTTCCCTCCCATTACCCAAAGGTCGGAGACGTTTGACCACCCCCGACACCGGCCTTTTCGGCTGCCGCGAATTTTTCCCGAGACAAATTGATCAGCTTTCCATTCCGGTTTCTTTTGGCCGCGTTCTTCGCGGATGCTCCTCGGAACCAATTCGCCGCCACAAGAAGTGGCACGCGAGGAAATTCGCGCGTTGGATTAATACATTTGCAGTCCTGACCGTCTGGGGAATGATGTGTGTCAGGTTGCGGAGGCATCCCGCTAGGGTGATTCGTTCCGCGGATGAAAATTTCTGTTTGCGCAAAGATTTTAAGTAGCCGTGTCGCCGCTTCAAAGTGCCCGCCAAGCACCTGTTGAATGCGGTTCGCTCAGATGTGAGCTTATTGGGTGAAATGTCACGTTGTTGAGTTTCGTGCATTATCGCTGAAAGACGTACGTAAGGAAGTATATTTACTCCGGTACTCATCAGCGATAACTTCTCTTCTTCGTTTTATTTTTCACTAACTCCCGCTGGATCTTATTCTTCCACCATCTCATGAGTGTGCCTGCACGTCTTTCTCATGGTAGGTCACATTTTGCCATTGCATTAATCTCTTATAATCCATTCGTGTTATATATTCATATCCTTCATCCCGTTTACTAGTAATTCATTAATTTGGGGTTGTCACCTTACAAACTAATCTTTCCGAGGAATTTCTAATTTTTGCAAAGAAATTCCTGAATTTTCAGGCACCTTCTCTAGTGGCCAAATGTATACTTGAAGCCATACTGCCAAACAATGCACACTTCTTAACAATTCTTTTCAAATAGTTAACAACATGCTTGGTATTTTCATCTCAAATTTATATCTTTAACATGTTCCACCGAATAATTTGTATTTTAATTATATAAATAAAATTATATAGATAAAATTTTAAATACAAAGTACGTAATTTATTTGAAAAAGTAAATCATTCGAAATCTTACCTCGATTAGTTTCGAAGAACCTTTAAAGGTACAGGCATCGCAAGTATCAGTGTAGATTATATGGAAATCTATTTATGATTGATTAAATTTTATTTTTTTCGATTAGTAATTAACGTTTAATTAGCTGAGGATACCGATCTGAGGCGGGATATGTTTCTCTAAATTAAAAGTAATTCTCAGTAAAATTATCAAATTAATTTAATATTTTATTTAGATCTCCTCACCTAGATCGTATCCCAACATAGAGATTATCATAGCCGTATCACTACTGCCCAAACAGGAATCTCCGATAGCGAAAGGAAATTCCCCACATCACTGCATATGATCATCTGAGTGTGCAAAATACTAGCGGGAGGCCGAGATCCCAAGGTATTTTTTTCTTACCACCCTAATATCGATAAAGTTAACGGCGAAAACCTTATTAAGTACTAATAATTTTCTCGGTCGGAGTAGTAGATTTAATTTTAGATATATACCCTGCGAGCCGCCAGAAGCGTATGGCAGGGGGTGTAATAACACCACCATTACTCAATCTACCCTATTAGCATCTTTAATAGCCCAGGAAAAAAACGGCCAAAAGTAATTATCTGTTCTTAGCAGTTACTATTTTTATTTTAGTTTATCAGTTTTTAGCTGCTCAGGATGGTTGAACCTTCACTCCCATTGTGGCCATTGTTTTCTGGACCGTGGAGCCAAATTAGCTCCTTCTCATCTATTGACAGGAAACTCTCAAATTAATATTCCTCTCATAGATGTCTCTAATTTTGGGGTCGTCGTGTTCTGATTCCCTCCGAATGTGAACGTGTGTATTACCGGCGGACGCCCCGCGGGGACGCTTCTCCAGAGAACGACGCACGGATTTTTCTCGGCCGAACGACTCCGAAGAATCCGAAAAAGAAAGGAGAAAAGTAAACATCGAGGGGAGGCCAATTAAAGGAAGTATTCCGACCCCGTTTAGGAAAGGGTTTTCTCGCTCCGAAAAAGCAGTTTCGTTCCGACGCAACAGATGGGCCGGTTTGTATTCTTTATTCTCTCCACAGAGGACTACGAATAGGCAAATAGGCCAGATGTTGGTCATTATAAAGCACAATGGCACACTGCCTGGTATTCAACCTAGTCTGGATGGAACCCCCCCGAAGGCATCTCAAAGGAAGTCAAACCACTTATGAAGACATTAGATAAAAATTCTATTGTTTGTAGATTTACAAAGTAACCCGAGAAACGTGCATTAGTAAATTTAATTACTCACATATCTTAATAAAATACAGTGAATAATAAGCATATCAATCATATAATAAATTCGTAGATTGATTGATTGATAGATCAACAATTCATTGATGCTATAGCAATATCCAATCATACATGAACTTTCTGATCGGTATATTTATTAGTGAACTTTCCTAGCAGTATCTACTTTGATTACTTTTCGTAATTATTCTGTGTATTATTATTATTAATGTTGTATTAATTACATGGATACGCTTAGTGCAGACAATCATACACGCAAACTATGATTTAGTCTATTTGATGCAATGTAAAAACTTTTTTTAAATACCAAATGTTACCACCGAAATTTAATTACCGGAACCTGACATTTTAGCAGCAAAGTCCTCTCCTCATTCAATTCACTTAATGATATCATAATCACTGATTGTGTGTCTAATATGGTGATAGAATAAGGGACATAGAAACAATTGTAAAATTTTCCAATCACACGATAGAATAACACCTATAGGTTTACAGTATATTCATCGCTTTATCTTTATTGTAAATTTATATTGAAGTGTATTGATAATGCTATGGGAAATGGTCTGAAAACTTCTGACAGATTCCATTTTCCCTCGCTTCAAAATCTTTTTCGGACATCAGTTTTCTGTTTAGGTTTAGAAATATTTCGTTCCTGATACGTCGAAATCCGCCCCCTTTGCCCATTTTTCAGTTCACATCGGATACTGATCTGTAAAAGTTTCTTATAAATTTTCAACCATTTTCCTTTGTATTTTGATTACATTCTCTATTCCCTGATTATCCCAGCGGCGCTTTCTGTCCTTTTCTATGAGTCCAAAACAGTGCTACAATATTCGGTATTTTTCTACTTTTTCCATTAGTCTTATCTGATGAGGATCCAAAACGAATATCTGGCTGCGCTGTATCGATTTCGCTTCCTTTGAAATCTGTTTCCTTCGCAACTCTCACATGATGAGATGATTCCATCTAATATTTGGCCAATTGTCAATTAATTAATGATAAGTTGGTAAATTAAACCATTGATATTGAAAAATTAAGCTAACTGAAGTAAGAGACGGAAAAGAAGGAAAGGAAAGACTGTTCCAGGTAGAATGATAATTTAGGTATACATTTCTAGATGAATTTATCAAAATTAAGATCAAATTAATCACTTCTGGTGAGACTCATCCTTAATTATCCATTACATCTTCAGGCCTGAAGATGCAATGAAAATTACAAAACTGTTCGCGAATAAACCAGGTGTGGAATTTACTAAATTTTCATTATAATAAATTTGACTATGTCTACAGAATATATATTTGAAGTTATACGACCGGTTTTGAGTGAATCACTCACGTATAAATGTTATATATTTTATATAAATGTTTAAAAATTTCACGTATATTGATTATCTCGAAACCGGTCGTATTATTTTCATTAGCATATTCTGTGAACGTTGTCAGATTTTGTTTTCTCTAAAAGATTAAAATCAAAATCATTAAGGTATCAGTCGCTGTTCAGAGGGGGTCCTTCAACTTTCGAATAATACCAAATTATGGAATGTAACTTTTAACTTAAACTTTGCACAAGAAAGTTTTCGACTTAACGTAAGGTTGTCCCACTCTCCGGCAGGTATTATAACCACTAATTTTCTCACTTCTGTAAACGGGCTGCTTTATGAGCAAGATAGTGGCATCGACCACCGCCAGAGGTCCTCCGTAGTGGTTAGAATGCCTGCGAAAGTGGGAGAATTGGGTCCCGAGTCCCCATCAAGTCACTTTTTCATACATCTTGTACAACTATTCAGAATAATCTTTGCCATCCTCTTTTATAGGAATTAATTCAATTTTAATCGCTTCATTACTCTTCGTTTCTATTGTCCACCCAAGGCCTGCTGGCCCAAGAATTCGATTATTTGATCGAAAGTTTTCTTCATTGTCGCAATGGGAAGTGAGTTCGATGTAGCAAGTAGTCTGATGTCCTTATAACACTTGGTAATAGGTCTTTGCCATCGGATATCGCCCCACTTACGGTGAGATGCACCGTACATAGTCTCAGAGCAGTGCATGCTCTGCACGCAAACTTTCCGTTAGGATTCTCCGGGATCAGCGTAACGTTTTCCATCCACTGTCACGAATCCACCATTTCCTTTTGCAGAGATGACCTTTAGTCTACGAAATCCGCCGTAGCATTACGTGAAATTCCACTCGGAAGAATGAGTTCCATTACACGTGCGGGAGAGCGTCGGTGTTGTCTGACGCTTAGGAAACTTGTTTGATAATTGAATGATATGGGTGGTGGAATTGAAAAGTTCAAGCATCCGGAGGCAGAGTGGTTAATGTGTGTACCAGTGTGATGAATCCGATGTCCCGGTTTTGAATCCTTACTCATACGCCTTTGTGTAATCCATGTGCTATTAATTGAAGAGTATCACTAACAATGAGAGCCTAAAATTTGATGTAACTGACATGAGATTCCTTTTATCTTTTGATGTTTGCGTTGGCCTTTACGGAGGGTAATTTCTTATAAATAGAAAGTTATAATTATAGTAATAAATTTTCTTCCTATGCCCTTCATATATTAAATTTGAAAGAAACCATTATTTGGAACATAGATACTAAAGTTTAAATTACTTCACCATTAAGGGAAACAAATTGGGCAATTGTTGCAGCCCTGCAAGCTGTCATGTCTCCAGCAAATTTCTCCATTCCACTGTAATTCCTAACCTCAAAATTAACTAATACCTTACTCTAACAATCCCTTTCTTGTCTTATTTTATGACTCTATTTCATGGTACCAATCCTTCTAATCCTGTTTCTCCAGATTATCGTCACTAAATTAAGGCTGAACGGTATTAAATTTTGATTTCTAAATGCATCAGTTATAAGAAGACTCATCCATTCTAAAAATCCTAAACATCATTTTGGTATTATTCATTTTCTATAAGTTGCTATTTAAGTTTTCCTGTTTGGGTGGAAACGGTCCCAGAATAATGTACGATATTTCACTTCTATGTCATTAAGTATTTGAATGTTCAATGAAGACGATGATGAAAAGCTGAATGACTATGGCGTTGAAAAATACCTTTGATGATGATTTTTGAACGTAAAACCTGTATTTGGTCTCTTAAAGGACTGTTAACTTTATTTATTTTTATAACGATTATTTATTAATTTTAAGAAGTCTAGTTTAAAATTTTCCTGAGAAGTTACTGGAAAGACATTTAGATGTACCTCTATAGCTTCTCACTAAATCTCTAAGCCAACTCAATTTCAACTTACTTCTTGTCATAAATTATAAATTGTACTTGTAGGCTATATACTTCGATAAGTAGAAAGTTTCTGAGTAGTTGTCGAAAGCTGTTGTTGATAAAGCAAATTCCGATGCATGAAATAATTTGCAATCAAGTGTGATATAAATGAGAGAAACCTAATTTAATTTCGCTGATCCGATTCGAAGCAACTTTCGATTCACTCATTTCCAGTTGGTTAGCCTAGAGAATCAAGAATTCGATCACGTAATCCGATATCCATTCGAACGATTGAATGCCTATCAAACGGCGTTTCTGGGAATATTCTTAGCTTCCTGTAGATTCGGAAAGTTGTATGAGCGCTGGAATGAAAATATGCAGCTATATACGATGAAAGCACTATATATGTCGAAAACGAAATAGTGTTTTTGATGTATTTTTAACATCGATCAAAATGGTTTTTTAGGGAAGTATAATAACGCTGCAGTTAAAGTATCATTATACAGTAATGTTCGAAATTCACTATAAAGAATCAGAAAAGGAAGATTCGCCAGTTAAAAAGGAATTGTTTCAACAAATGCATCCTACCGACACTATTGTAGATGCCCCCAATTTTTTATGTGAGTGGACAGAGGAGATTTGCAGTAAATTCGCTTGAAATTATTATCTTGGTATGGTTATGAAACTGAAGCTGCTTCATGGGTCCCTCGATTCGATACGGGGAATTTATTCCCATTTCTTTCACGTAATTCACTTTCTCCGATCTTTTATCTTCCATTCACCTCTTCGGCCGCAACCAAGGTCGAGAAAGACGGATTCCTTCCTTTTAGTTTTGGTTATTTGGAGTCCTTGGGCCGCAGCTGCGGCAAAAAAGCGATTGTCCGTTTAAGAGTTTTTCTTCTCAAGTCAGCGACCACACGCGTTAGATAACGAGGGAGACCTTGCCAATGCCTTGATTCATCTCTCTTTGTTACGTAAAGTTTTCCAAAGAACTGAACCTCGGAGTTACCCTTGGATATCCTTATCTCTGTACCCTTAGCTTCGTGATCTTCGCTTTGAAGTTGAAGAAGGGAATAGCTTTCCCGGCGAATTGCACGTTGGAATAGTTCCCTCCAACTGGGTAGCATCTCTCCATATCGTCGACATTTAGGCCGCATATTCGAAGACCGTCAATTCATTATCCTGAAGAGTATTCATAGTTATAAGGTGACTCGATAATTATTTGCGAATACAATACAGCAATGCAAATCTTTAGATACACAGTGAAAGAATTACTAGCAATTCATCAAGTTCTCTTGAAGTTGTATGGTGTCTAAACTCTAAACTTAGATCATGCTGCGGTGTTATGAGCTAATTATTGCCAATAAAATAATATTTATTCGTGTCTCATTGATATCTGCATGATTCTGCTATACTAAGTACAAATAGAGTTATACCAACGATTTTACAGTGTTAAAAATGACAATGAATTGTCGGTCGCCGAGTATGCTGCCGAAACGTCGAAAATATGGAGATACTCAACCCGGTTGGAGTCCCGAGAACTATTCCTTATAGAAGATTCTTATTCGTGTGTTTGGAGCGGCCTTGCGAGAGAATCGCCGCTGCTCTTCGAAAGAACAAACACTCGTTGACCTCGCAAATAGGAAGCGTAGATTATACAATTTTATCTTCCATTCATTAGCATAGTTCTTCAAAAGCACCGTTTCCTTTCATTGGAACGTTTTACTTTTGATCGATTGCGTGGAATTCCTATTCCACCTAACAACGGCACGAGATCGTTTGAACGTCCCATCCTTCAGAAATCTGTAATCTTCTATCTTAGTTAATTATCTGAGTTTTCATAGGGAGGCCAACGTTGTTGCGTAACTCGTTAGGTAGCGTGCCAAGTTCAGGGTTGAAAAGAACTTGCGTCGAGCGAAAGAGTCGAAGAGATGATTAATTTCAATCCCTGCATTCCTCCCGAAATTCGGCAATGATGTCAGAAAGGAATTCTAAATTGTGGAGAGATTTGGGTCAGTCTGTGAAGTAAAATCGATTTCCAATCGGGGTCACGGTTTGGTGGTTATATCCCTCCCACTCCGCAATTCCTTTTGGGCTAAATACGACGGTCTTTAACTCACTAATCAACACAGACTTTCCTCAAATTGGAAGCTCGAGTAAAGAATTTCACCGATCATTACAAGTTATCCCTTTCTCATCACTCCTCAAATCGGACTTTCTATCTACTTACACGGTTCCGCCAAATTGATGGATTTATAATTAGGACCACTAGGCGCTGGAACTAAAACTAACGGCTTAGTCTATATAAGGTAATTCCGGGTGAGATTCCCCACCGGGAGAGATGCCCCAGTCGCAGTATTTTTAAGGAAAACCACAAAATTGCTCCACTGACGGTGTGAGTCAGTCAGTTGGAAGGCACCCGTCAATCTGCAAGAGTTTCACGGCGATCAATTCTTTTTACGCAGTTTTATAACATCATTTCAAGTAGGCACTGTTTTTTCCGCCTTTTATAAGATAGGGTAAAATTAAATCTAGATGATCAGGCGTTACTTTGTGGAAAGTCGTTTTAGATAATGAATAAACACAGTGTAATTTTCCACAGTTTTATTTAGCTGACGACCGGTTTTAATACTGAAATAGCATCATCTGGTACAGAAATTTCTTACAAGTTTCTTAAATGTGCTGAGGGTTTGGAGGGGAAAGGGAAGGAGAGGTTACGGGAATATCCAAACGAAAACACCTTCCCCATACCTCACCTCTCATCTCCCTTCCCAAAAGGATATTCCTATAACCTCTCCTTCCCTTTCCCCTCCAACCCCTCAGCACATTTAAGAAACTTTTAAAAAATTTATGTGCCAGATGATGCTACTCTGGTAGCGAAACTGGTCGTCAGCTAAATAAAAGTGTGGAAAATAACACTGTTTTTATTCATTATCTACAGGGTAAAATGTTTCTGATTGGCATCGGTTTAAATGTTGGAATACTTTGAATTAAAGGGCGAAAACTTGTAGCTATAGGATCATCTATTATCCACGTGCAGTGACTGGCCATCTTGGACAGTGTGTAGCCCCTTTGGCTGTAAGGGCATCTCTCCCGTACTGAATGGATAGACGCCACACCTCTTCTCAGGACAGATGCCCCAGTGCTATGGCCAAATGCATGGATGCAGAAAAACTTTAATATTTTGAGTGAAAATATTTTAAAACAAAATTTGTTTATATCCTGTTAATAATCAATACATGTTTTATTATATCGCGCAGTTTCACATTCTTGTTATCACTGAAGTCATTGTTATGAAGTCATTTCCTTAGGTGGGCATCTCTCCCGGAATTACCTTAAGGTGATAAAAGAACAAATAAGAATCGCTCAATAACATACTTTTAGATTAAAAATTTTTGTAGATTTTCAAAATATTTTAAGGTAGCTCTGCATATTTTTATAAAAATGTTGTATATAGTAAATTTAATGTACTTATTATATATTCCATAATTCTACCTAATATGATATAGAAATCATTGTATAATTAATCAATAAAATCTACTTTATAATATGGCAAAGATATACTTCTACGCTCGTAGCGTAACGGATATAAACTATATATTTCAACACTTAGTTTATTATAAACGCGTAGGAGTGAATGCATTTTCTATGGTATTTTCTTCTATGCCTTCCATAACAAATTGTATATATTAAACCCGGCGGTACTATTACCATACACGCCCAGTAAAATAATAAATAACTCCTTTAAGTTGTACCAACATCTGCCATGTTCGTATTTCTCGAGAACAAATTACTGAAGAAGATCCTCAGGTGTTTGCTATTGATTATTCTGGTTCTTTCTGCGATTTTTTCCATTGCATTAATGTAAGCTTAAGTTCATATATCTCACTCGGCAATGGAGAAAATTTCCTAATGCTTGAGATTAAAATAAATGATATTTTTCGCAGACGTCTACTTAATGTTTTGAAATTTCGTTTTGGTATTAACTAATCGAGTATATTTTACAACTTGTAGTCTAGAAAGATGCATGATGGAAAGAAAAATACCCTTTGGACGCATTAACAGTATTTTCGGTATATCTTTGACGGTACTTCCCCGAAATAGATCAGTTTAATTATCGGTTTTCGAACATTTAAGAGTCAATCGATCGGTCACGAAGATAATGCATCTCAGTCTATAGGAAGTTAACATTAGAGTGAACGGCTGCACTGAAAAGTGTTATCAGAACAAACATAGATTGACGGTAGTTTTCCTGATGTCTGTTATTTGAGTCCCACCTCCTTGGTATTAGCTCGAAACCAATTTAGCATTAGCGTGATCGAAATCGTGACGTATCAGCATCTGCTCAGTAGCAATTTCTTCTAAATCCTTAAGAAAAATATTACTGGCAGTAATTTTCTTCCGATTTGGTCTTGATTTCCAGCGCACGATTTCTTTCGAGTTTAGTCGTAAAAATTCCTTCTGTATGTAAGACATTACTGTGTGTTTTAATGACAGATTAAATTCAAAGGAATATGAAAATGTCTTGTTACCTTTTACCTAGAGAACTCCCCTCATCAATGTAAAGGAAAGCGTGGCATAATGACTATGTATGTAATACTTCTTACGGTATTCAATAACTATACATCTACAACTTAAAGAGAGACTTATAATTAAAATATAATTTGTTATTGTATCGTAATACTGTTCAGTTTAATGGAGAACATTATGATGATTAACCCATAAGAATCAGGTCGAGATAATCAGAACTTGTTATGAACAACACAATAAAATGATTAAAATCTCGCCTTAAAGCACATAGGAAGTTCCATCAATAGTAAAAGCACTATCGAGGATATTATTAAATAAAATACTGCACAGCTATTAGTGCTTTATAGTTTAAGAACAGTATACAAAATATGTAAAAATACCAAAGAATTTATTGCAACAAAAACACTTGAATTAATAAAATTGCAGACACTTGTACAATTCCGAATTCCACCAAACCTCATTTAAGCAGTTCAATTTTATGTATGAAAATACTATTCTCGAGTTCTCAGCTAGCCGTTAATGGGGATTTCACCGGCGTTTCGGCTACAGACTTTAAGCTGAGTTGGTAGCCGAAACGTAGCTGGGAATCACCACTGCCAACCAGCTGAGAACCCGAGAAGAATTTCTTCACAGCATCCGCAGGGAAAGAACGAAGTATGTGACTATATGAAACACTACATGCTTATTGATAGTATTAAATCAACTGATAGAAACTCACAGAGGAGGAGATCATTGAGAAATCTTGAGGCCATAACTTTTGAAAACTGTCCTAGCCCTCTTGCACAGAAAATAATTCAATCATTCGCCTTACATCCACGATATGAGAGTGTCGCTTACGTATGTTCTCCATCTTATTCTCTCGAGTAAGTCATCCCGTCACTTATCCTCGGAGTGGATAATCGAGGCACGTCTTGCTCCTCTCTTCTAGGAGTGCATCACGCGTGCCGTGGAGCGTTCGTGCCCGGAGAGTCAACAGCTCACGGTTCCCACAATATACCGCTCGCTGGGAAAATAGATTCATTCAGACTTACTAGAAGCGAATGCGCTTGGGACTTGTTACTTCAGATTCGCTGCATACGTATTTACCTTACAATTGATGCTTCATTACATTTATACATGTGTTATTGTTACAGAGAAAGAGAAAATGCATTTATGCATTCCTTATTCTTGTTCATTGCTGTTGTAATATGGAAGCGAATGTGGAATGAGTGATACCTACTGACAGGATTAATTTTAGTATTTCTCATTGATTCCCGTCTCTAAAGTGTTGAATATATTTTGTTGGTCATTTCTCTGTGCTTAGGATGACTTGTTCCACTCTCAACTTTCCTACTCGATGAAGAAAGCAAGAGTCAACTGTTCCCCACCCTATGTTGTCCTGCACATACATCCGAATCCCTCTAAAATACTCCAGGTAGCTACTGAAGGAGGGATTGAGAATCTAGCCTGTCTACGGGTTGGTTTGGTTAACTTTAAAGAAATATATTATTCTTGAATTGCATTGCATATTTTTATTTCTCTATTTTTTATTTTATATTCGGTACAAATTTTTCGTAGAAAACATTTCTTTGTAGCAAAGATTTCGAATACTGGACGTAGCTATGGTGTGATACCACTAGGAAACGCTTCCAGAAACCGAAATTCTCGAAGCATTCCCAACGTAGTCATTTTGGGTTGGATAACTGCTCGCAATAAATTAATATGTATTACTTCTATATTCCTCAATATTGGATTTACGATTCCTTAGTAAATCAGATATGTATCGACAATTTTAGGGATCAAAAAATCGGTTAGAACCGGTTCGGCAATGGCTGCTGAAGAAAACAAAAACGAAACCGGAATTTGGCTTTTTTGTTGAACTGTAGAGAAATACGGAGCGGAAATTTTTACAATAAAAGTATAATTTTACAGTTTCCCTCAGAAAAAATACTCTGTGAATATTATAAGTAGTGTGAATTCTCTTCCGCCAAATTTGCATAGCGGCAACTTCAGCATTCGTTCTTGTGCAGCGAACCTTCTCAAACGCCTTTTGACCTTCTTGCACTTCTCCATGGTGACAGAAAGCAATCGAGATGTTGATAACACGTTCGATAATATATAGAGCACTCTGAACAGTTATGGGAAGGGAGATACCGTAAAGTCTATACTGGAACGGGATGACTGTATTGGAAAATTTGTAACGATTACCACTGCGGAAATAATTGTATAACGCTACACCTAAGATGTATGTTGAATCCTTGATGCTGTGTGGTTTTTCTGACTCATATGACGAAGTTTAGGGATGTTATTTACGAAAAACGGAAGAAACTGAAAATAATAACTGCTCTCGGCAGAAACGAGTTCATTTAATACATTTTATGATTTCTTCCATCAAGTAGAGGCATTCCTGATCTTTCCAATTTATATTGGAGTTTAAGTCAAATATTATATAAATATTGCCACCATTTTCTCCTAAATACATTATATAATAAATATATAATACATAAACATACTGCCAAGGAGAGTTAATGATTACATAGTAAAACCCAGCAAAAGCAGAAGTTACAGAAGTACACAACAGAATTTATAGCTAAAATATGGTTCGTTAATGATTTGAGAATATAATAGCGTAATGCAAGTCATTTGATATGCGATGAAAGAGTTACTAGTTATACCGAAATTCAATTTTACACTTTAACATCTCATAGAGTATGAGTAAATGTAAATAAATAACAAAGTAAAAGCTGTGGTCTATTCTTCATGCCATAAGAAATACAAACATCAAATTTTTTTGAATACGAGAAGCGTCTAAACTCAGATCATGCGGTGTAGCATTACGAATTAATCATAGCCAATAAATTTATTTATAATTTGTGTTCATGCCCTGTTGGTTTACACAGATTCTGCTGTACTACATAACACTTGACCAACGATTTTATAACCTTAAAAATTGTCTTTCAACTAATTTATGAACGCATGATGATCAAATAACAAGCAAATTTACTATTTTGAGATATAAGTAAACAATACATTAATGGAGCATTTTGATTTGGCAAAACAATATCAGCACAAAGAAATATGAATATCAGTGCTGTAGAAAACACGTGCTAGTTGTAAATATTGTTTAATTTTACATAAATCATCATTTCCGCTGCAAAGGAAGTAAAAATCAACACAAGTGTTCAGCAACCGTAAAATTTTGTTTTCGAGTTGGTTGCGGGAAGAAGTGTTAGATAGGAATATTTCAGATCCACTTTGGATTTCTGGAGCGAGTTCCGTATTTTACCAGCTCAGTATTATCCTCACGTCTCCAAAGGACTCGTTCTATCATTTCCTGCGATCCACTTTTTTGTAGACAGAGATCTAAACGTATGCTATGAGTCTCCCGGGTGCTTTCTATGAGAAACTAATGGCCGAGTAAAAGACGTTTAAACTGTTATATGAGGGCAAATTTAAGAATATTACCGTAAAAGTTCCATCCTTGTCATTAGTGGTGGAATACGGATGGAGAATGGTTTCTTCATTTTTTTGTTTTCGTAGTCTGAGTTTTGCAACTACTCTTGTTGCTGTCGGGAGTGCATGCGGGAGAAATGTTAAGAAAATCATAGTAATGAAAGTATAAACATTATAATACTATCAAATCATGTGAAGGGTTTCTAGCGACTTACCCTTCAAATTATCGATAACGAAATATCTACGGGAGCAATTTGATGAAAACGTAATGATTTTTTCCGTACATTACATGTGTTGAAACGATTTTTGTGATATGAATAGAAGTTGCGTGTTTGGCGAAAAAATAAAGTACGCATCCGTCCGTGGCTCTGTCCAGGAAGTTAGCAAAGTACTCTTGTTCACCAGTGGAATATACACAATGGAGATGCTTCATGTACATTTTTAAGTTTTGCGCCAGTCTGTAGAAATGTGGTACGGTGTGAACATAATGTACCAAAATGGCGAGATATTCAGTATAATAATCACAATAATTATGTCTTAGTTAGGCAAATTTGATCTGTTTTGACCATCTAACTATGAATAAAATTTTATGCAGCATCAATTCCCTTAGCAGGACCGTACCCGGAAACTCTGTGTTGCTAGTCTCACTCGCTAACTTCTTCACAACGGAGGCCAGAAGATAACTAAGCGTTAATTAGCTTTATCAATACCTTACTAGTTTTATAGTATCATTGATATAAACGGAAATAAGACTGATTCATTTTCTCCATCCTGTATCTAAACATGAATGATACTTACTTCATCCATTAAGTTATATTGCTTGGAACTATATAGGGATTTATTATAGAAAATAACGTAATGATCTACACCCCCTCAAAAGACTTCCCATATCAAGAAAATCAGATGGAGTTATTTTTTAAGTCGATTTGCTGAGAAATCATCGGAGGGAAGAACCGGTCGGTGATTAAGGCCTCGCGAGCATCCTAAGGAGAAATTACTTCCCCAACGCAGCACTCGCATTTGGCCATCGCCTCCTTATTAGGGAACGATAATTGCTTTTTCCCTTCTAGGAGAACAAAACACCCCTCCTTTCCAACCCTTTTTTAGTCAGTTGCGGGCTTAATCCGGGAGAAAAACGAAGATTCCTTGAGATTCGAGATGAGTGAGATTTTGAACGGAATTTGGCGATGTCTGCCGCGGAAGGAAATATTTAGGCCAAAGTGATCTTCTTTTGCTTACGTGGCAGGAGACCGGGTTCGATCCCCGGCCTTGGATACCTCTTCATTGGGTTCGGATCTCTTTTAATGCTTCGTGATTTATAGCAATTACATCGATCGAATCGGTCCCTTGTGTTTTTTGTTCATTGTCATCGTTGATTAACAATCTGAATATTGGTTTGTTACCTTTCCAAGCCCTCTTATTCAAAGCCAATCGTTTCATTTCGTCTTTACTCCTAACCTTGAGACAAACATTTCACTGAGTCAGCTAATCTTTCTTAGGTCTTAATTAATAGCCTCTATTGAAATTTGGTGGAACGATATCCTAAAATATTCACTAACAAGGGAAGACTCGCTTATGGCTGGGGATTTTGATGATTTTTTTATGATGTACGAAGTAGAGTTATGAAATATTGCATTGGCGTTAGTGTAAGTAGGCCGTTGTAATAATTTATTGAAAATTGGCAATTTGAGTACATGTAACCCCACATTACACACCCGCGCTAGCCAACTCAGTAGGGAATAACCCGCTGTTTGCGAGTAATTATCTGATTTATTTTCATTTTCTGTTGTTATATTTTTTCTTGTTACTCACTGATAGATTTAAGAACGATGGTCCCATTCTTACGCCCGATATCCGATCGAATAACCTTATATCAACAAAATGAATTGCGATGACAGAGAGTCTCACTAAAGTATGATGAATGGCGGTTAGTAACATAGCTTTCTGGAAGAATTACAAAATGCTTATGATCCAGATGATGGTGTGACCCAACACCGAAACCATTAGTCGTTAGAATCAATGACCTATGGTCTGTATGTTTCTATTTCTTATTGTTAGTAATATTCTTTCTATCGTATGTCTTCCACTATTTCTCCTAGTACAGTGGATATTGTTGAGTTAAAGTTTTCACGACTAAGTTTCCTTTTCTCTTATTCAGTATTTTCCGTAGACTTCTTCCTTCCTTCAAAAGACTTCTTTATTAGCTATCCGGTCCATCTCTTTTGCATCGATTATCCATCCTTAGTGCCACTTCTCCATTGCCTTCAATCTCTTACCCGCTCCTTAAAACGGAGTTAACTAGAGAATTGTGGAGCTCTGGAATCCATCCAGGGGTAAAACGTTTATGTACGAATTTCATGCAGCAATTTTCCCGATAATACCAGCTTTGCTTACTTCCAAGTTAATAAATCCTGAGAATATAAAAAACCTGATAAGTATTAAGGTAACTTAACTATAAGATAAGGTAAGGTATAAGGTGAACTTAACTGATTACATTTGTGTACATCAATCCAAGAATAGTCGAAAGAGAAAACTGTCAACATTACTGTTACTCGAACCCAAGCCTCCTTTTTAATTTAGTACCTATTCTGTCGGTTCTCGTCGTGCCATATTAATAGCATACTGAAATATCGATTGCTTCTTTCCGGTGCTTTCCATTTTAAAGAGAAACTTAACGATAGCTATATACCCTCAATTTAATGAGCTGGAATTCCAGACCTCGTCGCTAAGTAAGATTCTCCCAAGGATTTCAATTATCTTTCATTAAAATGATTTTCGTTGTTTTAGAAAATGGCTTCCGGTGCGATTGGCTCCCGTATTCACCTTTCGACTCCTTTCCCAGTAGCTCCTGTGCAGTTTCCGTTCTTTTGTAAAAAGCGTGAAAACGTTCCCTCTTTCACACCTTCATCGCAACTGCTCTCACCTGCCATCCGTAAAAGACTGGCCATTGAAAGTTGGAAATTTTTTTCTCAAGGATTGATACTGTTTAAGCTTTCAACGGGTTAGTTTTTAGTATCCGAAAATGCCCTTTCGTCGTTTTTAGGCACTCGTCAAATTCCAGAAAAAAAAAACATTTTTTTGGTTGGAAATGATTTTACGATTCGGCCACTTCCGTTGGAATTTTTTCACTTAATCCTCGAAAAAATCAGTTTTCAAGCTTTTATAATTCCACTGCAAGGAATGTTAATTGTTCGAAGGTTATAAAAACGCATTCGTCTTATGGTCAACATTCTGGGTTATTTATGTCATTTTATAAGCGTAATGCGTAAATTCAAGCAGCTTAAATTGAATAAGGGGAATGAATACTGTTGTGCAAAATTATATTTATTCTGCGATATATTATTAAAATATCAATTATATGTTTTTTTTTGAATCTGTGAGGGTCAAACCTCTCAAATATATTTCGGAACCTTGAAAATAAAATATCTCCTAGAATAGCAAAAGAGATGGCCGTATACTTATTTTTTTATATTTAATTATTGGTGAAATGTATTCAGGAGTCTTCAAATAGCAGTTATATTTTACGTCCAGACACAATTTATTGCATTTGAGGTATCATCTCTAACACTCCTCTTTTGTATGTATTCTAATTAAATAGCGTCTCCTTAAGTAAATAAAAATTAACACCACGATGACTTAATTGCCATACATGCATGTTTGTTTCTCAAAAAAATATAGACGCAGCTCTATATAACTAATCAATCTACTACTTGAAATGATGCAACAGTGTTAATTTTATGTCCTTCAATGTAATAAGAGAATTTTTTTCTTATGGCCATTTTTTCAAGCACCCGTTTATTCAAATAAACAGTAGAGAATTCCGTAAATATGGTCGATTAAGACTGGAACTACGTAAACAGGATCTAATTTGTTTGCATTCATTGTACCCAATTCCACGTTTTTAAACTTCCACGAATTTATTTAGTCATTTGGCGCGATCTCTTCATCTGCTCTCGTGAAAAGCCTTCAAATAGCAGTTATATCTTACGTTACGAATTGGGTACAATTCATGGGGGGAAAAGCTGTACCTACTTCAGTAGCAGGCATGGAAAGGAAATTTTATGATACTCTTACGATTAAAAATATATCATCTGCGTTACTTCCTGTTATAGTAAACACGTTAGAAAACGATGCTCTTTCGACTTCTGGATTTTTCTAAAAAAAAGGTCCACAACACTTTTAACGTTCGGAAAAGTCATGCTAGACCTAGGATAACTATTCTAGAAAACGTGTTTGACTTCTGGACGTTAGAATAATCCCGACTTTTAAATGAAGAAACTTGCTCCTGACATGCATGCAATTACCTCCATTAAACAACTACACACGCGTGTGGAAGTTGTTATACGGTCAGTTTACATTGGCTTTCAGACACAGTATTAATTTCAGATGACCGGAGTGTGTTCGAAGCAAAGATGCTTATGACCCGGCAAAATTAACTCATAAGAAAAAGGGTTCAATGCCTCCCTTATTCTGTAAAAATGCATCACTAACTTCAAACTGCATTTTTGTTAAATTTTGTGAAACATAGATAATTCCTCGGCGTATTATCATCGTTTGCTTTTCTCACTTTGCGTCGTTTTTTCTGTCCTGCGACAGGCTTTCACCAAGTCACATACTTTTTTAATGTATTTTTATGAATTTTCTTTCAATGGATGCTGTTTTAGAATGGCTGCCCTTTGAATATTTATGTGAATCTTTTTGTTGAGATTAAATTTTTCAATACAATACGTTTTTTACAATACGCATCTTGAAAATTTAAATCTCAATACATTTTATAGAAGTTCTTTTTTGCAATTCTTGTGGCCGAATTGACTTATTGGTACCATGTTAATTTTTTCTTGTTTCCATAGCTCTTTTATTTTCCGACCTAATGGGGTGTATTTAGTTATTATTATTATTATCTCATTAAATCGGCAGATAGGAATAAATCAGGTGGCAGAGTTTGGTTTCATACAATGAACGGTCACAAAATTTGTTTACGAGTAGTACAGAGTAGAGTAGAGGTAATTATTAAACATATTAATATACAAAAACAGAAAAAAGGCACGTATGAATATTAAAAAAAAAATATTAAACAATAATACTAATTTTTCATCACTCTATCAACATTCAACACTTATTCATCAACAATAATCAATTAATTTATTCATTATAATTCTGACTTATCATTCACTAATGCACTTCAAATTACAAATTCTCTCATTGATAAATATACATCACTTAATCCACTCTCTCCTCAACTTCCTGATTTTCAAGTACAACATGTCCAGTGGACACTGTCCACCAAAACTTTTACCCGAGAAGTCTTCATGGACTTAAAAAATGTTCTAAAAACGGTTCTGTACCTCCTACTAATGATTATCACTAGATAAGCGGAATGTTTCACTTTCGCGGGTTCTCCCGTCTCGCGCGGGAAGGACTGCAGACATGTTGAGGAATTTCCCATCGCCGCCGCGGTCTGTTACTTCTTTGGGCGGCGCAAAACGTCCTCAACCAGGGTCCACCACTCTTCCCCGGGCACCTGTGCTCCGCGTCGTTGCCAAGTTTTCCTCTCGTCTTTTTTATTTTCTGCGCTAAGCGCCAACAAGTCGAAGATGGCTGCGGAAGCGTTGAATCCTCGGTCGTCCGTGGGAATCGGAAGAACCTGCCTCGAAACTTGCACGGTTTCCCGGAATAAATAATCAAGTTATTCCCAAAGGATGCAATGTCTAATTCTCGGCCGATTCGTGTTTTCCCGAAGCTTCCGTTAGAATTGTTTCAACATATTTAATGTAATGATGAATGTATTTCATTGCAAATGCCATTGATACGACAGAAATAGATGCACTATCGAAGCTAGACTTGTGATACTAGGAATCACATCAGTGCAATAGGACAGGGCTTCCTAAACTTTTAACCGCAGCATGCGGTATATATATTAATTAATATATTATATAAAAATATATTAATTAACATTTTGCGGCACGCTAAGGAAGAAGTCTTCTAACCTCTCGGTGTGGGTGTAACATTCAAACAATAAGAAGACGAGTTGTTGTGAGTAAGCTGATGAAGTGAACATTAGTTTGAAAACGACATATTTTGCGATTTAAGGGTATAATAGTTGTTATTAAGCATAAATGCATGTTACCGTATACAAATAACCAATTCAGTCATAAAAACGCGTAGGAGAAACCAAAGTAAATCCTACAGCATTGAACCATGTCTTTCAGTTACACCGAATTTAAATTGATCAAATTAGCGCGTAATGTATGGAGTATTATTTAATAGACTCAACGATTTACACATATAGTGTAAGATCAGGTGTATGGTACTTTTGGTTATTATGCAGTGCACCAAGGACTTGAAGTATTTTTGTTTCCTTCGAGGCAAAACAAAAAAAAAATTATTTCTATGAGAGAGTTAAATATTTTTGCTGTACTTGGTGTTTAGGTACGAAGCCTCGGTAGCGCAGTAGGCAGCGCGTAAGTCTCATAATCTTAAGGTCGTGAGTTCGATCCTCACCCGGGGCATTTTTTTGCCACCGATCATCTCTTCTCTCATGCATAAACAAGCGGCAATGTTTCAGCCAGCCTAGATTCCGATATCCTCATTTCGGTCATTCATCCATTGCGAATAAGCCCCCATCCATGATTTTTGACCGACTTAAATTATGATTTCATTCTCTCTTTATCTGTTAAAAATCATTCCATGTTACCCCACTGTCAAAACGTTTAGCTGGAACTTTCGTCAACAGAAAATTAAGAGATCCTGACGCTTTGAAGTGAAATAATATATTGATCTCCATAATGAAAAAAGTGGAACGATGTGTAATCTAATTTTAAAAGTCGAGATAAGAGCGCAACGATTAACTTTACCTTAAATTTATCTCCAGGATCAGAATCGAGCCTCGGTAGCGCAGTAGGCAGCGCGTAAGTCTCATAATCTTAAGGTCGTGAGTTCGATCCTCACCCGGGGCATTGTTTTATAAAAAATAATACTCAGATTACGTATCATCGTAAAATATTTTAAGGTTTTTCTGCTCATTGTTATTCCAAGTCAGCGATAGAGGTTCTAGAAAGAGTCGCAGAGTAAGTTTATTCCTCGTACCTTATGTTTTTCTCAAAGATGACTTTTTTTCATGGAATATTCCGGAGAGAATCATCAGCTAATATTTTTGCTCGTCTTTTCATTATTTATGCGATTTCACATTGATTAATTCCATCTGGGACTTTTTTTTAATATTAACGCTAAAAATCGAGGAATATTTTTTTCTGTCGTTCTGTTATTAGATAAAACTTCAATTAGAAAGATGAAATCAGTTTGTCTTGTGTTGATTTAAACGCATTTGCGTCTCCGGTTGCTTGATCCCAGCATCCCTATGTCCTTCACGTAATTCTCTTCCCTTTCGCATCATTTTCCGCACGTTACGCCTGCATTATCAAACATAACCACGGGAAATTGAATTGAATAGCTGACTTCGGCGATTCTTCGCACGTTGGTGCCAAATCAGATGCGTATCCGGAGGTTTCCCAGGGCCTTATATCGTCCTCCCCCGCAGTCCGTTCGTCCTTCAGACGCCTTCCACCGCTACGGAAGACTCCTCATTTGCATTAATGAATCGTTCCCGGATGATTAAAGTATTTTTCCGGAAGCCATTTAAGAATATTCGCGTGAATTGTCTATGTATGGTCCCTGCAAGCCACCTTTCGGCGAGTGGCAGTGGGTGCAAGCACCTTGGCTCTATTTTCGTAATCGATTGTTTTCGCGTATCGTTCGCAGAAAAATCAGTTGTCGAAACGATTCGATCTAGCCTCTATTTACTGATCTTCCTCGTATTATCAGAACGGCCTATATAAAAGGGAGGTCGCATTATATCGGTTACGTCTTATGAGAACGTAATTTCTCTGAACTCATTTCGTAAGTTTATCCTTTGAATTAGTCTTCTATCTTCTAATGATTCCCATCCCGCGTTCTGCATCATATAAGTAACACTCACTGTCTTATCGTAGCAATACTTTACAAATCGTATCATCTTTCGTTGTACTTTTAATTAACGCTAAGTAACAACTCTCGCGAACTTTATCTTCGTTCCTACAGGCTATTCTTTTAACGAAGCTGAATTTCTTAAATGTTTTTTTTTTCACTCACATTACGGATGTGGGTGCTCCATGATAAATTATTCTTAAGATTTACTCCAAGACATTTCACCGATATTACTGTCATTAAGTTTACCCCACGGAGGCTGTATATATAATCATTTGTTATAATTTTTTTTCGAAGAAGCTATCTGCTGAAAAGTGCAAGTTATCGTATCGTATGAGAAGGCTTGATGATTTGGTGAATGAGGAATGGATATTGTCTTCAACTGTTGCTCCACGCATAGAACGAGGAAAGGTCGCCCAAAGGTCGAACCGCGATGCAGTTTTGATCCGCGGGGGAAGGATCTTCGGTCTGTTAGTAGCCTCGATTGTCTTACCGAGCTCCTTCCGAGGACGCGAGCGTAGGTGTTAAGGACAGCTGTCGGATTGACCAGAAGGGATTTGCGATAGGAAGGAAGTACCGGATGTGGATTCTGAAAAGGGATTTGCCTATCATTCTAATCTCCGTGACACCCTGACGTAACGAAGAAGTTTTAGGATGGCGTTTCAAAGAAGTTATTCGGTATCGTATTCATGTCTGCAGATTTCGCGATCTTCGCTCGTCTCCAAGGTCGTTGAGGATCTACCGATTTTTCTGTTACTTCCACCTGCTGATGAGTCAGAGATGAACCAGTAGGCGGTCGTTCCAATTTCTCGAAACTGCGTAGGATTTTATGAAGTCTGAGATAGCATCAGCGCTATGGTTCTTTGTTATATGCAGGGATTTTTTCGTTTAATTGGCGTTCCCGTGGCTTCAAAGCCATTACTTCCAGAAGATAAGGGAGAGGATTTGATTTATATATCTTAGTGGTTTCCTGTACGTTCTAATTATACTGCCCTTAGGTTCAGGGCCGGATCGGACAGTAAGGGATGCAGCCGCCTCAGGGAGCATAATCAAGGGGGGTGTTGGCATTAAAATCAGGATATATACTTCCTTGTTGCTTAGTTTCGGTTAGGAGAACAATCAAATTTCGGTTTTGCAACGGTGGTCAATGTCTAACCGGTGCGAATATTTTATTTTCACCAACAGATGATTTTTACTGAAAAATATTTCAATATTGAAATAATTTCCAATAAAACATCTTTAACATTTTTCAATCAAAAAGCATTTCACTTTAGAATGAAACTAGCTCTATTAAAGAATTAACACTGAAAGATACCAGATAAATGAAATTCACAAGCAAATGTAGTAAACAGTTGAATCTAAACTAATCAGATATTTTTAATTAATTGAAAGTCGCTCTTACTCAAGTTAGGTTTCATCGATTTCCATTTAAATAAAAATGTATTGTTGAAAAAATAAATAGCAGTGATCGGCTTCGGTTCAAGTTAATTTTTTTATATTTCTGTTATTTCTTATTCGGTTTTTACTCTGCCGAAAAATAACGGCATTTTCAGTTTCGATTTTCGTTTCAGTTTTCGGTTTGCTCCTCTGTTTGATTCTAGTTTGACACCTGTACGTTAATACAGGAACGTGGTATGCAATTATTCATGCCCCATACTTGAAACATTACTATAAAGTTACTGACGTTGTATCTAACAAGGGTCATATGGTGGCTTTAGTTGTGCATAGTGAGGCAATCAGGAGATCCATCGACAGCACTGCATTTGAGATCGATGAAAACTAATAACTAATGTCGCAGCTAATTAGCAACACCATGATCGTAAATGTAACCGGAATAATAGTTCATATTACAATTAATACTAAAATGTACTCAATAATGACAATAGGTTTATCAGTGGTTGCATTAATCGACCCTGAGATTGTGCACGTGTAAATTGAAGCAGTTAATATCAATAAGTGTAACCGATGTCAGAGGGCGGCCACGCATCTGGCACTGCGTGGGCATGTTGAAGGACTGCAGAAAACCTTTACCTTCCTAGGAGCGTTACTCACTCTTCCCGTGGTTGAGGATGCAGTTGAAATGTCTTCGGTCGTATTGTTTTAATTCGTGTTGGAAGTGTGCCGAGCATTAAATGGCTTTAATGAAAGGAAATCGTCTAGTGTTTGCGTGTTAGGTTCCGCTGAATTATTCTTTTTCTTGCTGGAAAGTTCTGCTGGCTGAGTTTCCTCTCCTCTGAGGTTTCACAGCTCGGTCATCTTGTGGAATGAATGACGCAATGTTTAATTTGAATCATAATTAAAGCTGAAATAAAATATTTTCAATCTGCTTTTGATAGTAATACAGAAAATCAGAATTTAACCGTTGCCACCTGGTACTCTTACCAACATGCAGCGATTAAATTAAATAAATAAAGCGATAACTTTTATCTTTACGGTAAAAAGGAAAGGCGCATAAATATCTTCATGAGTTAGGAGTTAGTTAGGACGCGACAAGGTCACGAAAGTATTGCATGTAATATATAAAATAAATAAAATTGTGTATTGAAAGGAAGTAAATATATTGAATATCATTACAGACTTCAAACCCCATTGCATGTTATTTCCTTCCTATTTTATGGGAATATATTTGTGAAAAATATTTATATATGTTATTTCTACCTGATTCTGGAATGGATATCGAAGAAAAATTTAGTTTAGATCGCGGTTATGAATATTTTCCTTTTAGTTACGATTCTCATTATTTAAAGTTAATTCCTCTCACTTCTTGGTATTTGTTCATTGTTTAAACTTACGGATTACATTTTTCATCTTTTTCGCCAAAATTCTTCATCCAATTCATTTTTCAAAATCAATTTTGCCTCACAATTTTTTCAACTTTTATGCATATCTTCGATTAATATTCACCCATTTCTCTTTAACCTGCACTAGATCTAGTATTTTACAGGGTACAATGTATTTTGATACATATTTAATTTCTACAGTGTAGAATAACCTTACTTCATTCATTGTTAATAATATAGATACTAGTCCTTTTAACGATGGACGTAGCCTTACCCCCACTCTAACAATCAATCTTTAGTTAGCACACGATAAGTCATATGCTATCGACGAATCGAGCAAAACATCTCAGTGTCACCAAGTAAGAACTCCGAAAGCCTACGCCAATTAGGTTGGTAATATTGAAGGTCTGGAAGATGCCTGTAGAGCTGTAATTTTGGTGCTTCAACAAAGGTCATATGCCAAGATGAAAGGTTTCTTTATGAGGAATGGATTTTTAGTAGAGAATTAAAGGAACTTCTTACTCCACCCTCATTTTAAATCTTTCCCCAGCTATTTCCGGAGAAAAATATTTGTGAAAACTAATTCCCCTAGTTTTCTAACAAGGAACTTCCTTGTCGCCTCCAAGGGTGCACTAAAGGTGCTGTTTTCCAGTTTCCTCAAAAACACCCCACTAAAGCCATTTCTCTCTCTGACACATCCATCGTCACCCGTCTTAAAAGGGGAGAGAAAGACTAGAATCCTCGAATGTCCCCGATGAATAGCCGTCGACGGCAGCCTATGATGTCGTGCAGAAACTAAATGGAGCTCTATCCTCAGCCATCGGCCGACTTTCCGACCTTCCCCAAAAGGTCCCCGGGGTTACGCCCACTCCGCCGCAAGGCTGTCACATACCCACGTCTCCCTGAATAAATATACGACCTCCCCAACCCAACCTACTTTTTCCTTCCGACTAGAACTCGAAGACCATTATACACCCATCGGAATCACCAGGGACGCCTACTTATCTCCCGGCATTCCGATTTGTCTAAATAAACACCTTTTAAGCAGCAGTTTCCGCCTCTGCTACTCTAAGTTCTCACTTCTTCATCTGCTTTTCATCCTGGTGACGGTTGGTTCTTTGCTTGGAGAAGATTCTGCATCATGTCCTCAAGAAGGAGAGATTCTTGCGTTTTTTAGATTGTCCCTCGAGAATCCAAACCACAGGCAGCTTTGAACTTGAATCAAGGGCTGATGTAGAAGCTTCCCAAAGGGGCGTTTTAAGACAGTTTCCATATGAATTCCAATGCGCTTTTAAAATGTCACTTTGTTGCGATAAACACAGTATATGTGTACAATGATTGCAGAAATGCTTCACAATAAGATTTTGATTCGTAATCTTCATCAATATCTGAAAAATGTTAGAGTTCTAGTCAGTAACTTAGAGGTTACTAAGTCATCAATTCCTTAAAGATTGTCTCTTCACTACCCTGGTATTATTCACCTCTGGCCTAAATAGATTCTTAAGTGAATTTAATTCTCAAAGAACATACTCATAATATTAACGAAGCTGTAAGGAATATTGTACTGATTTCATTCATTCATAAAACTAAATGCATATCTAATATATTTCAGCTTACATATTTATGCTACCGCAACCTCTTACCTGATCATAGATCCAGGAAGACAAGCGCGTCAGTTTTACTCATGCCACGAATTCGGTTTCCACCTAGGGAATAAATATTTTTCACCATAACGTACCTCATCTACATCTGTATTACATTCACTTTATTATAATACGTAAATAACCCATTAAAATTAAAAAAAACTCTTAGTAAATTAAAAAAACCACTGACTACTGATGATGATTATAAAAAACCGTTTCCTAATCTGTCTTAATTATATGGTATAATTTATGTATTTTGAAGCGAACTAACATTCGGTCGAAAAAATTTCAAGCCGGATCCTCCAGTAAGATTTTCTAAGCCAGATTAGCGAGGTTGATAACAATCAGAATGCGTCAATAATAAACAGGCACTGTGAAATTGGCGTTCACGCCTCAAGGTTGTTTAATAACGAGACCAGGTGTTACCATGATGATATATCAAATATTCGGGAACTATAACGCAGGAAAAATATTTCAGAAACGTAACATCAATTGGTATTGCGATTGGAGACATCTCTTTGACCTTCACTCTTCCAATGCGCATGTTAATAGCCATTGAATAGGGAGTTATTGGGAAATAATTTCCAGCCATTCGTGCTAGCCTTCCTCGAAAGCAGAGATGGACTTTTGTATGGAAATCGCTCGTCCTTGGGCAATAACGCACAGAGTGCATAATGGATCCGGGAGAACTATTTCGAGTAGGGTGTATCGGAAAAGTATACTCAATTAGGTCTCAACCCTGAGATTAAATAATGTAATGAATATGGCTGATTTGAGAACAATGCTAGGATCTCGTCCTCTCTGCCAGTTGGCCATAATTGTTTAAAATCGTTTGAATTTTATTGGTTGTTTGTACCGGCTGAATGTGACCTTTGAATTTCAAAGCATTTCCTCTATCGCGGGTGTTTGTTATTCGTTCCCATTAAATCCGTCTCATCAAATATTCTTCGTAAATTTTATATAGAGTAAATAATAGAAAGAATTCTTGGATAAGATAACTGATCATGATAATTGGTATATCTACAGATCCAGCGGCAATAAATTTCTGAAAATGTGCAATGGTTATAAATGGCATTGTTAGTGCTAACCTCAGCTGTTAGTTATTGCTAATCCATTTCAAGACAAATGCACGAAGGAGTTTCGATCATTATTTTGTACCCGAGGATTACGTATATCTTTGGGTATTTAAGTAATAAAAAACTATGCTATTTTCACAGGAATCCTGTGAATCCCTTATTCTTGCGGTAATTACCATGTTCTATTATTTCCGAAGTATTTCACCATTCCAAAAAGTCGATAAATATTATATTTAATCAAAAGTTAAAGTTTCCACTTTGAGGAAGGAATATTCCATGAAAACTAAAACAAACTTTGTAACTTCCATCATATATTGATGATGCACATACGCTTTCGGCCGCTAGGCATTCCTCTACAATGCTACAATGAGATCAGGCATTATTTATTTATTATACTCAACCGTTGCAGTTAGTTGCAAGGACTGATGGCAACGTTAACTTACATAAAAATTAATTAAAAAAAGAAAATTAAAAATATCACTGTGTATAAGTACAATCAAACCAACTAAATACAAAATAAGCATGTATAAATAAAAAGTAATAAAAAATTAATAATTACAAAAGTGTACATATATATATTATATAAATAAAACCTTAATCAGCATATACGTTACTTGTATTGTACTTATAATGCAAGATTTTTCAGGGTTCCTGATAGGCCTTTACGCCTACCGTAGCGGCCACGGGGCCCACGAAGTCGCCACAGTACATCACCCTACCAGGCGATCCCCTACTTGTCTCCCCTATTATCAATAAATAGGGGAACTTACAAAGTTCTCTTTACTTTTCATCATATTATACTTACCTGTTGATACTTCGCGTCAAATAAAGAACATATTCATGGCACACCTATGTTCCGCGGCGCCTCGGTTAGCAGGCTGCAACAGAAAGGGAATGCATCTCGGTTCATCTCTGCAAACTTGCGCTTTGGGAATAACGTTGTAAACGTCGGGGGGCATCTTCCCGAAGGAAGCGGAAATTGAAGGCAATGTCCCATCGTATTTACTAGCGATGGCGGAAAGCATTCCCGGTTTCTCAGCTGCAGAAGACGAGTGACGGCGAGCGGTAGTGACTCCTCGCGTTGTTTATTCACTCCCCATTTCACCAGCTCCATTTTACCGCCCATCGCTCCCCTCTTCTAGGATCTACATCTCATCCGCCGACATCGGCGGGCATTGATCCCCGTATATCCGAGGTGGAGGGAACGAAGAAAGGCATTGAAGAGACTATTCGATGACTCCCGAGAAATTCCCGCTTCTTAATCTCGTTTCTCAGAGTTTGACGTAATCTAGTCATTGGAAATAGTTCTACTAGCATAAGGTAACTATACTACTAGGTAGATAGATATGAGGAACCATTAGTATAAGTTTCGTTGAGATTTATGGAAACGACCGGTTTCGAGAGATGAATAGTACCCGATAAATAGTGCAGATAATAGCTGGAATATTTTGCTATCTTGGGCTTAGAGAAAGAATAAGGAATATCATTAATCGGATTACGCTTATAATATATATAACTCATGATGTCTTTGCGTCAATAGAAATGTATCATATAAATAAATTTCTATTGAATTAAAGCAAGTGTTGTACATTTTCCACAAATATTTTTCCTGTACTGTAGATGTGCGACTATGCATCAACGAGTACCTAATCGTCATCATCAGGCGTATCTCCAGTAAACGAAAGATATTTGGGGAAGAAGTGTTTTCAATACCTCTTTCAATTCTACAAGATGAATGTCCTCAACACCTCGCCTCTTACGGTGTATTTTACAAATTTCTGTTATTTTGCAATAGTGAGAATGTATTATATGACCGGGTTAGATTTTTATTCTTGTAAACAAACGTTTAGTAAAATGTAACTTACTCATGTAGATCTGGTAACTTTAATAAATAAATAATTGAGCTAATAAAAATTTTATATCGACTCAAACTCGCATGTAAAAATTTTATCTTGGTTAATTTTTATTTTTGTTATACTAATATCTCCGAAAGAAAAATGTTCTGAAATTTTTCTTGAGTTATCAAAATTTCGAACCCAAGTTTCCCCTGAAAACTGCCATTGCTTGAAATGCGTATATGTTTACATGCAGCGGAATTTTTGCAACCGGACCATATTTCCATGGTATCGATTTATCGCCGGGAAGCTTCCATAAAAACCTCGTTAAAAGCAGCAAGCGGTGGTGATGTTGACGTCGATGAGCCGCAGTGCATGAGGAGAGGTATCAATGCACTTTGCCGTAAACAACGTCTTCGATGTCTACCGGCGAATCATAGGGAAGGGGGAGTTACCTCTTCTGAGGTGAGTCACTGGCGTAAGATCGTATCTGCGTTGCCACTGAAGAGACGTTTTGTGGAAGTATGCGCGAAAAATATTAAACTGTTTTTTAACATAGCACTTGATGCATCCAAAAAGTATCATTTACACGCCATGTATGTGAACAAGAGAAGAAGATATGCGGCGTTAACCGCAGTATACAGTCTTGGTCAAAACTTTAGCGAAGGATTGTGGGGAAACAGAGAAGACGATGTTGGAATCAGTGTCCACGTTTCACACCTGTGCAGAATAAAAATTGACATAAAAGATTAATCCAGTCATTTCTTGATTCCCTTATGAAGGACTTTCGTTATCAGTTCCTTCAGCTTCAAGTTAGCTTCCTTGGTATGTAATACTATACATATTTCTAACTTATCTGTGTTCCTTCCATCAGAAGTTGGGAAACCCTCATTGTTCCTGCTTTTCCCTCAAAACTGTCTTTTTTCTATGGTAAATCTCATAATGTAAACGAATTAGCTCAAGCAAAAATTTTTGGGATTCAAGAGAATGAACCTAAATTTACCACATTTACAAATTCATTTTTATTTAATTGCATCGTTTTAATAAAATCACTCGTTAAAGTAGTTTCTAAAACATGTATTTTCATCCCAAACATTTTACTTTAACTGAAATTCGAGCTGGAATGAACACAAACCCTCATCTATCCCCGAAACGTATCTAATGATTGCTGTATAACATATCTTTAACAATTCCTATGAGGTCTTCGCCAACAGGGAGTTAAGGATTCAACTAAATTTCACATGCTTCATTTCGAGGAGATTTTTGCCTTAAGTTACCGTATTAGAATGATTTGTAGCAATACAGCTGTCATTGAAATACATTAACTCAATTATACCTCCAAGAAGAATTCTAATATCTAGAACATACAGTCACGAGCAAACTTCGAAAGAGAGTCTTATTTTACGATCGACAGATATACTTATTTCAGCTCCGTTTGCCCGGTACCTATCGCCTTCATCTTTCTTCTCGCATGTCACACATTAATTGCCAACCTCTTTCATTTAGATACTTACGCTCATTTATTTACTCCGATCGCTTAAGAGCCCAGCGCTCTCTCCTTCCTCGTTAAAGAGGGGGCAAGTGGCATTAATTCGCAGATAAGTTCAAAGGACTTCTAAATACGGAAAGGAATCTCTCGCAGTCCATACGTGTCGTTCGTAACTCTGTTCGGACGCCTCGGCTACACTCTCGCCACGAGTGGTTGCTCTTCCTATATCTCGGACAGGTGCTTTCCAATAAGACGATCTGGATTCGATCCAAGGTTAATTCATGGTAATGCTGCGGAAGAGGCAAGGAAAATGGATTTAACCCCCTTCCACGTTGTTTTTTTTTCTTTTACCGCATATCTCTCCGCTCGGGTTGGTTGAGATGGCTCGCCGTCAACCGACCGTTAAGAGTTAACGTTAAGCTAGCGATGCGAAATAAATAAGGGTGCTCGGTTCTTGTCGGCGAGGTGCACAAAGAAGAATCCGATATCGCGTTAATAAGAAGCGTTTTCACTTTTTCCTGAGAGCGAGACTCGCCTCGGCTACGAAAGAGCTTCTAGAAGCAAAACAATAATGTAGAAAGGTAACGGTATAGCAGATGCATACTTATTTATTTTGAGTCAAATTTAGACTTAATGTCGCCATCTTATATTTGACCTGTTAGTTAGTCCTGTATGATACACACCACCGAGTATGTATTTATTTATGTGTAGCTCAGTAAAGCTGCAACTTTCTGTAAAAACGCGTTGAGGCTATTTACAAGAATTAGTTTCACGTACTCCCCGATGAAATAAAATACAAAGTTAAGCGGTACATTAGAGGTCCAAAGGGCTATTACATATGGTTATTTTTTAAGCTAACGTATCGTTGGTTCGATTCCAGATGGCTACAAAATATTCCCATAGGAAATGCATGTGAGTTTGTTTTTCCTTTGCAGATTTCATTTCTTTCGTAAAGTTTAATTGCAAATCATGGTCGTACGGAATTCAAACAAGTGCCTATAGATCAGAAATCGAATAAAGATTATTAATTTGTTCGTGAAAAATGGTTTGAAAATCAACAATATTGAATAAGGAAGTTTAATATTGATATATTAAACAGAATTCAGTTTACAAGGAAAATAGAAGCATATGGAAATGAAGTACAAATGAAATTTGTACATATACATTAAATTATATATTGGCGTGTGATTAGATTAGTAAAACAATTTAGTGCATCTAAAAATTAAATAAAGAAGTAATTAAAAATTCACAGTAATAAGTATGCCCGGTAGAATGTAAACGAGACTTGTTATTTTTGGCGCAGCAGTTCTGGAACTATTATCGAACACATACCAAGTCATTTCTCCTATCTACGAGAATTAGTATAATTAAGCGACTATACATACAAAAAACGAGACAGGAAGGAAAATCACGGGACAGTATAGTTAGTACGCGATATAGTCCCTTCTGACAACTTCAAAACAATTGAAACT
The DNA here is from genome assembly GCA_947579665.1 of Sympetrum striolatum. Classification (NCBI taxonomy): domain Eukaryota; kingdom Metazoa; phylum Arthropoda; class Insecta; order Odonata; family Libellulidae; genus Sympetrum; species Sympetrum striolatum. Next base: position 19,881,897 of record OX388346.1, on the reverse strand, counting down.
TTTCGATACAAGTTAGGTCGTCAACCTTCGTCTTCAACCCAAGAGGTAAACCCATGAGGAATTGATCTTACGGTCATAGTTGTACCTCATTGAATTTCAGCAATCCTCTCGCCTCTTTTGGAGAACATCTCCGATTCTTCCCCCACGCATGCAAGCTCTCTCCACTCTTTCTCCCTCCGATGGCATGCACTTTGCAACATCTCCAGCCGCTCTTTTGTCTCATAAGATTAGTAAGGAGGATCGGGTTCCGGGATTATAGGCATTATTCGCTCTGAGTAGTCCTTGCGCAAATCGTTCGCCTTAATGCGAGGAAAATCCTCGGCGGTCGCTTTTCCTTCGCGTGGGAGGATTTGTCGTAACCAAAAGCCGCGAACAAACACCAGAGCTCCTTTGTTATTTCTTCAAGAAATTTCGGACCGGGAAATGAGTCGTTATGCAAGGGAAGTGAACATTTCCCACTTTCGATGCACTAGCACGTACCTCTAATCAGGTTCTCTCAATGCTATCCGATTAATTTCATACTTCTTTTATACTTCGACTTTGTCGTCACTCTTACATAGTCGTTTATTCTTGAGAGTCAATGTAATGATAATGATTCTGGTAAATAAATAGTAATTGCAATGTGTAACGTCACCGCAGACTTGAAATCCGGCGAATGCATATGTTAAAATTGATAACAGAAAGCTTTTAGTTTATCTGGTACCTCCAACGTAAAAGAGAGTAATAGGTATGTGCCTTGTCTTGTTAGGAGTTGTTTATATGCTCATCCCACAAAAGAGAACAGCTTTAGTTTCAGTAAACTTTTACATTTACGTATTCACGCCCAAAGCTGTCAGTGGTGTTTGAGATGGGATGGGTATTGGAATGCATTAATATCCCTTACACTGGGTGTAGAATTTACCTGATCTATCTCTGAGGTACGTCAGCCTCTCTAATGCTCCGCGATAATCGGCTATAAGTAGCTATTACTTCCTCTTTGTGCTTTGTTGTTTTCTCTCAGAGTTCGTGATCGTGGTTTTCTGGTTTACACTATCTGCTACTTTAATTAGTTTTCTACTGATTTATTGCTCAAAAATCCTTCGAAGGCTATAAAAATAATTACTTAGGTAATAAGGTATTATAAAAATGGAAATATGAAAATGAAATATAAATATATTTTATTTGATGATATTCTTGACTACAGAAAGGCAAATTAAGGTCATATTATTATACTGCTAAGCAAAAATATATTCTTTTTTTAGAGCACACTCGTTGAATTAGCTAACATACTTGAAGAAGTAATTTGGTGATTGCTACAGTTATTATTTATAATAATAATATTCAATTCACCTCCTAGTTCTGTAATACAAAAGGAATACATGTTTTTCGGAGCGGACATTCTTGTTGAAATATCTTGTATACCTGAACTGGTTATATTGCCTGATTGCTGGAATTTTTATTCATCTAGAAAATGTTTGATCCCAAAGATCAGCACGTATTTGAATAGTTAAGTTCTTATCACGCGTCGATGTTAGCAATTCCCAAAGATTAAAGTAACTTAAGAGTAAATTGGTCATTTTCCATATTCTCGCTTTCGAAAGAAATCGTGGGCCGTCGAAAATTTCGCAAAGATTAAAGAACATAGGCACGAATTAGAAAAAGCTAAAGAGCTTGTCTGAAAACTTTAACGAGCCCGATAAACGCTGGATTAGCGTCGAAATACGAAATTGTCGCCTTTTACGAGGAAATGGGATAACGGCCAACGAACCGATGCTTACCCTGAAACTTGGGTAGATAATTTCGGTAGATATTACCTAAGACTCTCTTTCAACTCGCCTAACTACGGAACAAAGCGTGCGAAAGCGAAAGGAAAGATTCTCACAGAACTGCGGAATAGCGTGAAGGAATCGTGTCTTCCATTCCATTAATTCAACAGGCGGCGAGCCCTTTCCTCCCTCCAGGCCACGTGGAGGAAGTGACGTGATCTAAACCGGAAGTAGAACCTGTAGGAATCCATACGTCGCTTTTAATGTGGCCGACATTTTATGAGGCCGTAAAGTATTGGTATGCGAATTCTCTGCATGGGTCCATTGAGTGATGGAAGCATAATCTTTAATCTCATTTCCATCACGAATCTATATGATGGTGAAGACGGCAGTACTTGAGTGCGCTCGCTGCCATCTTGTTCTATGGTAGCGAAAGTAGGGTGTGGCAAAAGTGTATGGGTGAGTTGAATGCAATTGTAATGTCTAATTTGAAGAGTATGTGTGGGAAAAATAGGAAAGGCAGAGATATTAATGACTGTCTTTTGAATAACTGTGGGCTAAGAAAAGGCTATGTACCAGTAAAGAGTTCTTGAGCTGCTGTCTATAAGATGTGACACCAGTCGCTTTATCTACAAAGTTTCTGACAAATCGAATTGAGGCTACTCAGTGTGTTATTTTAATTGCTGTAAAGAGGTTTTTCAACCGATGCTACTCGGAATCCCTGTGATCCACGAACATTAGGCATGTACTAAGCTGCGGTATAAGTTTAAATCCGAAAGGATGTATTCACTACACTTAAGGAATTAGTCCCGTAATAAACCGAAGTGAATATTTACGTTTATTAATTAGCGTTAATCCATCCATACAGGATCTAATGTGATATTTTTTTAATATTTTATCAATCCAAAATTTGTTCTATCCTCTGTATTATTATTTTTTTGTTACGTCTTGATATTTTTGTTTGGTTTTATTCATTTTATAGTTTATTTATTTATGTATTTATTCAAAGATTCACATACAGTTTTGCGACCATTTTACAGTGAATACACTTAACAAACAAAGGATGTAATAATTTTTTAAAAATATACATGATTATACAAAATAAAATTTAAACAAAATAAACTAAAATAACATATATACAGAATACGACCCAAGCAGGAAATTATTTACAAGAATTTGCAGTCATTCGTTTAAGAATGCGTCAAGCGACAGTCTGAAGGGATCGATGGAGGGAGGTAGGGAATTCAGAAGGGTTGGAAGTCTATAGTTAATCACTTTTTAATACTTTTCTTTTATACTTTTGATTGAAATGTTTGGTGCATACTTATACTCTTTGTAATCCATTGAGAAGGCCTTGTGCAGTACGAGATATGGACTTAGCCTAAGATACACTGCTACATGATTCATTCTATGACTTAACAGCAAAATTGTTTGTCGAAATACTGGTTTAGAACACTTCTCCGAAGATACATAGATCTGGGTTTCAATCCAAGATGTATGACTTTTTCGCTTCCGTTTTTTACTTGTCCATCGAAAACTATTTCTTTCCAAACGTCTTTAACAGTAAGAAGATACCCGTTCATCATTTCAGATAATCATTCATTGTGTATAATATATCCAATAAATCGCAATCGTTTGTGGGAAAACGACTCTTATTTGGTCATTAAACTTCTTTATGCAATATTTGTATTTATGTGAGAAGGCCGAGGAAGTGTCAACGACCTTATCTTCAGTTTCCTCCGATTTCTCCCTCGAAAATCTCCTCCGTGAGATTTCCATCTCAAGTGGAGGAATTCCTCACGCTAATGGACGTAAATTACATATCGTGTGAAGAAAAAGGAGATTTAAGTGCTCGGATACTGGCCTTATTTAGGCCACGTTAAACGAGGCGCTCCTTTCCTGTCGCATCGCTCAAACGCAAGTGTCAGGATCCTTACACGTTTCGGTCGTGTTGAAATCGAGAGTTAAGTAAGTGTATTTAGATGGAAGAAGATCCTACTATGCCTTAACTGATGGTAAAATCACCAATTGAATTATAACTTTCAAAATATTCATGTGTGATGACAGCATGATTTAATTTTCGGCAGGGCCGGTTTCAGCAAGTAAGCAAGTGAGTAGTCGCTTCATGGTGTACGCAAAAGGGTTGCGGGCTTATATTTCTTTTCGTTAGGGTGCACATTTTTCTCACCGATTTGAATATCACAACAAAAACTGTCAAAGGGATGTACAGTCCTGGCCAAAATTAACGCGCACCTCCCTAGCGATCCTTACGGCCGGTGCTGCGTTAATTTTGGCCAGGAGTGTACTTAAAGTATTAGGAACTTCATATCATCCGAAAGAGTTCAATACTTTGTCGGGTTGGATAAAAAAATATTTTCTCTGTCTCTGATGGAAGGGAAAATGCCAAAATTCCAAGACACTTGAGGTGTGATTTCCCATTCTACCCATCAGAATCTTTCCACTGAATTAAATTTTCCATGTGCTACTTTAACAAGCAAATAGTCATTAGTACTTAAATGTGGAATTCGAATTACTATTCGAAATATATCTAAGGAGAGTAGGAAATGTAAATAATCTAGAAAAATGGTACTACTTTTAGGTGACATTAACTCCGGAACCAGCCCTGACTCTTGGCTTCGTACTCATTTCGTTTACATTTCTACAGTGCACTATCAGTATTTCGTAAAACTCGAAGACTATCTCATCGTTAAGGTAAAACATATATTTGACCATTTAAATGTATAACCGGAATTTTATAAGAAAATTTGGCAAACATATGAAAGGTTTTTGTCAGTTTACTTGGAAATAATAGCCCTAAAATGCCTATTTGCGTTATTACACTGGTCGATATTGATTAATTTCTATGTATAGATTTATAATCCAAGTTAACTTTTTAATTTGAAGTTATCTTTCCACCAGAAGATTTTTTGAGTCATACATTCCAAAATTTATTTTTATTTTCTATAAAATTGTTTGTTTGTTGCCCGATTATATTGCAAACGTAAGTAATATGAACTTTGCTAAGAAAATCTATATTTATACACAAGTTAACTAATATATGAAGCTATTATATAACCCTCTTTATGTCATAACATCACAGGTGAAATAAATACGATACCTTTCTCAACTGTGAAGTCGGTGATAATCTATCGAAAGCACTTCGCCTGTGCAATTGCTCAATAATCTTAATAGAGAGCAACCTAATTCGTAATAAGACCGTGAAATGGCACCCGACCCTCGAATGCTAATACTGGGGAAGAAACATATTTGCTCATTTGATTAATTCAGATGGAAGGAGGTCAGAGGATGGGAAATTTTAATTAATTAATTCAACGGGAAAATCTAAATTTGGGGAAAAGGAAAGCTTGCGGGCCGTTAAATAACTGGAACACAAAAACACTGATTTTTAATTTTTAGCTCTATCAACATAGATCTCTTGTTCGTTTTTCTGCAAAGAATAGATCCGGATGTAGTAATTTCAAAAGGGTGTGTTCCTTTGCATTTTTAACAACCATATTTTAAGAAATTTTCCCAAGAAATTCACAGAAAATCTGCATTTAAATTTGAACTTCAAAAAATCTTGTACAGATATGTTAAGAATTAGGCAGGCTTCCTCGCAATTAGTTTTTATCGGTGCATTCTGGAAGATGCTTTTATTGGAACCACTCTTCTTACACCTCTTTGAAACTCTTCTGTGACTATACAACTTTCTGTTAATGCACATTGTATTATATATTGCATGTAAAATACAATGTTCAATCCATCAAGTGCTCTGCTTGATGTATATTCCTACTCATTCGATATTCTGCTCATGACTTCTATGCATATATGTATGTTTATGTATGTATGTGTACCCCTGTTCTGTGCTCGTGAGGAACAAAAGGTTCGTCTAACAAACGTAGATGAATTCATCTTCAATGAGATAACGTACTCTAAATAACCGTTTCTGTGTGTTTTTATTTTTAAGTTCCTGCACATATATGAAGTCTTCTAGCGAAAGAATTTTCATCAAGAAATATAACTATACATTTTATTTTGTTGGTCGTTGTGAATTTTCCAGAACTGGGAAACTAATGAAAATACACGCAAGCGTTTGGGTTCACAGTTTAGGATATGTTGGTTAATATATCCCCAAAAGTTATTAGCCTAAATTCTTATAGCTATCAATGATTGCTATTCAGAAGTAATTAATTTATCCATTAGAGTTCTCGAGAAAGGGCATCGTCTTAGAATTGTGGTGGGATGAATTTTCGTGGAAATGTGGCAGCTTATTTCTTTCGTCGCAAATTATCCTCAATCCCGCAAAAAAGATGACAGCCCATCCTTTCCTTGAAACTTTTCCGAGTTTCTCCAAGTCTCTTCTTATCTCCGACCGAAGAGAACAATGGACAGCCTCGGACGGCGTATCTTCCCCACGAACGAGGACGAAAGTGTTAATCTTCCTCAATTTCCTCCGCCATTCCGCAGACGTTCGTTTTTCGTGGAAGGCAGGGTTCAAGAAACGCAAGGTGGAAAAAAGGAAGAAGGTCAGTTTGTGACGCGAAGAACTCATATCTCCTTCGTGGATGTTATGCCGTCTCGTCTGTGGTTGTTTCGGAGAGAAAATCACTGGAAGGAAGAGGGCCTCCGGGGATAGGAAAGGGTCTGCAAAACCATGGAGGATTATGAAAATTCATGGGTTGGAAAATTACGAGCCCGAATGGGTCGGTGATCGGGTGAGTTTCGTGAAGAGGGGATGGAATACATCCTTCGCTTGTTTTAGTTTCTCGAAGCGCACCACTTGAGAAGCTGAGGCTTAAGTTGTGCAGACGTCTACCATAAGAAATGCTCTTGAGTCCGGTGAAGTTTTAGGTGTCTCGTATGGGCTCGGTTATTGTTATGGTACTTAAGAATGCGCTGGAATTAGCAGATTTGATGTAGCGACTTTACTGGGATGAGATTAAGACTAAAAAGTTTCTTTTTAGATCTAATATGTCGTCATTTAAGAGTATAGAATGTAGAGTTGTTATCCTTGACTAAATATTCTCAATAAATAAAATTGAATTTATTACTATTTAATGCTCAAGGTGAATATATAGTGGACATTGTGATCTCCTCTAAAACTTCTCTCTTCTCATTATTAAATCCTCTCTAAATAAGTAATGGGAATTTAAACTCATAAATATTTAGTTTTCCGAATTGGGGATAAAAAGAATTAGTGTACTCCGAAAATTCCAGTTCTCTTCTTTACATATTTGTAAGTAATATTCAGAACATTTTTTCCTTGGTCCACTGGAAATTGCCTGTTCCACCATGGGACATAAATGTAGATAAATGTTGGATAAATTGCTATACTTATACCACCATTAAAGTATTCCAGTATTTTTAGTTTTAATTGATATTACATTAGAGAGCAAATATTTGTATTAGTTTTTCAAATGAACCTCTTATTACACTTTATTACTGTTTAAGGTCATTACTTACTATTCAATGTTGGTAATGTGAAATAATATAAACTGTATTTCTTATTATAACGAATACAAGGTATGTTTTGATTAGTAGAAGGGATGGTAAATACGTTATGGTTTCAATTTAAAAAGCTAGTGGGTGCACGGGAATCACAAATATTGAGATGCCCTTTATCTGCCTTAGCCCTTCTAAGTATTCCTACCATGAGAATCCGTGACTGTCATTAAAGAAAATTGATCGCATCGCGCAACTATGCATCACTACCTGTCTTATTTCTCCGGTAGCTGCAAACTGTGATAAACTTTATTATATCATTTGCACACCTTAATGTCCTAATTAAAATTGCACTTATCGCTCCACATAGCACGAGAATTAATAACCATGCATAGGGGGTGGAACCAGAAAAACTAGAATTTCATCCTTCTTCTCAAAGTTTGCTTCTGATTGTATATTTTTAGCACTAATTTATTCCTCGATTAGGCGATCTCTGGAGCGTTAAATAGGCTCAGATTTTCTGTTTAATTACATCTTTTCCGATGGCCGCAAGATATTTCCCTCGATGAAGGACGGAGACTTTTGCGATCTTAAGGCAACAATTCTTCTAAAACGTAGGAACGTGTTACTCTACGGGGACTCATAAGCATATTATATCGGAATACAGTGTACTAGTTTATTTTTATTCCATTTGATTGAGCAATTATTATGGAAACGATTTGGTTGGATTGGATCAATTATGAGATTTTAAAACTTATTCACCATTAAATTATACTCTTACAAGATGTCGAATTATGAAGCTTTTCAATACTCAAGCAACTTTTGAGATGGTAATATCGGTATGTTTGTTTGGCATTTCCTACCATCCTTCTCTGTATTTTCCTCCGTTAGATAGTTTCTGATGAGCTCAAGACTCAGCTTATTTTATCTTTGCCATCTTTTCTTTCCTAAACGCGTATCTCTCATCCTTTTCTATACATATTAAACTATATTGTTTGTATGTTTGCGTCTTTTTCGTAGGTTTCTATCTTTATTTTCATTCATGTCTTCGACAATTCTGAGTTAAAATCATTTTTGTTTTATCATTAATAGAATTTTATTTTTATATGGTCTATCTTTATATTCGTTTTAATAGTTTTCAGAGGATTGCGAGTTTCACAAAAATGTTCTTAATCACTACTTATGCCGACAGAATAATTTCGGCATTTGGTCAATACAAACATAAAATGACTTACTTATTGATGAATGGTGAGGAGGGGAAGGTTAGAAAGCAATTCATCATATGTTTATTAATAAACATTCAGTAATTACTCGAAGATGGTCGTTACTGAAAGATACAGTGGAACTATCTAGACGAATAAAATTTTAAGGTTCTACGAAGTGAAGGTGGAAGTAGAGGATTGTATATTTTTATTTACTTTGTTTTGACAATATCTGCTTGAGACGATGCGTCAGTAATCATTTCCAGCAGTATTAAGAATATATCAGAAATATATATAATAAAATATCATCGAGGAATCATGAAAATCAAGACAATCTTTCAGATCAGTTTTAGCGTGAATAGCTGAGAAAATTGAATAATTTATAGGAATTTTGTTCCCGTGAGTTGTTGCATAAGTGAAATGCCAATTTGTTGGGGATCACGACTCCCGGAAGGACAGCTGGCCGTGAAGACCTCGTCTTGAAAATTCTTGCATGTTAACGGAAGTGGCAAGGCTCCTTGTTGCGACCCGATAAATTTGAAAGTAAAAGTATGTGAGAATGTTTTCAACCCGTTTGAGATTTTTTTTCGGCTACTTCCTGGATTTGGGATTGAAAAAAGTGCGTGAATTTTCCGAAATATAAAGAAAATTTTTATTTCTGGCTAACCTTATTCCCATGGAGTTTAAACTGTCGGTGATGGCCCTCTTCGATGCATTCGCAGGAGAAGATTCAAGTATTCGCTTTCCTTGAGCCAAATACGTAACGTGAGCAAGTTTTATTATCTTAATCTTACATCCATCTCATGAATGATGGCTTAATTCGATTATATATTTAAATATATAATTTCATGCGTTTAATTACGAAGAGAAAGTAAATTTTGCAATGAATATGTACCATGTATTATCTTTTAAAAGCAACATGTGATCTTTATGATCATAATTAATGGTCGAATACCTCAATAAATATTTGAACCTATATTTACAATATTTTATTCGCAAAGCTGTTAACACTACTCCCAAAAAATCCTTAATTTTACAAAATGAATTTTAGTATATCTTTTTCGCGACATTCTTTAATTATAACTAGAATATGTAGCTTCTTTTGATACTAATAAAGATCTAAACAAAATAATAATTCCCTTTAGTAAACAACATTTACTTTCAAGATATTCAATGAAAATAAATTCAAAAAAATTAAATAAAAAAGACTACAATATTCTCAAAACTTATCTCATCAATAAGATCATTAAATTTTAATCATTCACAGTGTAATTAAAGACCCGTATAATTTGTATGCAATATCGCCTTTTTCGTTATCATCAATAACGTATTATTGCTTCTCAATTATAAAGCAGGTTTGAAATTCTTCGTTACAAAACCAATCATTGGTAAAGATCGAGTTAGATTTCAACCTTGTAACTAAATTAATGAAGTACTAAACTGAATAGCGTTTGTTTTGATATGGAAATCCCACAATTAGGCAAGTCAATTTGTATCTTAAACAATAGATAACTTATCTCCGGAAACTGTTATAGTGGAGGACTTCACTAATCCTCGTAACCTTTAGAAGAATAAATTTACAAGTTAGACAATAGATAAATTAATCTGAAATTGAAAATTTATCTACGAGAAGATTCCCATCTTCTTAATTCCACGCAATGAGATTGAGAGCGTCGATAATTACAGTGTTGCTCAAGAAGATTGTCTCGTTGAATCGCGAACCCACAAAAAGGTCGAATTTTCCTTTCCCATGAAGCAACATTTCACTTCGGCGGATCTCCCGAAAAATTTCGTGAAAGCGAGAATTAGATTTTCCTCGGAAAATTATCTCTCGGATGCGCTTCGCTGACTGCATCTCTGGAATGTGTTTATGAGTACGATATTACCGCCCGTTGCATGATTTATTGGTTTCTATAGCTCCTTCTTTTGCCATAAAAAATTTTAATTTCTTTCGAGAGTATTTATGGTATATGACTTCACCTCTCGATATTTAGTGTATTATTAATTATATTATAGACATACTCGTTTACCCTGCGTGTCGTCTTACGAAGTAAGACAATGAGTGTAAGAATCACAAGTTTATTTATCTAATCATTGTCTTTCGTGTATCGCTCTGGGAAGAAATGAATCTTTTAAGTCCCATGAGTATCGATTTCCCTAATTTTTCCTCCAATGTCTGATCGAACAATGTAACAGGGTCGATTCACAATATACATTTCTTCTGAGAAAGTATCAACTCTACAATTATCGATTGATTTCTTCCGAAACTCAAATCACATTTCTTGCATTCCAGCATGCGTCAAGGATCTAGGTAACGCTTCCAGATTTGCCACAGTAAGTCTTCACAAAACACATCAATCAAAACAAACTCTTTTTGATTCAGGAATTCAACGCTTGTCTTTAGAGTCCTATATCCTTCATGTATATTGTATTGAGTATGATAACATTATTTTATTTATTAGCAGTTATGCACCGATCATAACTTCGTGATTCCATAGTTTATTTTTCGGTTGAAGTTAATTACTGAGCATTTCTTTTCTCTAAACATTAATTGTCACTTACGTAGCCATTTATCAATCCAGCTTACTTATATATTTTTATGAAAATAGTTTTCCTTTATACTCAATACGATATTAATATAAGATCGGAGATTTTAATACGTGATTCCTTTTTCTTCTATCAGGTGGCATTGTTGCTGGTCTCTCTGCACCAAACATTAAGGAACCAAGAAGGGTGTGACCCTGACAGTCCGCTGACGAACGAAAAAAACGGTGAGTTTATCATCCCATTTATCTGGAAACGCTTGGGAGAACATTGTTTACAGAGAGAGTAGAGTTCTCCCTGCTGGTTAAGATTGTGTAACAGGAATAGGATACATTCCATTAAGAAAAGTACACATCTAATCAAATACTATGTGATTAAGGAAATTGAAATCACTATCGTTAGTCCTCGAAAGTTAGTATATCATCCACATTCAAAATATTCACGTTACTTATTACAATATGGCTACTACAGTAACTTTTAAAATGTTATTCCCTTTATATTTTTAAAACTTCACTTGTAGGTTTTATGAAGTCTTCAAAAAGATATTCTAAGCTTTCATATAAGCAACAGTTACATTTGTTTAAGGTTGGTTCAGCTCAGAAATTTTCCTTAATTTTTTAGAAAGATTCTTAGCAAAGTAAGGAATTTACTGAAAACAAAAAATAGTCTTTACTAATATTAACTACATCAACAACTATTATAAGTGGAACAGGAGTTATTTATACTAAGTATAAGAAGCGCATATACACACTATTTTTAAGGATGCGATCTGTCTTCTCTTTGAAGGAACGAAATATTAGAACTATTACAAAATAAAACTTAATTTATCCACAATTTGCAAACTATATTTTTAGAATTTCTTCGTTATTTCTTTCTCCCGAAATACCAATTCACTTGTTCAGTGCAAAGTTTTCTGCTACTTGATTGATGGAGATAATATTTCGTTCGAAAATTTCACGGTTTAAATCTTTACCCGTCTAACTTTGTTCAAGCCAAAACTTTTATCAAAACTAGTATGTACTGCCAGAATTACCGCATCACCATCATCATCTACGCAATTATAAGAGAGTTAGTCTGTTCAGTAACCCTCCTGTCAATCCATTTTCCACGGAAAATCAAGCATTATATTTGCCCGGATGTATAGGCCGTAAATATTTTGTATGCCAAGAGGTACCGACTACTCTCTAAGGAAGGGTTTTGTGGAAGATAAAAAAGATCTGGTTAAGGTAGTTTCCAATTAGTGTCTCTGTCATCTAACGGCATTTACAGTTTCCTATTAGTTCCTTGAGGTAGAATACTCACCGTTTCATTGTTAAAAGAACACTGAATCTTGGTCTAGGCTTGATCTTAATCGTATAACAGCAGTGGGATAAAAGGCATTTCATTATGATGGATAAAGGACGTAACATTCCGTTTGATAAAAGGCATTTAATTAATGATAGTATAGGTCACATTTTCATTCTATTTTACTGTACGATCGAATATAGTTAATCACGAACGTAAAGCAATTCCCTAGGAATGAAAGGGCTTTCTTCAAGTCTTCAAATACAGAGGCAATTTCGATGTTGTCTCTATTTAGAACTTATTTCATAGGTAGCGTCGCTAGGCCGTTACAATAGGATTAAGGACTTAATTTAATTCAATAATTTAGCTGTCTTAATCCTTTTCTATAATTTAATATTGTCAGAATCATTTCCTAATTTCTACAATCTCAATTCCTCTATAGCTTCCCATCTAAGAAGTTGTTTGCTATTTTCAAATGGCCGAGCTTCTACCTGCGGTTCAAATTTTCTCTCAAAAACCAGTCAATTAGGCTCCCGGATAGTCATGTGGACAGCGCGTTTGCCTTTGGTGAAAGCGGTCCCGGGTTCGATTCCCGGTGGGAGCCAATGTGCGAAATGACCTAAGCTGTCGAAGCACTTTTAACGATACTACTACCAGTCAATTTAAGTATCTTCTGCGCTTTCGTTAAAAAAATAATATTTAATATGCTATAGATATTGGTAGCTCTCAGGAATGGGAGAATCAGAGTAGTTTATAGGAATCTTGGATCATTATTCCGCAAAATGTGGTGTCATCTATGTCGTAGCTAATCTCAAAAGCCGCCCTTTTCTTTCAAACCTACTTTGCTTCTTAAGAGTAATTTTTAAGAATAATTTAGGCCAACATTGATTATTGAATATTCAGCATCTTTTAATTGTAGAACTTTTGCTCTTATAACTGATCTTAATTTATGATGCTCATAAGTTTTCACCATATACCTTTCTTTTGATACTCCCATTTCGAATGCTACTATGGGATTACTAATTTCTATATGACCACACCCACCTATTAATAAATATTCCTTTGAGATCGTGGTAAAGAAATATTTCCCTGAGTAAGTTAATCATTCTTTATATTTGCAAAATGTAGATGTTGGAAAGGAATACGAGGGAACGAGTACTCATTCCAAGAAATGCTAAGGAAATCTACGCTATTAAAAAATCCAGTTCAAGATGTTTGTACAGAACGTGATGGCAGTGGCTGATATTCATCCTTGATTCGATTTGTATATGTCTTGAGATTCACCCGTTAAAATACTGCCTGTAGTATTCTTCTCATACAAAACGAACCTCAATCAGAAAATTTCCAATCGAGGTTCGGATTTAGCGCCTGGGTGCCAGACTACCCTCAATACACCATTAGTGTTCCTCGTCTGCCTTGATTTCTATGGGATGCGATACGACCGTTTCTTTTTCCGACTCCAATCTTCGCTTTCGATTCCACGTTTCTAAGAGATTCGTCCTCTTCTAGTCTGAAAACGGACGTCTCTTGGATTGGCTCAGGAATTCCACTTACGGTGTAAATGCCACTCGGCGATCAATTAACACCTTTGCCCTTCCGACTCCCTTTGCTTATTTCACTGCTCCTCCTTCGCTTCCTCACCTCAGGTATTTTTGTCCTCTCTGGTGCTTTTATTTCAGCCTCCTCTTGGAAGTTGTTTTGATTTCTCGCGAGGTTATTTTGAGAGTTTCGTTTACTACCTGCGGTCAATCATTCCGTCGTGTTTTGCCTTCAACGAGTTTTTCTGTCTCGCTCTTCTGAAGTAGCGCCGATATGCGCTATTTCACTTACATTTTGATCCCAAGTAAAATCTAGCTTCAGATTTGATTTACCCATAAGGAATTTTTACGAGTCCATATAAAAAGAACATTCGGTGGAGCTTTGATTTGGAACCAAGGGAAAAGGAAAAGTGAAAAATCCACCCGTGATAGGAGCCCTAACCCAAACATTCTGGTGTGATGCTCTTAGCCAGAAGTGGTTAACCTTTTGTAGTTCATAAACCAATTAATCAAATTTTAGTTAGGTAATAAAAACTACGTTAAAATTTCTCTTTACGATTAGGATTCAGTGGTAGTTTATGCTTGGATGTGTTAGTTTGTGTGCTTATATCTAAATCGTGTGAGTTATTTATTTTTAACTTCTCTCTCGATTCTTGCGCCACTCATAAACGTAGAATGTATTACTTTCGGTGGACAGGGCGGTTTGTTCGTTGTTGCCGTAGGTAAATGAATAATTTTCAAGAAACTTTTAGCACTATTAAATATTTTAGGAGAATGAAATATAAAAAAGAGCTTAAAAAGAATAAAATTTACTATGCCGTTCTTCCCAAATAACTGTTGAAATTTACCAACAAGCAGGCCATGCTTTTTTGAAGAACCTCAAAACATGTTTGGGAAATTGTCCTCGAAAGCACTCCATTGTCTTCATTTGGGAGAGGCATTATTTCATTTTGCTGTTTTACCAAACAGCTATGATCAGCTACTTATAAATGAACAATATTCTATACATAGCTACATTTAAACTATAAACTCTACCCAGGCATCTTTCATAAGAGGACTAACCCGGAAGATTGCGAAAATACCGCATCGGATGCAGCCTTTAAAATGAACGACTAGGAGTAGAAAAGTTGTGTGTATTACACTTACGTCAGCTCGCGGAAGTTCGGAATGACTTCTTTTCATATCTCATCCTCGTCTTCTCTGCGTGGATTCGAAGCAACCCACGTGCGCACGACCGCACTGAATGGCGTTTTGCGGTCTCAGACGAAGCCGCCTCTTCTTTTGTTTCCTTCGGCGCTGCATTTGCGATGTCGCGGCGAGTGTGCGTGTCTCGGACGAGACACACGTTTGCCAAGCACGCCACTGCACACGCTACTCATAATACTTCTCCACACACTGTTTCATACTCATTTTTTTCTATCGCATTTCATAAGCGAATCCAAATGAAGTGGTTTGTGTGGGGGGCTTATGACTCTTGTATACGGTTTTGTATTCAGGCCAGGAACTTCATGGTGCCTTACCTGTGATTAGTCTAGCTAGGGTCTTTTCAGACTTACCGCCACAGGGAAGTGTCTAGCCGGGTAGACACTTCTTGTCTTTTCTAGGACATTTAAACTAGAATTACGAGAAGCATGTTGATTGTTTGTTTTGACTTGCAATGTTTAAGTTTCCAAGTATAAGTTAAGAATTTAATCCTTTTAAGTAAATTTTATTGCTGGATGAATCCGATAAACGAAAAATCTCGCCTAAAATGTTTAGGAAATATAGCAATAGCAGCTTCGTCTTTATCGGATGATTACGTCTACATAACAAGATTTCTCTTACTGTGAACACCATTCAGACACTTTTAAGTAACCTCACCATAACCTGGATTCAAACTTGGAAGCTTAGGCTTGCTGTGATAGCACGCTAATCTTTAATTCACCAAACATCTGTTTTCCTAATTAAGCGTCAACGGAATAAATGGGGGTCAAATATTAAGAGGAGAAGGATTAATAAAGAAAGAAATTGAAGAAAATAGAAGGCAACGGTAAAGACACATTTTGAGGGAGGTAGACAAATACAAAAGATATTAAATGACTTAAAGGGTGAGGATGTTACGAAGAAACGAAAGAAATAGAATTGACTAGGTAATATGATGGTACATAACCTATCGAATGGTAGAAAACTCACGTAATGTTACTGGAGTAGTGTTACGAAGAAACGAAAGAAATAGAATTGACTAGGTAATATGATGGTACATAACCTATCGAATGGTAGAAAACTCACGTAATGTTACTGGAGTAGTAAAACCTAGGGAAGAATACTTCGCTAGTAACACTAAATAAGCATCCAGTCAGTTTAAATAAATATCAATTCATTCATAAGTGTTCTACCTTTCGGTAGGTTTGGCACAATCAAAAATCTTCATTAATCGCCATCTCCTTCATATCCTTATATTTATATACGTATATTTATTACAAAGAAATATTTCTTCGAGATATTGTGACAGGAATATTATTTTTGTGAACGATTCAGTTAATCTGATTTTTATCTTAATAAGGATCAAAATGTACCACTTTTGCGGCACCAAATGACTTTAAGACGAGCTTACATATTGGGGAAACGCAAAGAAGTGTTGTGGGAAAAACCTGCACTAATCTAAACATAGTGAGCAGTAAAATTCATCCATGGGAAAATTTTTCAACGTAACTTTTAGTGTAAACCCTCCTAGTATAACTTTAAGATAAAGAGGCGAGAGTATCAGTGGTGGAAGAAAGCAAGGAGGAAGAGGTACGAGAAGAGGCTGGAGAGAATCACTACGGAGAGTGAAGAGGTCTGGACTTCAGCACGCTGTCCTTGAGGTTTAGAGGTGGAAAGTCGGAGGGGCGCGGGAAGATTGTTCTGTTGTTCGATGCAGAGGAGGAGGCGCAAGCGAGGGTGGAGTTGGGGTCTGTAAGAGGTAGACGAACCGGCAGAAGGATGGTGCCGAGTTGGGGGATTGAGGTGGAATATCTGCGGTGTATTGCTGCGGTTTGCGATTTTCGCGCAGATTCTTACTTTTTTCTCTTCGCGCCTCTCAGCTGGGGAAGTGGTCGGGGTCAGTGGGTGGGGGTCCCCTGACCATTCCCCCAGTTGGGATGCGCCCTTGTTTTCCCTCGGTGCCGATTGCTTCTTTTTTCGTCCACATGTCCTTATCTCCGATTCCGAGTCTTGTTCCTTAGAGTGGGAGATGGAAAAACACACGGAGCGCCGTGTTCCTCGGTGTTGAAAGCATCTTGATGGCTAAATGTTGCCTTTTTTATGCCCCCGCCTGCGAAGGGCGTCGCGAGAGTGGGATTTTGCGGGTGGGACAAAGGGAGAGAGGAATGCGTCCAAAGGAGTGGCTGGTTATTAATTTATGGCTTCCTCCTCCGACCTTGGTTATGTATAGAACGGGAACAATTTTGATTGATTTAGCGATAAAAATATTGCCAACATTTATGATCAATATTGCACAGGATGTGGTTCCGTAAATGAGCATGCAAGTTTTCTATGGCACATCGGAGACCGGAATGAGAGGCTGTTTTCATTTTCTTCGAAATATTTCCATGTTTTTTCACACTAACATTTAGCTAAATGTATACGTAGTAATTAGTTATGATTTTTAATCGGAATGCCATAAAATCAGTGAGAGCAACATTTTGGAAATTGGATTTTTATGTTTGATATCCCTTAAGATGTTAAAATGATATATCCATTTGCATTTATTAATTTTTTAAAGTAATTTTCGCAGTTCCCTGTACAATTACAAAATTACACAGTAAATTACAATAAATATTGTCATATCGAGAGAGTGGCCGTGTAGCTACGTTAAGTCGACTCTGGTTAAGTCCTGTGAATGTGATGCATTACTTCTCTCTTTTGGATCATAAATAATAAGTATAAATGTAGGTATAAATGCATAAAACCTTGGAAATATTTCCAGAGAGATGATTTTTCAAAAGATTTAAGACTTATCATGGAACTAATATTTAAAATTGTTACTCATATCATAGTAGTTATACTGCGTAATGAAGTATGAATGTATTTAATGAATTTAGTAGTAAAGAAATTTAAAAAAAAACAAGCTAATGATTATCGATTATTAGTTACGTGGCATAATCACAACGGCTGCGATCATTTGCTATTTGATAATTCAAAAAATCTCATGAGTATCCAATTTTTCTATAATTACGTTAAGTGTCATCTTTCTTATTATCAATGCCGTATGGAAAAGCAGTTCTAGATTTTCATTCCAATTTAGTATAAGGCATTTGGAAAATTTGCGAAATCTAATTGCTTACGACTTCCTGATAGCTGCACTCTGAGGTGCTTGTTTCGCTTGCTAACTGAAGCCAGTCATATCGACCACTGCCGTGAATTAAGTAAATTGCGGTTTAAATCGAAAAAGACTAATAATTCTCTTCCTCGTAGCTTATCCCACTTCGTATTCCACCACTTGCTCGTTATTCGCTCCATCATTTCGAGAAAGATGCGATTCGACACGGGTATCATCCAAACATCAGTCTTATACAACAGGAGGATAGAAAAGTGGTACGCATCGGAGAGTAGATCCTGTTTCGCAGTTATTCAATCGACGGGAACGCTTCTTTCTCCTCATCTGAGATTTTAATAAAAATATATGCCCTTCGTTCCCCGTCAGCGATGCAGAAAATCAACGCGACCAAGTTTGCAAGCGCGTCTAAACGTCTTTCGCAACTGCACCAACACTAACTCGAGTTTATCTCTCGGTTAGTGCTACATACGCTATTAGTAATAATATCCTATTACAAATACGCTACAGAAAACATACTTGAAAACAAGAATTACAAGATTTATTGGGACCGGACAAGGAATACAGATAAAACAGTTATTCACAGTAGACCAGGCGTATTTCTTACCGACAATATATCAATAAAACGTATTTTATTGATATAGTCATCCCCAATGATGCCAATATCGTAAATAAACAAGAAGAAAAATTACCATATTGTATATCCCATTAGTGTAGGAAATAAATGAGTAATGGAAATAGGAAAGAGTTATAATATTACCAACAGTCATTTCGGTTGAAGGATTTACAACTAAGAACTTCTACATTAATTTTGAAAAACTAAACTTTAACGAAAAGATTCATAAAATTGATCATTAGGCAGTCATTCTGATAACAGCATCCATAGTAAGAAAATTCCTAAAATTATAATAGAAAAGTATGTGACTTGGCAAAGACACGTCACGGGACTGAAAAAACCACGTAAAGTGAGAAAAGCAAACATAATATTAATAAATGGACTTTATTAGGAGAAAGGAAATGTATAAGACAAGAAGACGAATCAATAATATTATGAAAAAACAAAAAAAAATAGTTATACATTTATATGTAAGTCAGTAATAAATAAACTGATTTGGAAATGAAACCTATCAAAACAACATACAACAGCAGGAGTATTAACAGCGATAAAATAATATCAATGGATAGAGAGGGCATAGTAAAAACAACATTGAAGAGCTAAAAATATAAGAACCATACCATATAGAAGAACAGTAATTCACTAAATGTTTCCGAGGTTTGTCAGTTAAATTAGCACAAACATATTTTCTGCTAAGCAGCATATCCCAACCATCGTCCTTACCTTAGTCTGCCCTTGAAGAAGAGCGCTGAAATATCCTCAAGGGTCAGGACGTCTGTTTTTGAGTCGGCGGACTGGGAGGAAAAAGTGAGATTTTCTCCGAAGGGAGATAAGAGGGTCATGGAAGTGCAAGGATGCAGGAGGTAACGAAAGTCGGTATGAAGGAAAGTGGCTGAATGCACTCAAGCGTGGGTCACTATGAGGGTGCCAGTCTCGTAGCATATGCTTGTCGAGATGGTGTTTTCTCCGGAGACGGTGCTTTTCTGCTGAAATAGGAGCAATACTGCAGAATGACCGAGCGTCCTTGACCCTCTGGGGTCGTAAAAACGAAATCTGCCGCAGAAATCTTGCCGTCCGAAGACGTAACGAGATGGAATAAAATTAATAATCTGATGAATAAAAATGATGGGATAATATAGTAAAATTAGAGAAAATACAAAATTTAAACCAAATAAAAAATAGTATTCTCAAATAAATAAATTTCGACTCAGGAATTCAAATGCTTGAGAAGTGACGATAGAGTTCTACCTTGTTATCTGTAGTTTAAAAGTGGATAATTGTACTTGTCTTTCGGTTCGATTTGGTACTGATGAATGTTGTGTTTTGGTGGAATTCTTTGGGAAATTCTAATGAATTGACAGTTTTGATCCTCGAAAATAGTTTCAGAAATGGGTTGATGGGTAAAAATAGAGTATATTTTCGAAAACATTTAGGTATATACAGTTGTAAATCTATCCCATCCGCACTAATTACGCTGTAATGATAAGAATCGTTTCCTAACTTTTAATTGTATTGATATCTAGAGCTAAAAGATCCGTTGTAAAATTATTCGATTTCCTCCTGTAACTTTATCAGAAGGGCTAAAGTAGACAGAGCGTGAGACCTCATAATGAGACAAATTACCACAAGAAAGTGTGATTAATATTTAATTAACATGAATGAGAGTATTTGCTGGCTTTGATATCAATTGAATGCAAAATTCGTCGATATTAGCTCTTCCTTAAGATTAATAACGCCAGAGGAAAAATTATCCTGTAAGTAGGGCCTCACTGTTCACAAGCCATTAGCTGATTTCCTCTCACTAGCACCACATTCCGCTGCGATGCACAATTCTTCATCGATATGCCTCATTACCCTAACAGCTGAGAGGTTAACCGGCTCTTTTACAGAGCTAAGGATTTTTGCTTCAGTAATCTTTGGAAAAAGGTTGTTTGATTCTCCATTCTTTATGAATGAAGTTGATAATCAGAATTACCATAAAATAAATTTCGCGGATGGGGTTGATAAAATATGTGGTAATTCCGGGAGTTTCCCTGCGTCGCTCTCATGGTTCCCATGGTAGCTCTCATCAGGCGTTGAAGTCTCCAACATCCTCTCGCTCTCGTGGTCCATAAGCGCTTCAAAAGAAGGAGTGGGGGAACAAAAGTTTATATATGTTATAAAGGCTGTTCTCTGAATTCGTTCAAAAAGGTCAGCATTAAGTAAAGACGTGAAGCTGTGGACCCAAAGTGCCTATAATTATACCCGTTTCTCCCATCTGAATGTCCAATTTTTAACATACATAAAAAACAAACCCCTTTAAAAAATCGGGGGATGCTCTTGCAATGTTTGACCTCTGTAGCTACAACAGGGAAAAGCTTTGGAAGATTATTCAAGTTATTTGAAAATCCGAGACATCTTTTTCAGTGTTTGGGAAAGTTCTTGGTTCTGCAATGCAGGAAAACAATGTTACATTGAAACGATACGTTATACATAATTGCAGTGAATTGTATTGTTTTTTATGTATTAGAAATTTCTATAAAGCTATTTATAACTTTAGGAAAGCTTGGATTCGAACCAAGGAGTCCATACATATTTCGGTGGAATAAATTTCCATGACATATTTTCTATAGGTAAGGCTTTTTTCTTTTTGCAAAATGAAGGAGATAATTGGTACTATTTCCACAAAATTTTTTTATTTTGTGGAAAAAGTACCAATTATCTCCTTCATTTTGCATGATAGATTTCCACCATATCTCGCCCGATTCTGTGAATTTTATTCCGTCAATTTTACTTTTTTCTTTTGTTCATTTAAACTGTAAGCGAGAACGGAATATTTGCATTTGCTTCATTCGAAAACCAAAACAGTCTCCGCTATTTTTGTGACTATTTTCTGTTCTGAAATCGTTTAAATCCTTATATCTAAATTTATCCGAAACTTTTTACGCTATTAACAGCTTAGTTGACGTAAAACTCTGGGAACGAGCTCCTCTTTTAACCAGTAGCAGGCCGAGGGCCTTTGTTAACCCCACCCGAACGGTTTTTCAACAGCGTTAACCTGTGTACGTTCCCAGCGTATGCATATGTTTGCTCACAAGGAGTACCGAAAGCGGACGGAGTGTACAGAACGGGCGTCGCCGTCTGGAAAACAATCGACCCGCATCTTTAGCCCTTCCTTTGTCGACAGGGTCTCTTTTAATTGTCCGGATTTCAATGCGCGGACTGACTTTTCACATCTCAGCCGCATAAATTAGCACTCGACGGGTATGAGCCGATGTTGACGTCATGGGGGAAAAACTCTTTACATATGTAAAGATAAGAAGAGGCATTGGGGAGGCGCAGCGGTCAAGGGGAGAGTAGGGCGGCCAAGGTCAAGGAGGCACGGTCTTCTAAATCTCTTCTCTCGCACGTTCATTTTCCACTTTCCCTCTCGGGCTCTCTCTTCACGCAGTGAAAGTCTTCCAAACGTATCTTCCAAGTCGCTACACCTCCATTCTTTCCTTCCAGACGCATTCAGACGCGTTCCGTTCCACGTTCGGAAGAAAACGTTGTTCGACGTACCACCGCTCCTCTCTCTCAACAGTGACTAACGCCACTCCCATCGCGACCCTGAATATGATTTGTTATTCGAAATTCAAATGATCACTCAAAAGAGAATTCGTCACCTATGAATCTCACTCGAACAACTCTTGATTTTCCGAGCAAACTTGTGCTGATTGTAATGAAATAGAATGAGTTGGAATAGATATTTTATATATGATATATTTGGTTGACTCTTTATTCAGCGGGATTAGACCCAAGTAGGCTTCTTGTTAATTATTCATGTACGCCGATTTAATTGATTATACCTCCGTACTGCTACATAGGGTGTGTGAATAGATGCTGAGAACAGCCGATTCAAGGTTTTATTATTTTTTGGAACGACAAAAAGTCATAACAAATTCACTTTCAGCTATGACGGTGCAAGCATTGCTTGTTACATGTCGTTGCAGGGTATTTGTAGCAGAAATATATTTGTACAAAATTAACAAGTAAAAGAAAAAGTTGGACACAATATATGTAATAAAAAGACCTTAGACACGAGAGAAAAGTCTAGCTCAAAATCGAAGCAAAACTCAAAGAAAGCAGTCATGAGATAAAAATAACTGTATTTTCTACAGAAAGGACGATAGTAGGATGAGCGCAAAGGCAGGATTGTTTGTTATCTCTAACACTTTTAAACAACATACATTCTGAAGAATTTGAACCAAAAGAACAGAAACATATCGAAGAAAGAGTGCCAGTTGGTAGCAAATTCGTTAAGTAAGATCACCAAGAAACTGTTTAATATGAGAGATGGTGATTGGTCATTTATCCTGTTTTGAATATTGATTAGATTGAGGACGGTTTAGGTAACCGTAGTAGTAGGTTTCGGAAGGACTACCCAAGTGCTGAAGTTTTTATCGATTTTTCGTCAAGGACTCCTAGGTCACGTATTATTTATCGGATCGTTCCATCAGACCCGATCTGTGCTTGAATTAAGAGGAATCAACGCATCAATTCTTGTTTCTGTTTATATTTCCAACTACTGAAACGGTCAACGCATTTGTTTAACCCATCTCAGCGTTTTGGTCCAGCTTCTTTGAAATCTAACGTTCATTTATAAGGTGTCCATACTGTCCATTTCTATGGAGTCTTTCAATTATAATGGTTGTGAATTCTAGCTGCAAACAAGTGCCTTCTTGAGCAATGATAGCTACTGCTGTATCAGTATTCTTGATAGCTTTCCTATATCGATATCTTATGTCAAAAATGGAGATCAATTATTGTTATAATTATTGTAGCGAAAACGGGAGCCACCGATTATATGCGGTTTAATAATTTAAACTATCACAGATACAAACTACGCACACAAACCCCCAATACCAGGCCCGAAAGTACCCGGTTTGCCTGGACTCCAACCCGGGACTCGTTAGAAAATTACCGTACTAAATATTCCGTCACCGAAATTGACTGTATAGTTCATCCGTAATCAAAACAATTCCACGTACAGTGATTTGCAGTTATCTTCAAATGAACGCCAAGCTGGTTGTATCACAATGTAATTTTACTACTAACGTTTTTTATTCTTGTTTGTGTTCTTTAAGCTTCCTTGACGAGACATTTATTTATCAGAATTTACAAATCAATCAGCTTTTGTTTACGCTCCCGAACACTGTCAGCATAATAGTAGTAACTGGAATTCTATAGCTTTTCTTCTTCGTCTCGCATGCTTTGAATACTCACACTCAGGAGAATGAATTTATACTTGTCACGCTGTGTCATGATTAAATCTCTACAATAACGAGGCACCGCTGATAGAGTCAAATTTTTTGTACTTTTTAGTTTCCTACCGGCCTTGAAATGGTCTTGTTTCCTCGATCGGCCCTTCATAATTACCAGTTAGAAAAATATCGATTGGAATTCAATTATGATTGAGGTATTTAATTGCTCATGGATTCAAATACGTCGTAATTATGTCGCGTTCTTTCTCTTAATTTGTTGCTTCGAGTTGGCGACTGAGGATGAGTTTTTCAGTAACCATTTCTGACCAAATAATACTCGAATAACCGGAAATTAGAGGAAATATTTGTGGTAAAATTATGAAAAGTTCCTTTGAAACCTTCACGTTCACTAGCAAATGAGAAAATATTTTTTCCTTTATTCATATTTGAGGAATTGTACCAAAATGCATTTCTCTTTTTGTGATTACGGAATGAGTTACACTTGCTTAAATATTATTATCTTTGGAAATAAACTCGGAATTGGTTTGAAACATTTTAAAGGCATTTTTGACCTCAAAAAAATCCCCATCCGAATCTTTGCTTTGTTTTATTCGTACTTGAGCATTCCCTTCACTTCCTACTTATTGGTCTTTCTCCCCTTCTATCATCAGTACTTATTTTTCCTCGTAATAATTTATATACTCATGGTCATGAAGACTGGAATTTCTATATAAGAAGGCTCCAGAACATCACAAGGAATAGACTACTTAACGTGGAGCGGATAGTGAATATTTTCGCAAAATATTTTGTTAATTACCAAGGTAATAGCAAAACAAAAATAACTTATTGTTTACGAGCTATCATTCTGAGCGATATGTTTCTGTTTAACTTAAAAAATTACAAATAATTAGATTAATCCACGGAGTACCTGACTCGTTTTTGAAGGACCTTAGTGCTCCGTGGAGCAATAAACACTAGTAGCATGAAGTACTAAAAGGCTATGAGCCACTTCCCACTTTAGACTTGTGTTATCAGCGGTGGGAAAACGAAGAAAATCAATAATCCTTTTTTATAGACAGTCTTTTCCATAAATCTTCTAGTATTTTTATCTTTAGAAACGTTCCGACAACTCTGGTAATTTTGCATACATGGACCCCCACTGGGAATCGAACCCGGGACCGTTTTCTCCAAAGGTTTCTTGGCTCTCCGGGTGCCTCGTAAATTTTCTACTAAGGTGCAAAATTTTTCGCCCTTCGCCAAACCATTTTGCTCTCTCTTCTGATAAAGTACCGATAGACTATCCCTTTCATTCTTCTCCCACGGATTCCTTTTTCTCTTTTACCATTATCTTCCCTTTTCTCTTTTACATTTCATCATGTTTCACGATAGTCCCTTCCTTACATATTCTCCTTATTCTTCCCCGACCACACATGGGCATTCGATTTCTTTCTCTTCGCCATAATATACGTGAACTAAGCCTCGGCGTACGCAGTATAGAAGCGCGATTTATTCTCACCTCTTACAAGAAGAAAACTATTTTCGAATTTTCCAGAAGAGGAAGGTGATTTTCCATCCCAAAAGGGAGGCTATCTCTGTTTTCAAACGGGCGTGAATGAGATGAGGCCGAGGTAGGTCTTGTTGACTCACACGCTCGAAAATTAAAAAATCAGCAGGTTTTCCGAAATAAATTTCCGCTGCCAAAGAGCGTCGGTTTGCTCCGTGGAATGGTATGGGTTTCCGGCGGTCCTTGCTGGTATAAATAACGCGTTATTTCACTGCCGCCGACCGTGAAATTCTTTCCGATGGTAACTTGGCCGTTAAACATTTCCGCTCGAGAACGCATCGTAATATATTGCTCCGCATCTTCAGCAGGCAATTAAGCGATTAATTATTCACTTTGTAACGCTGCAAACGTAATTAGATATACATACAGGAATAATGAATTTCTTGTTTATTCGATGTGATCCCGCAAAATATCGCATAAATGTCGAATTTAGAGTACAAAATTTATACTCATATACGAGAAATATATTTGCGCAGAGATACACAAAGATGTGCGTAAAGATATTTGTAAAACTTTCAACTAATTTCTCTGTAGATTATAGAAGTCGATATACTGAAGTAAACAAAATAAATATGAACCATTCGCATACAACTTAATGTAATTAACCTAACGTAATTGGTTAATTACATTAGGAAAAATCGTGCTTGAGGTACGAACATTTTCTGTGAAAATTTGTGAAATTTGATCGAATTCGCTCCATTATAAAAACACTCGTTGTTAGAATTTTTGGTCATTCTTAAAAGAGTAATTGCGTTTACTAGAGAAATGTCATAGGTTTTCAAGTGGCTACTTACAATGAAGATGCACCTTCCCACGCCAATGTATTCTCCATTGCTTTCTGCCGATATAAAGACATAATATAGGCCAATTTTGGTTTCTACGTGTTATATAGTGGTAAAATCGGTCTTTAATCAACTAATAAGCATCTGACCAAAACTGGCGTGGTTACAGTACAAGCATACTGTAGTGAAAGAAGCTGACACCCGTAATTTCAGTACTTTTTCATTATTGACGACAAGTTCATTCCTTATGTGTATATTTTTTTCATATAAACAACGCTCTAATTATACTATCAATTAAATAAAGAGTAATTACCAATGTAAGGGTGTTGGCAGTATAGAACCGACCAGAAGTTATTGAAAACCACATCTCATCCTTAGCTGTGTGTAATTCACGTCTGCTATGCATGTTCATTTTAATGGTCACCTATGTTTGATGGCGATTGAAAATGCAAATACTCTTGTTTCCTACCACTCGAAGTAGACGTTTGATTGATTTCGGAATATAATTGATGAATGAGCTGAGGATAAGTACAACTGCAAAAACTTCTTCGGGGGTTGGAGCCTTGAAGATAAATATTTACCCCCTGATCAATTTTTTTAGGATATACGGGAACTATTCCTAGCATCTCGTCTCTCACCTTTCAATTTACTTTCGGCCTCACCAAATTTACTGTGCTTTCTTACCCTACCGCTATCACTCCATCTGCCGTGTCTCTCCTGAATCTCTCTCGCACGCATTCTTGCCTCTCTCTCCCCTGCATTTTTCCTTTCCTCGGTGGGAGATGGGATTTTTTTATCACGTCGTGCCGTAAAAAGTGTCGAGCGCACGTGAACCCGTCGCAGGCGAGAAAAAAGTAGCGAAAGTGAGAACGAGCACGTGGGGAGACCTTACAAAAAACAAAAGGAACCTCAGAGGAGCGGGATTAGTTCGTTATCTTCCCATCTCCTGCGAGGATTAGGTTCGGATCGCTAACTCCCCCGAGAGGAAAATCGTGCCGCAGTATTTTACGCGATCGAGGAGCTTTTTTGGCCTTTTTCTCCGCGGACGGAGAAGTACCGGCATTTATTTTAGTATTCATCGGCGTTTAACACGAAATATTATCCTGAAAATTTAGGTCTGAAGTTCATGCTGCGAGATATACGCATGTATAACAGTTTTAAAATTAATATTAGAAGACTGGACCTCTTGGAACGCAATTACAGCTGGATAAATAAAACTGAATTTAGTAAGTTCCACAAGATATTTTTATTTCGACTGCTTCCAGGCATCGACGATGATGGCCATCATTCAACCAACATTTTTCATTTCCAATTAATTACTTATAAAGAATTAGATTGAGAGCTCCGTAGGAATACGTTTACTAAACCACACAGAATTATATCTTTATAATAGTGTGTGGTTTGGTAAACGTTTTCATATGGAGTTCTTGTACATTGATAATTACCAAAAATTTACGCCTGATTCTGTGTCATTTTGAATTAGATTTATTTTTAACTCGGTTTTAGCATCTTTTTTAGATATTTTATTTTGAAATGTCTTGTCTCCTGATAACAACATTCTGTGATACTTTTCAAAATGAGCTGATTTACTCTTAAATGCACGCCAGTCCCCTCATGCGAAAAAACGTATCTTCCCTAATAATATAAATTTAATAATTTAATGATTAACCTAATAATTACTGTCAATTGTGGGAACAAAAGGGATAGTGATGTAACATCTGACTGCCTACAAATTACGTATTAACACTCGATTAGGGGCGTGGTACAAACGGCAAAAATATGCTACCATCTGGAATCATTCTTTATTTTACCAAAGAACTTAAAAATTAAACAAATATCTTTACTAATCACCTTCTACTTAGCAAAATGGAATTACAGACTATCTTTCATAGTCGTTGGCAGCTGCTCTGTTGAGTACATTGCGTCTTGACCATTCCGATACTTTTATTTTGAATTTTAGTTCTTTAATTCAAATTTCCTTCTTAAAATCATGCTGCGCGTTATACGAAGCTGGGCGTTATACGAAGCCGCGTGTTATACGCAGATAAATACGGTTATTCTTCAGATGGGAGCGGTCGACCGTGAAGGAGACGCAATTGGAAGGGTGAGGGTAATTAACCACCATTTTTTGCAATCCTCCACGCTCGATTCATTTCACTTAGTTACTCTCGCACGACGATTTTCATCTTCGAGCGAGATACGGAAAATTGCTAATTCGAACCGAAGGGCCTCCGATCCGTTACTCTCGGAACCGATTCCTCCGGGTGTTCTTAAGGTTGCGCCGAGCGAGCGTGGAACTCGAACGATCGCGTTGATTGGTTTGTTTTGATGGAAAGAGAGCCATTACGTCGATCCTCGTTGGGGCTGCAATCCGTAATGCACGAGGCAAGACCTTGTTCTTCCCTTAACTGAATAACGGCTGTGACCGCCCACATACGAGCTCAGGAGCAATTATTTCGACATCCGGGATGATTGAAGATTTCCCATTTAAGGTGATGTATTAGGAGTTGAAGGATAAAAATCTTCTACAGAATCCTTCTCAGAATGTCTATCTAGCTATCTTCCATCATGTGAATTGGGGTGATTAAAAGTGATTTGTCCATGAATACCTCTTTGAGAATTTTCATTGAAACAGGTTGAGGTTTCTGAAATGAGTAATGTCTTATCCTAGGGCTCCTACTTAGGTTTCTTAATCGACGACGATGAAGATAGAAACTAATAAAACTCAAATATTTTTCTGTTATAGCTCTTATCGCGTGGCCAGTGAATTGATCCTGGGGGAATTCGTACGCGGAGAATTCGTACGCGGGGAATTCGTACGCGGGGAATTGATCCCTCGCGCTGATGTTGTATTGCTGTTGTTATTCAGTCTTATGTTAATCTACGCGCCCTGATTATTGGTTAATGTTATAAATAAATTAACCAGGGGTGTTGGGTTGGGTTGGGTTGGTAGTACAACATCAGCGCAGGGAATTAATTCCCCGCGTACCAATCTGTCGGGAGATCAATTCCCCGCGTACGAATTCCCCCCGTACCAATTCACTGGGCGCCCTCTCATCGGTGCTCTTGGGGTAAACGTTGACTTGAATAAATAATTTTACGGTCTGTTTAGACGGAGAAAATAATCTTTTGAGCACTTAACTCTAGACAATTCCAGGAAAATAACATTTTGAAAAATTAACGAAGATGACTCCAAGAGTAAATATATATTTACTCCAAATTTGGTTTTGAAATGTTCAAAAATAATCGACTATTGTTTCAGTGTAAGTTACCGAAAGTAATTTTTTATCGTATGGCTCCTATTGAAATTCCTTGATCGATGACGATGGAGGTATAAATTCCTAAAATCTCTAACTTATTCATTGATGGGTCTCCTAACTGTTCTTTGGGTAGAAGCTGATTAGATAGCAATGTAATACCAACTGGTTAGACAAAGGAGATCTTCTTTTGGATGCTTAACTTGAGAAAATCCCCGGAAAAGGACATATTATATGATAAATAAAAGAAGATGAATCCCAAAGTAAATTTCTATAATTTCCCAATGTCAAGATCATTCTTTTATATTACTGAATTACTTATTATCCTATATTTGAGTATTTCAGATAACCAACGACCGCTCCCTTGCAAAAATAGTGTTAGTTATGCAAACTTCGCTAAATAATCGGCTTAGTTATTTCCGCAATAAATTCGGTTTGAAATATTTTTAGGGATTTGTATAGAATTCAATATGATTGTACATACGATAAATATTCCGTTGAATGTAAATATATTTCGTATGCGCTGCCGGTAGACATTCAATGTTTATCGCCACGTTGATCACCAGGAGATATTTCAAATACCTAATCCTTTTATTCAGATTCGTGACTCAGGCGCAGTCTTGCACGATGAGACAACGCAGGGAAACAAATTGCCTACTTTGAGTAGAGTTTCTGTTTCCATAGCTCAGTGACCTTAGAAGATGCATCAAAAGCGGATAGCTCACCAGGATGGTGCATATCTCTCGCAGCATCCTATCCTGACGCCATCTTTAGCACTATTTGAATAAGAGCCCACCTATCGAGCATTGCAATCACTTCCCGCGCTTCGCTATCTCCGGAACGAAAAGTTGAGAAATAATGATTCTCTTTCTTAATGGACGCGTTGTATCTCTAGTCATGGGATCTGCCAACTGAATGGCGCTGCGCTCATGTTACGAACATTTAGAATTTATCATTTTAGCTATTCAAATGTAAAGAAGTCCGTGTTACCGTAACCCTTGTCGAACCAATGGATTACCTATGATGTAATGAATGAGCAAGGAGCAGAACTGCAACCAACATAGTATTTAATTCCATATTTCAACATATATGTTTTTGGTTGAATGGAAGATGGGACTAAAAAGTCCCAATTTTGCCAAATAAAGTCCTTTGTATGTATGTATGTATGTATGTATTTCGATGGCTTTCCTATAATCCCAATTCAGGCAGTTGCCCATATTAATTGTGATATTTGGTGAACTCCCCACCCATCGAGATTTAAATCCGGAACTGCCAATCACAAAGGCTAACTCCGTTTAATTTTCCATCCGTAACCCTTCCTAGATAAACTGCTTCATGATGTAAGCAACTACCACCATACCTTAGAAATGTGCAATTCGACTTTGGTTTTGTACATACGCTACAACATCAAGAGGCGAAATAATGCAAGGTAACCAAATATAATGATAGCACATTCCAATGGAAACAGTGAAAGTAACAAAATGAAAAGAAAGATTAAGAATTGTTTTATAATTGATGATGTAGCTTTGCTACAAAACCTATATAGTGTTGTGTATATTTCAAGTATTTTAGTAAATCTTTATGTCATGAAACTGTTTTTTGTTTGTGAAAACCTCGAAATGAAACCTGGGCCTTTGTTACCTACCAAGACAGTATAACTGGAAAATTTTATGCAAATCCTGTTCAACTGATAGGCATCCTCATATAATACAAATAGATTCCGATTTAGGGAAAATCTAACGTAGAGCTACAAGGTGTTTGTAAAAAACCACTTTATTCGATATAAGTCGCCACCCTAAATTTTTGGACCAAAAGTACTTATGAAAGGTACTGCATATCTTTTATGTAAGCATTAATGACTTCTCTACTCTTTGAATTTTTTGTAGTCAATGTTCTTAAGCGACGTCGGTATTGAATGTAGGTAATTTCGAGTTTTCATCACCTCTCAAACGCGAACAAAGCAATCACGAAACACAATTTCTCTCTTATCGCTTATCCTCTGCAGCATTCTTTCGCGTCTCTCGCACTTCGTCGACGTCTTTACGCAGTGACTCACGAGCTCCTTTGCATCCCACTTGTGAGATGAACGCACTTTGGAGGAGTGACGTCATCTCTCCATGAGAGCGTCCGAGTGCCCAGAGAAAGTGTACACTTTCCTTATCCTCTCTCTTCTGTTATTTCTCTGCTCCCTCACATTCAATTCAGCATCTTTCTTCATTAAAACTTCCTTACGGATTTCGGCGACACTCTGTCTGTATAACCGATTATCTGTCTGAATCCTGTAACTTTCCTAATCTTGCCCGAAGACCTTGCTCGTCTCTTAAAGGAGACGAAAACTTGGAAGTTCTAAATCTACGGCTAAACTTGTTTTCAGAACAGAATTTTTTGTGTTCTCCGACTAATTCTCACGTATGCATCTTGCGTACTCCATCAATTTACAGAAAATATATAAGTATGTATCTAATCGTGCTCGTTTCAATAAATTCACTTTTTTTAGGTACCAATGAAGTGTATATGTTGTCATGAAATAAACCTCCGCCAAGTAATAAGGCAGAAATATATTTTAGTTATTCCTTGATCTTCATGGTGTTGATTTTTTCGGTAAGAATTAAAATTATATATTAGTACTTTCACATGTCTCGCTGTGAATTACTTGTCTCAGATTGTCGACTGCCTTGTCTATACTTGGTTGTTATCTTTAGTAATTTTTTGCCAGATTTTAAGGAAGAGTTTGTCATTTACTTTGCTATAGAATGATATCCAATGAATATTCAAGATCATTGATATAGGATAAATATTTTGATCGTAGAAACTAAGTTTTAGATTTGCATAGCGAAATATCTAACCCATGTTAATTGACAACTACATGGTTTTAACGCATTGCTGCTTCGTCGGGAGAAATGTGTAGGCTACGGTGGGATAGCCTTTGGAATGCATTAAGAAGTAGTACTCCTCCTTGATCAACAAACTCCTTTGTGTTGGGGTATTATCCCTTATCTATCGTCTAGCCTATTCATTCCCATTGTTCTAACTTTCGTATTTAAGTCACATCGCTTTTTTTCTGCCATAACTCTTTCCTTCTCTCATTCTCTTGTTCATTCTTTGCATCCTCTTCTTCTACTATTTTCTGATTGAATCTATGGTTTTGCTTTACTTTGCTCTATCAATCTCATAATATTGCTACCTTGAAGGAATCACTACCTAAGTATATACTAGAATGTGGTTGAGAATTCTCTGTAATGCTACCATTTTAGCAATCTCCTCTCTCTTTAATATCATTGATACCGATTTTCCTTGAATTTTTTATTTTTAAGGCATTACAGCGATACGTAATCTCCGTTAAATTGTCAAGTATTCACAATTTCTGCTCCTCAATTGTCTCTTTAAATTTTTGTCATTAATTGCCTTGTGGTTGCAAAGACAACTATGCATATATTAAACCAGAGTTCATTTTTTTAGTAGTACATAAGAGTATCAGGTTTTCATCTGAAAATTTTAATATTTTATGTTCGATTTATTTTAAAAGAATAAAAAAAACAATTTGTAATGCATAATACCCAAATCAGCCTTTTTCAGTATCAAGGTGAAAGATGCCATTAAAGAAAAAAAATTAAATTGGATATTTGGAAAGTGATTAAAAATTTCACATCTCTGATCATTTTCCAAACCAACGGAGATATTTTAGAAACATTCGATTCACGCTAGAATGGGAGATTTGAAGATGGAAAACGGTTATAATTTCTGATATCGTTCAAATAAAGATGATTTTCTTTAGAAAAGTCATGTTTGCATGAAGTACAATACAAGTACAAAAAATAGATGACACTGAGGAAATATCCAGAGCTTTAAGTTTTTTTTTAAAGAGAATTGGTTTATTCCACGTACTGTAAAATTTGATGGCTTCTTTATTATTGACTTACCTATTTTATTACATTTTATTTTTAATTTAAACTTTTATATGATCTGACGAAGAAAAGTATTTTCTTTTGATTATTTTATTTGTAATTTATTGTATTATTATTATTTAAGAGAATAGGGTTTTTAAATGCTGAGAAACCGGTGCATATGTCCTTAGTTGTCGAGGCACCATTTTTATTCAACTCTACTACTACAAAAATCAGCATAATGTTTACTGAATACTTACGAGTACATTAGTACATACTTTCACAAATGTATAGGTTTCTGCGTGGTTGCAATTTCTTTGCTATCAAGATGAGGATGAAAATACTATAAGCCGTATGTTTTTAAATCCACGTATTTCATTTGATCCCTTTCAAATTCACTAAGACCGGCTTATTAAAGCTATTTACTGCATCATTTCTTGATATCAAACCTCATTTCCAACCGGCAGAACTTTCGACTTTGCTTCGCTAATGAGAAGAGAGTCCATTTATGGGACCGGACTGAGTAATTATGCAAAGAAGTCGGGATTCCAAGTCTACGTCTGTATTTAGTGTCATCGCATTCGTTCTTCTTACTTCCATCAAAGCAACGTCTGCTTGGATTCCGATATTCTTCGCTAATTTCAGCTAACCCAAGCTTTTTAAAATTCTTCTTGAAAGATATACGGTTTTGTTGTTCAAGAAGCTGTGCGGAATCTTTTCCGTACTTTGCAGTGGAATATCTGATATAATGTACTCTGAAATTATATATCATTTTGATGATGTTATGTATATTTCTTTTGAAGTAATGGAAGGCATGAGTTTTATGCCTTCCGTACTACTTACCCTCCCCTCTGTAACTATAAATACTGCTGCTTCCTCCTTTACCTGAAGATGGCCTGAGCCGAAATCGGTGGTTTGATAAAATCATTTACTGTGGAAGTTTCATCATCATCATTGTGTTTCTGTCCGCGGACAGGTCTCAACGGAACTTGCTCCTCCAGGCATCTCTATCCTGTGCCTCTCTTTTTAGAACTTGAAATTCTTTTCCTTGTTTTAAATCAGTCAGCATTCCGAATTTTCTTCTTCCTCTTCGTCGTTTCCCCTTGATCTTTCCTTCAAAAATCGTCTTCTGTAGGCATTTTTCTCTTAGTATATGGCCTATCCATCTTGCTTTCCTTTTCCTTATGTTTCCCAAAATTACTCGTTCTTCTCCAAACCTCCTCAGTACCTCTTCACTTTTTATCTTATCTTTCCAACTTATTTTCTCCATCCTTCGCCATAGCCACATTTCAAAGGAATGGAAGGAACCGTGGAAGTTTACGGAGTTTCTTTTCTTCTAAGTTCAGAACGTCCTTCCACGAAGTACGGCCTAGCATGATCGAGTTTACTGTGCGAAAGTATATATCCTTCGTACATAAATTACATTCATTTCATAGACTCTTTATATCACATTTACCGCTTTCGTTTCACTGATTTTGTAATGCTAAATGAATGAATTAACGCAAGGATTTATTTATGTGTTAAATACGAGGAAATACTAAATCGTAGACTCTGAATATTCCTTTCTAAAACCTCGTCGAATCATCGCAAATCGTTGTTCTCTTTCCCTGAGGAAAGAATGTAATTTGAAGTGTCCTTACCATGGATTAGCTTAAATCAGTAACTATTCTTGGTTTGATTGCCGGGAATCTCCTGTAATTACCCGATTCTTAGAAAGTTGCTACAATAAACTCTGGGAGAGTTTGCAGCTGACCCTCCACTTACTTTAGAGATGCTGTTTTCCCCTTTGGTTGTATAAAGCTCCTTGGAAACCCATTAGCAATCGATTTGCTTTTTTCCCTTGGTGATTCAGTTTGCTCAGCGGATTCTTTCCTGTGCCATTCCGAGCACATGATCACGAACAGAATGCGCTGCCACTGTGTTTCTTCTCTTATTCCTTCCGAGAATATTTGCTTCCTAAGTTTGGAAGAGGTGTTCATATGTATCTTATAATCGGATCTCTCCTTCGTTCTGTTTACTCATTACCTTTTAAGATTTTAAGTACTCCTACTGTGACAGTAGCATCAGGAGTGAGCTTCCCAAAAGAGAAGTTACTGCACTACATTACTGTATTTCTCTTTATCTTCTTTCATTTAACCCTTGATACGATTGGTGAAATTAATTCGAAAAAAGTGTGCCTTTTTCAGATATTTTCTTATTCCATTTCCTTGAAATATTAGCGATCTACATCTTTTGGGAAAATTTTGAAATTGTTATATTTTAAATAACATTTCTAATAAAATATTTCCCGAGCAACTTCCATCATTCTCGTTACCCAGGATAGAAGTAATTCCTGCTTGAAATCGCAGATTACTTTTGATATTACATCCTATGCTAATAGTTGCAATCAAAAATTTATTTTGCTGATTCAACACAGACAGAAAACTATCGCTTTCTGACATAAGAAAAGAGTATAAATGAAATGAAATAATGGAAAAAGTATACGAAAGGTACTAATGTGAAATATAAATTACAAGAAACACATTTTATTTTCTATCATCGTCAATTCCAGCTTGATCTCTCAGAAGTCTCAGAATGTTAAATAAAAATTAATATTCTTCTTACTTAAGTCTATGTTTAAAGGTTTTAACAAAATATTTTTGGAAGAATTTCAATGTGTTATATCTTTTACCAAATGAAAGCAAAATTTTGATTTTCCGCCGTATTTTTCTTTGGAAATTTCATAATTATTTCTATATGGTGATGTCTCTCCACCAAGTCACTCTTTCAAACGTCGATTTCTTGACATCTTTTACATCTGTAATGGAATTGTAAAGACACATCAGCGACTTTATCAATTACATTTGGATGTTATATTACTTACACATCGACTATAATAATTTTCCAGCTAATACTTGATTTCTACGCATACACAAGATAATAGGGTCTCTAGCCGAACAGAGAGGAACTCTTTGCAACTGTTTGCAATTCTGCAGGAAACGCATGTGTACGAGGTAGGTGATCAACCTCGTGAGACATGACTCGTAATTCAAAGACCTCAACAGCTCCACCCCTTCGTGAATGCCTATATTATTGACTTATGTTCCATCTCTTCTGCTTGCCTTCTCTCAATTCAGCACTATCACCGTCGTCAGCAACCCTCTTTTCTATAAGAACCTTGCCAATCATCCTCTCGTAACATGGGAGTCGTCTGTTTTCGTGATCCATGGACGCCTTACGTCTGCAGTCGTCCCATTTCATTCTGATCACGTTAATGCAGTATCGAAGAAAGGGGTTTGACCATGCCATAGCGTACGCCCGCTCCCCTGAGCGTGCTATTCCATTCAAAGATCCCGCGGGAGGTCTGCCGTGACGTCAAGTCTTTCTTCCGAGGCTCCTACCCTTAGACTTTCGTCTTTTGGTTTTTCTCTCTTTTTTCGCCCATATGAATCTTTCTTTTCTTCATTTTGATATTTCTATCCGTTTTTGATGACTGTACTGACTTATGAAACCACTCGGATTAATATCCAGCTCTAACAAAACAAGTTTTCTGATCTACTCTTTTTCGAAAATTAATTTTAAGTCTAAGATGGCCGTAATAACTCAAAGAAAGGTATTTGGAGTTGTGCAGTGTTTTGCAGTTTTCTTTAATATAAATTATTCATCGGAAATAATTATTTCTCGTTTCATCGGCATAAATTTTAAAGCGGACAGTGTAGAATGACAGTGAATATAATACGGAAATCGTGCATAAGAATAAAAATTTGTTTCAAAATTTTAGGAAAGAAAAGGTTATTGTACTGCAACACATCAGCAGACTCTCTGGTTTCCATATCAAGCATTTAATAGTAGAAAAATGCAGTTTAGAATTCACATAATAAATCCTATTATATAAATAAAATATATTAAGCTCTTAAAGCTGTTAGCTGACGGGCAATCTAGCCTTTCAGCATCCAAGCTTACTAATAATGAATAATTCTTTCTTATTAAAAGTAGAATTATTTAGTGCGTCGCTCTAAAAGAAATAAAAATAAGATGTACAAATAATATGAAACTAATATAAGGTTATAAATAATTGTATCTGTGTAACAGTATATAATTCATGGAAATGTAAGGAAGCTGATGTGATGCTAGATTTTAGCTTAATATTACAGTTCATAAACAAAAGTAGGGAGACAAACTTAAGGTGTTCTGGCCTAAATTTGTTGAACGCTATTTAAATAAAAACAACTAAACTTAGTATTTTCCACTAGATTTACTGGGACGATTTTGTGATTTTCAATACCAATCCTTCCTATAAATCTAGCGGAAAATACTAAGTTTTGTTGTTTACAATTCACGTTGGGAGAAATCTCATGTATAAGACGTAAAATGCTTTTGTTCAGCGAGCAGCGGATTCCCAGCATCCCCAGAAACTCAAAAAGCGCGCCTTCACGGCATTAATAGTGCTCAAGTAATTTTCTTAAGCAGGACTTTAATTACGGTCATTGGCTTCGAGGAGGAGCAATATGGACGTCTTCTACCTCCGGTGGGTTACTCACCAGCGTCGAATTCCCAGAAGCAAGCATCCGGTACAATGGGCACCCGTAGGCCATCGACTCTTACGCCCACGTGACTGCAGCGCGAATATTCGTCTCGCGGACGGCGTCGCAGTCGCTAACAAGAACGCAAAGATATTCCGTCACCTCGATCTTACGCCGCCCTTTGCTCTCATAGAGCGAGGACTTGAGAGATCTATCTCGATAAAGACTCGGAGGGCTGTGGAAGTTGGCGCTATGCAAACTCTCCATCGCTTACATTCTTCATTCCGTGGAAGCGAGGGAATGAGGCAGCGATGCCAGTTTTATCGCCTCCGAGCATGCACCAGGATCAAGAACCTCAGCCTCTGCATCGCGATGCCGTGATAAAAGCCTCAGGAAGGAGGAAAATTCGCTTTTCTCAATTCGATGAGTGACTCGGAGACTGGCTGACGCACTTCCGCGGTTCGTAAGGGTTGAATAATGCGGTCAGGTTTTCAGAAGGTTTGTCTCGGCGTATTGGACGGGGTTAAAAACACATTCCTTAGTGTTTTTGCTTGGAAGACTAACAATATAAGTTTTATTTATTTTTAATTTTTTTTAACCGCACAATTAATTACAACGATATGTATACTACAGATTTACAGTGCTCAGATAAATTTTCGTACACTTAAGAATAATCAATAAAAAATATCTCTGATATACATATTTTAATTGAATTTAATAATTTGTATTTGAAGATTCATTCAGAAAATCTTTCACAGAATATATGTAAAATAAAAAGACAATGATTAATCTACCAAATTTATTCATATATAATGACTTCATTCTTTGTTCAAGTAATGTTACAATTTGCAGTTTAATAGTGAAAATCTATCATCTGAAACGACCTATACAGGGTGGTAAAGAGATGAGGATAGTTGCTAGAGTATAAAACTTTTTAAAGGATATTTGAAAGGTAGGAACATAGAGAAGAGAAATATTGACTAACACAGAAGGGTATTTAAATAAAAAAAACTCAAGCGCGAGCTCTCCCTGATATTAATGAGAAAGAGTAACATTTTAGCAAGTATGATTCGAAACAATTAGTCAAGAAAGAGGAGTGGAATAGAGTAACTGACCTTTTAATGGCATTTCCAAAGTTCCGGATAAGAACCATAAAATCTGAATAAAGTAAATTTTCCTAATGAAATGCGTGGATGAGTAAAATGATTCAGGCTTATTTTTCAATCCTTCGTGTGTAAAAGTAAGGCTTAGTATATAAGTGGGCATGATCTTGCTCGAAATAAATGCAATTATCGTCAAGGCAGTGGTTCAACCTCATTCTGCGACCCAATCTAATATCTTTCTGCCCTGGAGGATCGAAACGGCCTCAAAACGCCTATTTAAAATAGATAATAGGAGAAAATATGTCCTTTCCAATTTCCTTGAGTTTTTTAGTATCCTGACCTAGTATCGAAAACTCCATACTGCAAATTGTTGCCTTAAATGTCACACGAAGGATGTTTTAAGCCACGTAGGGCTTTCTTTTCCAATAATATAGTTGTTTAGCCTCCTGAATTGACACTCTCGGTCATTGCATACATATTGTCACAACGGCATCTTTACTTGCAAGGCTTAGGTAGGCGGATAAGGCTACGTGAATATTAACGCGAGGCATATCTGCTAATCAGGCTAAAATTGAAACGATTGTGTGCCTGATCGATTATGCGCGAATACCACAGTCGCGGGAGAGACAAGTCCAAGGCAATTTCAACATGGAGGGTCTCCGATGGATTTTGTGACAGTTCAGTGATATCTCGGCAGAAGAAGATAATTCGTTTTGGCATCTGTACATTTACCTTGGAAGCGGCGTTTCAGATAGTAGTGGTGGTGGATACATGGATAAGTCTATATCTCTAATCGGTCACTGTAGCATAATTTCCGCGCAATAAATGAATCTTTGAAGCGGTAGCTTCTAGCATCCATTTCCTCAATTTTTCTAGCAAGGTGTGATTGTTCCATGCAAGCAAACGACGCATGATATCCACAACGTAATAAGATGACATATTACTTCCGATTTTTTTGAGCAAGTTGCAGTTAAATGAATAAGTCCCTTCTATTTTAATGATTTCCATATTACGTAAAGGAGCATCTTGGTAGCACTTATTGATTTGCCGTAGGAATTCTAAACTAAACGTGAGGATGATCTCTGGAAATTAATTAACTAATTATTCTTAGTAATGAACAATTGAATTAACATACTTATGAAAGAAAGATCGTGGCTATAAATAAAAGGACGATTTTGAAAATACAGTTAGCAACAGAATTAAGTTTCAATTTAACTCAGAACATAACTTTTTATACAAGCTCTTCATTAAAAATTGATTCATTAAAAACTAATATTTTCTCATGACATTCTCTTTAATTTAACTATTCTATAATTAATGACGATGGGCTGGTTGGAAGAAGAGACGTTTAGTCTCAATCTCGCCCAAACCATGACCATTATTATTATTATTAAAAGTCCTACCTCTTCATGTTGCATAAATTAATATTGAACACATTTTTATACACATAATACGATATTAATCCTTCTTTCTTAGTCAAGATTTTTCATACAGAGAGTAGAATGGGGTCTGGGATCCAAGTTTCGACAATATCGGCAAAATAATTCATTCCGTGGATTAGTTCAGAGTTTCTCAACCGGTATCACCAATGGTTTATGATTGGAAATGGATTTATATGTTTGTAAATAACAGCTGAGTAATATTTTTGATTAAATTACAAATAGAAATAGAACTTTGAGGTAATTTAAGGGTAAATATACTGTGTGAAAAAACGAGCGTCTTTTGAAAATAGCGTTACAGGATTTTCTCAATTTTATGCCAACGATAAAAGTTTTCATAGGATACTTATCGGAGGATTAATTTGTCAAATTAAGAATGTAAAAAATCATTGGTGATTGGAGTGATACATAGGGAGAACATATGGCAGAGAAGCGAAAGTGAAATCACTTGCTAACGGACAAATGCCTTCGACATGGCCGAGCGATTCGGAGGCTCGCGGGGACGAAGAAGACTCTTCTGAAGAGCGCCCATTCTTCTCTTTTTCGCTTTTGTTGCGTTTTCAGAGTTAGCACGCGTGAGATTCCCTCGCTAATGCTCCTCAGACGTGGGTATTTCGCTCGGGAAAAGGAGAGTAGCGTGACCGTCGTGAAAATTACATGTGCTGCGAAGAGCTAATGGAAGTGGGGAATGAGATGAGTCGGGAGCTTCTGCGAAAACTAACAGGTGGGACACGGAGAGAGACTTTCTGTGAAAAAAAGAGCAGTGCCATGCACGAGCCACGGGTTATCCCTTTTAGATATATAGATTTAGATATATACCCCGCGAGCCACCAGAGGCGTATGGCAGGGGGGTTAGGTGAAGAAGGTGTTCATATGGACCCGGATGACTTCTCATGGCATAAGATCCCTGCGGAGAACGACGCTGAACGAAGTGGTTCCTAAAATTAGAATCTTACTGTAACAGGCTATTGCGCCTCCGGTTTTCAATTGATTAATGATTTATAAGTTGTTGAATTTACTTTTTTATATTCACCAAGTAGTTCTATAGCAGATCCAAGGCCAATTTTCTGAGATATCTCCTCCCATTCACTTTGATGAAACAAAACTAAGTTTTTGGTACAGTAGGTGGATTCCGTGAATTCCAAAAACTTTCAACCAATGCAATTCACCCATTTCACTCGAACTTAGGGGAAGTGAATATGGAAATATTACTAGGAAGATTTTTATGCGAGTATCCAGGAGATAGTTCTCAATTTTCTGCAGCTTTCCTCGTAGCCCACTCCCTCTTGGCATGATTCAAAAAGAAAGAATTCGAGACCGAGTGATTTCTCCGAGACCACCGATAAAATTTAACTTACGTAAGGTGCGCGAGCTTTCGTTGAGTAGGAATGGAACGCCGAAGCATTAAGGTGCCATAAAAATGTACCTTTTGGTTTACCTTTATTGCAGTTTCGACTGACCGCCATGGAATTGCTCTCCAAGTCTCAGAGCGCGTAACTATCTAATGGGAATGGAAATCGAGTAATTAAGCGTAATGGAGGCTACTTATTCGCCCGTTACGGCAATCTTCACTTTCATGCCGAGGGCTGTTTCGACTCCTAACTAGAGGAGATCATGAAGCAAAGGTTAGGCAAACCTCTAATTTGCCGACAAGATTGACAAACATACAATTATGGCAACGGATTATAGGTACAGTGAGTTGCCAAAATATCCCTAACTCCACAATGGGATAACGTCAACGGGTATCAGTGATTCATCACTTTATTTTATGTTCATTTACTTCTGTGAGCTTAAGAAACGAAATTACAAAATATCGTATTTAAAGAAAAGTATGTACTCGGAAAGGAGGAAGTCATTGTGTACAGATTAATCCTGTTGTATTACATAGCTGATGTTATCATGGAAATTTTGCACCATAATTAACTTAATTTTTGTGATTTTTCATCACCCGTCAATTATGCTTGTACTCAAGAAACGTAATAATGTTGGTTATCATTAAATAAGGTAAAGAAGTATTGGTTACCTTAATAGGCTTCTTTTATAAGCGAAAACAAGTGTAGACAACTAAAGAAGATCATATATAATTTTCCTGTTGGAAATAATTCATGATATTGCTTGACGAAAAGTTGAATGATCAGAGCAAGGAACGCTCTTTATTTCCTTATGAGAGGTATTATGAAAACATTCTTGCAATTTTGCTATTTAATGTCAATAGGATGTATCTAGGATTAAAGCTTTCAAAGTGATTCACAATACGAAAATATTGCAATAATTCAGATATAAAATTTTAAGATACTACGGCACTTTTCTATTTCTCATATCATTTCCACTAGTTGATGAGGAACGCGATCGATGGTGCAGGAATCAATGTCTATCTCTTTCCTTTTAGTACAGAATTTTAAAAGGATTCTTTACCTTCGTTTGACGGATTATAGCTTGTTATTATTAATACACATTTGAAAAGAGGCGTCTACACGATATCAATAGCTCAGCTGATGGATCTAGTTGAGTGATGCGTCGATGCTTACGGTCATTCGAGAATGCCAATAGAGTTATACTCGAGATAGTCACCCTGTAGCTTCGTCATCAGTTGGCCATTCGGGATCGCAATCCTCACAAAATATTCGGGAACCGTTTAAATACATATTCGCTGGGGGCTTCGGAATTTAACGGCGCCCGTTTTGCGTCATATTTTACGTCCACGTGCCCGAGATCTGATCTCATTCAAGGCTCGCTTTTATCCCCCGCACTTTCACTTCTCGGCTCGCTTCGTTTTCTCTCTCTGAAAGAGTTTTAATCGGAATGGATTCCAGCCTCATATCTCATGCGATTCGACATTTTTTACGGCTCCAAGTGCGCGGTATACCGTGCAATGTTCGCAGCAAGACTCGATGTTACTTTCGTTTTCGGCAGTTCCAGTTTTTTCGAGGAGTAGGTCCGGTTGCCGAGCGTCAATAAATGGCCCGTGCGGTCAGTCTCATTCAGAGAAATCGGCCGCAGGTTTACGTTAATTAATTGAAAACGGCCCTATTTGGAGATGATTGAGTGTAGAAACGTGGAAATTATGAATTTTCATGTAACTTTTTAAAAATTTCTTCTATTTGACCCAGTTTTATGTGTTATTGATGTATAAAGTATCAAATTTCTATAATTATGTTAGTATCACATTCTTACTGTACCAACGTAGTAAATAATTCTCTTTCTGAGTGTGCCAACCCAACAAGTTTACGATATAAGGTTGGGGTAATATAACTTTGCTTTTACTGCTTTTGTTATCCAGGAATTTACCAACG
This sequence comes from Sympetrum striolatum, assembly GCA_947579665.1. NCBI lineage: Eukaryota > Metazoa > Arthropoda > Insecta > Odonata > Libellulidae > Sympetrum > Sympetrum striolatum. The sequence goes on along the minus strand of OX388346.1, from coordinate 19,838,186 downwards.
GTACTAATTATTACAATCTAAGTCGACATACGGTCTCATATCCCTGAAATATGCCGGCAGTTGAGCTTCAGTAGCTGGTAATTATTTTTTTATGTTTTCGTTTATTTATGTATACGGTGCATGCGATTGAAACAGTGGTTTTGAAAATACAAGTTCATTTTCTTTTCGTTTCATTTCATGTTCAGAAAAATCTAGAATATCCAGGAACATTGTTTAAAGATTAATTCTTTCATTATGTACGAAATATTTGCCTTGTCATGAGCTATTATTTTACTTTTTATTAATTCGCAGATTACCAATGTAACAACGTAACCACGTGAGTGCGGCTCCATAATTTGTGTGGTTTCATTTCCAATAGAGGCAAGAAGCAAAATATCTAAACCTACCGTGCATACATAAATAAAACTACTCCTAAACCTAATGAAAAGATTCGACAAATATTTCACGTCCCAAGGCATCAGCTTTCCCTTAAATTTGGTTCCTTGAACTTTCTTCAGGATCCAAAAAATCCCTCCAGCTCGTCTGCGCGTAAATTTCAGCCTCCGATTTAGCTCAACCTCGTTTGCATGCGGTCCTTGTAACGAATTATTGCACGTTACCTTCAAGACTTTCATTTCCTCTCACATATATCTCCATTGTATTTCGGCGTATGATTCGAAAAGCAAAATGCTTCACCCTTTCATCACCTAATCGCTCCATTATGGAGGTAATTGTGACAGTAAGTAGGGCGGACCGAATTTCGGTGAGACGACCGTGAATTGCATCCTAGAATCCACAGACGATCGCCGAGGAATATTTTTTTATGAATCAGCGAATATGGGTCATATTTCCGACCAGAATAGAAAAAGAATGTGTAGGAATGTTATCATAAGAGATACTTTGTTGAATACTTAACGTTGAATTGGGAGATGGAATTTATGGAAAGTGTGGAAGCCTTTGACATTGCGTACTGTATCCTGTTTATAATTTTTTCCCATAAAGATTCGTAAGACCGTCCGTCAAAAATGATGCATTGGCTTTTCCGCAAGAAAGATATAAACCATATACCTACATGTTTGCATGTGTGTATAGTATTGATGATACCTCTGGTTCCTTGTCCTTTAGGACTTCTTATTTCCTATAAATACGGCCCTAATCCAGTTGAGTAATATTGATCGAACAGTGCAACATTTATCGTTTTTTCTTACATGGCCTTCCCCCATCCATTTAAGTGATCTTACTTATCTATAATATCGATCACTCCTGTCATCATCTTCCTGTTATCTAGTTGTCGCTATTTTTTCTCATCTTCTAATTCCAAGCATACAATGTCTATACTTCTGCGCGTTTGCTGGAGTCCCTTGATTATTATTGCGTTCAATACCCAAGTTACACCTTTGTAAACTATAACTGGTCAACTGCATTGGTTGAAGTATACATAGATATCAGATGAAATGACATTAGATGTCATTCATCACGAAAGGAAGCAAACATTGAGAAATTAAGGAACTATGAATCAATGCAAACGATACTGATACACTTTTGGAATAGCTTGGTTCCTGTTGCGTTTTAGTATCTAAGTTTCATCTTCATAAGCTAAAACTGGTCAGATTCATTGGTTGAAGAATATACATATCAGATGAAATGAAATTAGGTGTTATTGATCATGAAGACTGGAAGTTATTCATCACAAAGACTGATATTTTGATCGCTCTGAAAAGCAAACATTGACAAATTAAGGACCAATAAATCAACGCATACGATTCCGTGCTTTGTGTTGATCTTTAAGTTGCGAAATGATCTAAAAATGGGGAATGGGGCCGTATCCTCCAGCCTTGATGAATGACTAATAGAGACGAAATTAAAATGTATCGCCAGCGCGGAATGAAAGGAAAGAATTTGTTAAAGATCCGAGACTGAAAATATCCAAAAACTTCCAAACTGTGGCGCAATCAAATAAGGTAATCTGTTTCTATAAATAACTTGAAGGAATCTATTGAGAGGAATGGAATTTGCGAAAGTTTATGCAACAAGAAATTTTAATCAGCAGCTCGACGTGGCTCGATTGATTTCTCCATTACTCATCATACCTCAAAGAAGTAAAATAGCTTGGTAACTTCCACAGAATATATTTTTTTAATGGCTTCTAATTCCGTTTAAATATAAACATCATCAATGCCTGATTCAGTGGAAATTACTATATATTTTACTTTTTTAGTATGGCTCCCTTCCACGAAGTTGAGCTTGGACGTAACTATCATATACTACATACATAAGCTCTCTGCGGTAAACTTCTTATTGCTTTTATTTGTAGAGCTCAATAGTATGTTTTGTTATTTCTTATTATCCTTTCACTTATTTGCTTGCTTCTTGCGAATTTTTCCAATTTTATTGCTAGTCCGCTTCCTCTTACTTCTTCTCCTTATTCCTTTAAGAGGAGCAATTGTTACTTCTAAGCGGAAAGACCAAATTATGGAAAGGCCGTATATGATATTTTAACAACATATCTGATCAGCAGTTTGCCAGTATTTTCCTCATCTCTAAAATAAATGCTCCTTCAGATCAGACCCGACTTGTATCTGCTAACTTGGCCTTACATTCGTAATTGAGCTTTCAATTTTTCAAATTAGAAAATTATTCCGGCAAATAACTACATAGATGGAGATTAGAAAGGCATGTTTTTAATTATGCATGTAGTGTGCCAACATATAGATGCGAGATAAGAAGTATTTAATATAATATACTAGATGTGGTCGAAATGTCATTTTGGAGGAGATATAATCGAACTAGGTAGACAAATAGTAAAGCAAATCGGCTGTAAATAAAAAATGACGGAATTAAAATTCAGGAAGAAAGATAATAGTTTCAGATGATTGAGACAAGAAACGATAAGCTCATCGGAATCCTACTCTGGCACGACAACTTCATAACAAATATAGTAGAAAGAAAATGTCTTGGTAAAGCTGAGAAGTGGACAAAGAACTTGCTATTTAAAAGTTATGATCGCGAAAATAGGATGTGTGTACCTCGTGTATTGTCCAGTTGATAGCTGAAAACCTTGGCTGTTGGTAGTCGTGGCTTCAACGATTATGCCTTTAAGGAATGGTATTATATATTGGGGTCTATATCTGGTCTAAGTAAGTCATCCAAAACAAGTTAAATCCAGATGAGTTCTGGTGAAATAGTAAAATAACAAAACTGATTCGAAATTCCGAACCTTTAATCCGCTCCCACGTAGTCTCGAAGTTCAATCAGACGTAATCTGTCTGTCACTTTCTTAAGTGTTGGCAACCCTGTAGTCAGCTGATGCCAAAAGTGGATCAAACTCGCCCCCACAACCCACTTCGATCACAACCCCTCCGCCACCCGATCTGCTGCCACGCCCTCCCCATGTGCGTGGGTGGTCACCGCACCTCCCACTCATCTCGGTTCGTCCCTCGTTTTGCTATCGCTTTTCGGTAGTTTATAAACATTGGGCGGATTTTTAAAGTTCAGGTGACTCTCCTTACTTGCATAGTTGCTGGTGAAAGTTGCGAGTTTAATGGAAGCCGGTATTATCTGCCCTGGACATAGTTGCCAATTTAGCAATCCCTTCGGAAGATATGATGACTTTCTACTTCATTTAGCAATTTTTTCTGTTTACACGACGTCTTTCTCTCTATTTGCGTTACGAGGACTTGTCAAACTCTTAACTCATAATGTTTGACCCGGTAAAAATTAAAATGGAAAGCCTTGTAGTTGGCCAACGCTTAAAATTCGTTATATTTATTTGATTGGCTCAATAAAAATACTGTTATTTTATCCAATTCATGCCATTTCTTTTTTGTCGTAATTCTAGCTATATTTCTTGAGTTTAGCGATTTTTAGCCACTATTCAACTCAAATATAGAGATATTTTAATAAATTAAATTCTCTTTCCTGGCCTTGGGCGATAAGTTTTTGACCATCTAAAGATTAGGAAAACGCAAAAGTACTTTTAACAAGAGTATTTTTGTTTGGTGAAACATTGCCACAGCCATTTTTGACACGCAGAATTTAAGTATTTAATTCGAAAGTGAATGGATGAGTATGCACCAAGACTTGCACAAGGTATAAACCAACATACATTACATAGAAAACAATTGCTGCTTAATATTCCATGGCCTTTAACCCCAAGTTTTGCCTTGCCACGAGTTAGATACGGATACGGGATATGTTGTAACCGCAGAATCCCTTAGGAAAACGTTCTAAATTAAGTTGGGGTCATGGTAAGAATGCGACCTCCAGGTTCCTTCGCCCAGACTTAGCTGAGAGACCGGATTTTCTCGGCGCCCAGACAATTTAATCATTTTCGATATCCAAGTTAATAACGAAACATGCCTTTGAGAATGAGATGAATAACTGTTTACAAAGCCCCACGATTTATTAAGATAGGGCGTAGGCTTATTTTGGTAATGAGTGATTGTAAATGACTTGGTTGCCTTTCGATTCAAAGTTTTCAAGATCATAAAAGTTTATGCATTTAAATTAGGAAGAAAAAATCAAGAATATTTGGTGAAAGTGAAAGAAGTTACATTAAGTGAAATTATCGGAAGAGTTCAAAACTCTAAGACAGTAATGTTGCATGCACAGAATAATTTTTCCTTCCCTAATATAGTGTTTAAAATTTTTTCACGAATTTAGTTAATGTATAATATTTTCAAGGAGCCAAATTCCACAATCTCTCCAAAGAGTTTCCAAGCGATCAACTGAAATTTTCTTATATCTTACACTATGCCATTCTCTATCAACATGTTTCTTTCTTATCCACCTTCTTAAGTCATTCGATCCTTTAATTCAATCTTTTCGATCCATTTTTCCATTTGCCAATTCTACTCTACCACAATTTCTTCCTTAATATTGATGTGATAATAATATGTTCATTATGGGTACCATCTCATGAAAAAATTACAGTAAAAGTATTTACAGTTACAAACTACCATCAAGATACGAAATATAATTAAGAAAATAAATCAAGAAAATACAATCAATAAAATTTAACTACTCTTTATTAATTTGCTGTGAATAAGTTGTTATTATCTGTGCCTTATTAACTGCTTTGGGTTCAACAGATCGGCTTACAGCCGATCAAAGAAATAAATCGATAAATAACTAAAATCCAGAGTATGCGCTAATTTGAGATCGTACTTATATAAAGGCGTCTTCTTTTGGGTAATAGCCTTCAATATGCTACATAAATGTGCACTACTCACTCCAGTTCTGTCGATCATTCCATTCCCATCTTGCACTGGTTGTGCACAACACGCAGCAAACACGTGGGCACTCGAGCAGCTTCGCGAAGGGCGAGCACAGCCCGTTCTTCAGCGGGGGCCCCGCCTTCTCCGCGCCGGGAAAAAGCCACGCCCTGGTCACCCTTCCAGCTGTCCCCTCCTGCCCCCGGCTAGCTCACTCTGCCTCTCTCCATTCTATGTACACACTCCGCAATTGCCCCAGCGTCACGCAAAGTGAGGCAGGATATAGCGTATTTGAGCTCGGTACGTGGATGAGATACGCCTGTTGAAATCTCCGCGATTCGAGAGCTTTAGAAAGAGTTGGAATTCCGTTTTCATGGTTGGCCATTTCTCCCGGTTGACTCAATCTGGTTGAATGGAGGTTAAGGTCGGGTCAAGCTTTTGGAGGAGGTGATGGTTGTAAAAAATTCCTCCTGGATGGCTGTCTGCTATCAGGCGCCAATCCAAGGTTAAATATATAAAAATATTCACCTTTCCCATGACCCTTGCTATGTACAGTCCTGGCCGAAATTAACGCAGCACCGGCCGTAAGGATCGCTAGGGAGGTGCTTCGTTAATTTTGGCCAGGAGTGTACCATGCCCGCTTAAAAGTATCGTATATTTTCCACAATAAATCGAGGGGCTAGCTGGTGAATGAGGATTGGATTCAGAAGCTACTAATAAATAATTTTTCACTAGACTTCCGCGAAAGAGAACTTAGTAGATGATAGTCAACACTGACTTTGTGTTAACGTTAATTTCCTTATAAACAAGTCTTCAGAATATATAGTACATGTAGTACTTCAGTATGCATGCATCTATTCCGACGATAGTGGATGATAGATTGATGATTTTTTTAAATGGCCTATTTATGCAGCAGAAACTTATAGTAGCTACATTTTCTCTTCAAGCTATACAGTTAATTTGACGTTTGGTAAATACGAAGTGATGTAATATAACGGAAACCTACTGGAATTCTTTTGAAGCATTCCGATAAAGTTAGAGAATTCAAATTCTTATAAATCAAGTATAATTTTTTCCAATCAATAAATAAGCGTTGAGCAATTACACAGCACATTTAGTCTTTGTATGATCGAGTACCTCAAGTAACCGATGCAAATACTTTCCAGAAAGTTAGCAAGCGCTTTCATAGATCGAGTGAACATTTAAATGATGGATGACTCTTAAATAACAGCTTAGTCAGTCTGTGAAAAATGGGGAATAATTTATTTCCTTAAATTGAAATGTATATTGAGATAATTTCAAATTCTTCTGTATCTGATTTTCTTGGCAATCAAAGGAATGCATAAATATCCACCCACAGGGAATGCTTTTGTTGCTATAGTGCCAGGATACTAGAGCTAAATTATAGTTTGTCGTGGAAATAAAGTAATATGCTACAGCTACCGAAGAACAGTCGAAGGTCATCGAAAAATACCTTAAATATTTCAGCTTTATTACTTCGCGGAATTTCATTCCACCAGTTTGATATATAACGCATATTTTTTCTCTATTGATGAAAATATTTTAGGTTTTTTCATTCCATTAATAGCCTATCCCAGTCTAATATGTTTTCATCTGGATTTTGTTCAAATGCGTAGTTCGGGAAATGATAAACGGTTTTCTTTAAAGGCGATTTTAGTAACCGTACGTCTATAGGGTTGCATTTATGTGACGACTTGCGATTGGAGGAAACAATTGCGGTAAAACGAGTTTTTTTTGTGACTCAACCTTCTAGTCAATGCCTCAGATACGTTATTAAGAGAGTTTTCAATTCTTTTCCCCTGGATTAATACTCGTTTATATCTTTCCCTCAAAAACGGTATGCGGCGCCCTTGGATGCGCACAATAACTGCAATCGGTAAAAAGTGCTTTGGAAACGGGGATGCGAAGAAGCCGTTATGGAATACGTTCGACGCCGATTGAGACATTAACTCCAATGAACTGAAAAAGATGGTCGTCGGCTAGAATTGTTTCGCATACTCTCACAAAGGAATGAAGACCGCAGAACAGTTAATTACCCGCGAAGTAATAAAGAGGTTCTAATCGTAAATTCAGCATGTGTACCCGACTTGTAATTATTATTATATTAATCACAAAAATTTTACAAGTGGACTTATCGTCCGGTGGCAACACATATTACATATATTATACATATTATTATATATCCTCGCTGTAATTTTTTAATATAAAAATTTACATATTCACAAATTTATCAAATACTTCCCTTCCCTCATAATACAAGTCGATGTTCGGTTCAAAGTTTTGTCATTAGCGTGTTGTAATTTATTTTTTATTTAGTTTACTACTGCTTTTACTATTTACTGCTGCTTTTAACGTTTTTACTGCTTTATTTTACCATTTTTTTCACATTATGGGGCTTAACATATCTTAAGGAAGTGAAACATTAATTTCAACAGTTGATGGAGACCATGCTATCTGTCGATAATTATGTTTATTATTTAAAAATATCTATCATAATAAATTAAAGCTGTTTCGGAGTATAGATGAATAACACGACTAAGGGCGAGAAAATTTGTTAAGTTTTGAATATTAAGGCAACTTTTCTTAAATGGCCCAAATATGATCTTAAAGAATGCGTATTTTAATATTCATAAATGTATGGTTTGCTTCTATATTGTATTTATACCTTTCATAACAGCAAAACTTACGTTTTTTTACCCAACGACTGCCTCGAATCCTTAAATTTTAAATAAAAATTATTTCTTAATTCCAAACTATTGACTCGATTCTACTCAAACTTTGAAATATATTCCAGTTACATATAAATGAAGAAAAAAAATACATCTTTATGACCTGTTCTAGTTTGAAAATGAACTGTTAGAAGAGCTAAAGTATATAATTTAAACTCAGAGAAAGTTAAGCCTCGGTTTCATGAAATGTTCTAGAACGAAGTAGGTGCACTCGCGATGCCAAAATCTAGATGCGGATTTCAATTACAATTTAAAATCAAGCGCATTAATTCCGATAAATAGTATGCAAACGAGCGCACATTCCGAGAGAATTTCTACTTGCTCAATCCTCGCTGCAGCTCGTGTCTTATGGGTAATGAGATCGGAGCATGAATAATTTCCGGTGCTTGAGATGGCCTTCGCAGAATCTGCACAGAGTTGGCTTGGAGACGCAGAGGAAAGTTAAGGTGAAAGTAGATTTTTCTGATGTTTATTTTACGATGTCATGCCTTTCCTAATGCGCATTTAATTTCTGACGTATGTAATGGTTGTCCCAAATAACCCTTTGAAATTTCTTTGATTGCAACTTCTGAATTTGAGCAAAATCAACTGTTTGCCTTTAAAATGTTACGAACGAACGAATGTTAGTCACGAATAAATAAATAAATCATTTCATAAATAGTAAAACTCGCAGTAACTTTTTCTTAAGCTTAACAAGATGATTTTTCGTTCATCATAGTTAATCGAATCTTTGAGTTAGCAAATTATTTGAGATTAAAAATATATTAAAGCAAATTACATGCAGGAATTGAATATAATCCGTCCGTTTCATGATCTACTAGGTGTAGACTATATATGTAATATATTTTTTTTAAATCTGATGTGGCCAGCACATAACTTTCTCCATATATAAGATATAAATATTTATCTACGACAGTAATTTCGAACTCTATATTCCATCTAAACTTGGAAGATGACTGATTAATTTATATATTATTATCTTTGACGTCACAAACATTATAAATAATGTTTTTCGGGACATGATCGATGAAAAACGATGAAATTGGCCTTTCGCCCATAGAGCCCAGAGCGCCCACTAAGTACATAATCAGCAACTTCCGGTTTATCAGTATTTCATGAATAACTCCTAAACAATCAGTGATACAAAAATATGTTTCATACAAAATTTATAGTAAATTACATTTTCTAATACTTTTATCAATAATAGTATATACCTAAATATCATATTTATGGAGATATTTTGAAAACCGGAAATGAGCTCTGATGAATGAAGCTCGACTTCCGGTAAACCGATTTACTCCAAAAACTAATAAACTCTGACAGCACACACCACAGTACTATATATGAAGTTTGGTATTGATACGACCAATAGTTTTCACGTTAGAGCGCCCACTATCACACACACACACATACATACACACACACACACATACACACAGACATCATTCCGAAAATGGTTAAAACGTGTTCTAGGGATCCCAAAACATGTATTTCCGTTGAAATCTTGAAGTCGAATTTTTTTATGAAAACAATACTTTCTCTATACTTCGTATATGGAGAAAGTAAAAATAGAAAAAATCGTGGTTATTATCAATCTGATATTTTCACTCTTTTATTGTTTTAGTTGAATCGTTCATATTGTGTGGTTATCGACATCCTTGCTCCTAGATTATACACACACTCACTGATACCCAGATCTTCTCTATCCTGATCCATTTCGAGTATTTAATTCTGCCATACCATTTCGCATGCGAAATGTGTCGAAACTGTTGATGAAGAAGAGAAATTAGCGGAAAATTGGAAAGCGGTTTTCGTACTTTATCGCAACGTTGAAAACTCTTTAATTCCAGGGAAAGTAATCAGTGTCTCTTTCTAACATACCGTATCGCTTGCAAAGACAAGTTCTTGGAATTTCTGCAAGGGTGGAATGCAAATCAAAGGGGACGTTTGAAATTACTTTCGACTTCTATGAGATGGAAAGCTTTACGGAAGCGTGGACTTAGGCTGGCGAACGTCCAGGGATTAAGTAGTCGCGGAAGTATGCACGTAGATGCCACTTCCTGATACGGTACCGTGCGGAAGATACTTTTAAGCATGGTAAATCGGAAGTAGAACAATAAATTAGATGCACCACATTTTCACTGAGTTCGATCAGTAGAAGAGATATGCTGGCAATATACTTTTTCCTGCTTAATCCATACCATTTTGATTGAGTCTCTGATCCTTTTTTGTTGGTAATGAGTATTCTGAATTTAAAAAACCCAATAGGGAAACTTTCACTCCATTTTAGAATTCTTCAATTCTATTGACGCTACTGCATAGCTGGAAATCACTCGGGCATAAATAATAGTAATAAATTTATTGATCCAGAGACATACGAAGTTTGTTACAGGTTGTTGTCATTAATTGCATTCAATTAATTATACCTACACATAAGTTAATCTCTAAATACACTACAAATCATACATATTATTAAAGGGCCACATTCACAATTTGCAAACATTATTCAACAATCATAAAAATTCTACACTATCATACATCTTATTACAATTACAATAGATAAATTTACTATAATTCTTATTACATTTTAAGCTAAATAAGCAAGTCGCCTAACCAAAATTACATATTCCTTTCATTAAAATTTCATTTGCATTATAAAATGTCTTCTAAAGCAAGTATTTTTTCTTAAAAAGTAATTCACCCTCAACGCTATTTAATAGTTAATCCTAGCCTATGTGACGGGATCCTCAAGATAAGCCTACCTCTCACACAATGTTCATGAGTATCTTTCGCAAATAGACATTTTGGCGAATAAGTATAAATTGAGGTATTTTATTATAAAAAAGTCGACGAGTTGGAAAGAGCCAAAACAAATTTAAGAATAAAAAACTTAACTGAATACACAATATCATTATGGGAAAGAGTTTTATAAAGGGACGGAACTCTTAGATAGAATAAGCTAACTTTGGGTCGTTTTGAGGGTACGTTTCAACATTCAATATTATAGAGATGGATAAGTTGATAGAGTAGAGCTAATACAGGGAAAATTGCTTAAAAAAAAGGCGAAATTTTGATCGAACAAGACAAATAATAATTATTTCAATTGAATTTTGAATTATACGACACAAACAACCGTGCCCTGATCAGGATTCAAACATGGGACCTCGATGTTGCTTGCACGCCTCACGCCAATGATAACTGCATGCGAACGAATATATTTGCTAATATAAAAATATGAACTTCTTATCAAAAAAGAGTAGTATGATATGGTATGGTAGCACAATGAAAATTCCGTACACAGACCCTTTCCGGAAGAGTTGGGATAAATGGGATTTTTTCGACCTAGAAAGTATATTTCCGTTAATGTGATGTTCAGAAATTTGTCATTTCGTAACTGATTTCGTCAACCAATTCTCAGAAATTAGAAACTGATTCAACCCATTTTAATTAATCCAGAATAAATTGTCACCCTCCACTCACCAAGTGAAACCTTCGTATGCATATTTTTTGCTTTACGTTCCCGTATTTTATAACGGTAAAACAGTTGCGAAAACCCAATCAAGCGAGGATTCCACGCAAGGCTTCACATTTTCATTCGAATCTCGCAAGATCCGATTGTGTGCTCCGGGCTTCGAACCAAGGTCCTTCTAGAGTGGATTTCCCGACGTCCTTCGGCTTATCCTCAAACATAGTCCCAGATCATTTCCATTACAGTCACTTGTTCGAATGTCAGCGCTCATTCCGTTTCTTCTCGATATGCATGGGTGTATTCCGCTGGTGACTCACTTCGGATGACAGGGATCGAACCTCGGTCTCCACTATCCGAGTCGCTTTGAAAGCCGCGCTTGAGGGACAGCTCCACCCCCTACATTTCGTTTAGTCTCGAAAGGTTAGGATTCTATTTAGCTTCGAATCACGCGTATTTCAGAATTACGTAGATCGGAGGGAAAGCAAATGCCAGTTGTTGAATCTGTAGTGACCACTCTGACAGGATGAGGCCTTGAAACGAGAAAACAAGGTATATATGAGCTTCCAGGTCCATTTTCAAGAGCATCAGTTGTCAAAGCCAAACCAAAAATATTATGACCACTAAAATTACACATGAAAATATGAACACATCAAGGTAACGTTAGTTTACTTAGAAATGATTCTAACATTTCATTTTTTAAATCTACATGAAAAAACCGTCGCATAGAGACATTAGTCACATACTTCACGTAGACAGACACAAAGATATAAATAAATTATCTAGGCTGAAGAAAAATTCAGTCGACGATGTAAATATTTTCATTTTCATCAGTTCGTCAATTGTTAATTATCTTCGCACATTCCCTCCTAAATGTTCTTCTCGCCCATTTCAAAAGATCATTAAGTATTTGAAAATCATCAATCATTATTGAATTTCTGGAGAAAGTAGTTATGAACTTCGGAATTCTCAAATTAGAAACCTGTCTTGTGACATAAAGACGATGTTAATCATGTAAAGTTACCTCTTTATTTGAGAAATTGATAGGTATTATTATTTTTTGGACTAATCGTAGTACGTGTAGTGAAACTTTCTTCTCCTACCATCCAATAAAGGGGATTTGGCATCGATTTTATTGCAGTAAAATTTTCACATATTATGATTCTCACTGTTCTATTTGCAAATTCAGCATTTTTCATATCATTATAGCAAAACCCACATGAAACAGATAAGCATGTAATTCTTTGCCACCAAGACAAATAATTATTTTCTCTTTTACCATTACAGTGCTAAAATACGTGTCAAATATCAGTGTTTTTTCTAAATTAATGTTTCCAATTACTACACATTTATGGATACATACAGATGGAAGAAGAGACTTTAGTCTCAATCTCGCCAGAATAAAGACGATTTATTATTTTTATGTATTTGAGGATCCGGAAGTCATGTTGACGGAGTCTCCTAAATGCTAAAGAGTTTTCTTTAATTCTTCAAGTTCACTTTAATCTTCTGCAGCTACTCTATTGGTAATATTAAACTATTTCCCTATTGTTTAAGGATCGAGCTTAAATATGCTACTAGAGACTTGCTCAGGCATTTTGGCGGTCGCTAATTAACTGTTGTATCTATCGACTTGAATTTGAACTTTATCGCTGGGAAATGTGAAATGAAAAATTTCCACTCCAAAAATAATTTATTATTTTAGTGATCCACCAATGGAGGTGAATACTAAAATATTAGTGTTCCTCTGCCACTCAGAGTGATAGTTTTGCCGCCTTACTCATCGGTATAGCTCTGAACATCACCCCAACTGTTCTTATTCGATAAAGCTAGCAAAGCAGCAGATCTGAGGCTATCCTCTAAAGAATAATGGAGCCCTGGATCTCAGCAAGTAATTCATGCACTTTGAGCGAGAGTATCGATCCAAGGAATGCGATAATCTCGACATGTCAAAAGGAATGGATGTTTAGGAAGGAGTAAGGCGCTCCCTCAAGGAGAACCGGCTACGGAATGCAATTTTTCTCCGCTCTTTCGGTATGAGAAGTTGCTATACATATATTCCGGTTTACACTCCTTGTGACACTAAATACAAAACGTTTCTTGTCAGAAATGAGATATTATGCTCCGAATCAACGAATTCTTTCTGCAGGTTAACTATCAACGCTGACAATAGACACACTCCCCAAACAAGTGCGCTTAATCACGAAATGCATAGTTCTACGTCGCGTTAAATCAATATGGTAAGGCGTGACCTCAAGGAATACCACGCGAGAGTATGGGCCACTTTGATAACCATACCATAAGCCAGCTATGCTAGCAAAACTATTTTCCGAAAATAATTTTGTGTAAATTAAGATTTTGTTCCCTTATATACATTGGAATCAGCTTAGAATTTATTAATCATATTTGGACAGTTTTACTTTAAGGGTCGAAATGCCTACTTCGATTTTGGGTAACGAAAGTAAAGTCTCGCTAAAACTACAGTATGGTTTGTGAGTGAAGTATCTTATAATATTTTAATTATATTGGTGTAATATTTCCCCGAAATTTAACTAAGACAAAATATCAGTTTTCTGAGTTTAGGAAATAAGCAGTTGAACCAATTGGAAACTTCAGCAAACGAAATTTTAGAATCATCTTCACTTGCCGAAATCTTCGTTACCCTAAACCATAGTTTCTTTAGATTCCTAAATTACAACATAGTCATTAATACTGCCTATTCCATATTGAGAAAATATGGGGACAATTCAATAAGATTTAGTCTTCACGATCTTTCATGCATCCACCAATGTTTTCATTAGCCCAAATTGGATAGAATTGAATAGTCATGATAAAACAGAGAAAGTCAAATAGTAAATTAAAATACATTAGGGAAAACCAAACATCATCAATAGTCAATGTAAAAAATCATCAAAAAGTAAATAAACAAATGCAACAATGCTAATCATTTTATATTTTATTTCCATCCCTCATTCGAAACTTAGTCATCGGTTAATTTATTCATTATAATATTACCTCACTACTGTTCACTATCATAGCATTACAATTACTGATCAATAGTTAACTTCAATACATATATTACGTTACACTTATATGTATATTCGTTAGAGGGATGAGGAAACACCTAGAAAAATCTTCGTTAGCCGTACAATATTCTAGTAGGTTTACTCATTATCTAAGCAATCAGGTCATTGCGAAAATTGGAAACAATCAATACATGTCGATCTGTAGTATCAACACTATCCATCAATGGTAATGAAAACGATCCATATGGACAATCCATAACTTTCCCTCCGTATCTCTTTCATTGCAATGCATCATTATCCTCTCTAATAGCAGACCGGAGATAATTGCCGGAAATGCTTCGCAAGGTAATCCTGTATCATTGTGATGAATGCTTCTGTTTGATGCTGTCAGCTCTTTTCTATAGACTAGTTTGCTATAATCAAGGGAAAGGCGGATGAAAAGCTCTTGTGGCAGGTCTAGGTGCGTTTTGTGTGGGCGCGGTCTCAATGCAGATTTTAAATGGCAGTCGAGACAAACCCGTTCGTCCAAAGCGCATGTTGAGACCTTCGGATGTTAAATTGCCTCAGTCGAATAAAAAGTTGACGTTTTGTCGCATGAGCTTTCGTCATGGAACTGTTACATATTTTAGATGCTCGGCGAGCTTTCCCCGTTTTTAATGGAACATTACGAAGGTATCCTTCAGATTCCGTTGAAATTATTTGGCTTCGTAATGATAGGGGTTATTACGTAGCGCTGCAACTAGTTCCGGAATGTGGGAAGATGGAATATTACTTCATTCTCGATTCGGGGCTACAAAAAAATACATTGATATTCATTTCCATGGCGTTTGTCCTGATGAAAGTAAGTTGATCATACTGGAGCCAAGTCCTTGACATTTGCCGGAATAAAAATTTTTGATATTGCATTTCATTATGAAAGCTTCGAGAGATTCAGCAGATCAATTTGAAATGATTCGCGGGAGATAGAGGAGTCTTATGGCAATGGCTGCCACTAACGATGAAAGATTTTTTTTAATAAATTCAATTTAAAAGAAATTTAGTGATTCAGTAATATTTTTTCTTTTACATCAATTTCATTAAATTTTAATTTTCATCATCCATTAAAGAAAATCCCTGGCACATATGGTGAAAGGTCGCAATGTAACGGCAGCATATTTATTTTTGTTTCGGCTTAGATATCAGATCTAGCATAAATCGTTTTACCTCGGAAGTAAAATAATCCGTTTTGTGGGCAATAATTGTTAAAAATAACCTTTTGGACTTACATGATGTCTAAAAGTAAACAAGTTAGTAAAAGACAAGGAAAATAACACGCCGAATTCACTCTTGAAAAATAAAATCAACTACAACTTGCTCAAATATTATGTGTAAATGTAGAGTAAATCTCACATAAAATTAAATGAATTGTATGGACGATTAATGTTAATCTCAAAGAAGGAAATTCCGAAAGAATATTTTGAGTTTTAGATTCAGACATTCGGAATTTATCGCCAACGGTTTTCCTTGAGACAACTCAAAATTCTTTTGTCTGTTTTTTGTTTATTTGCATTGCACATGGCGTTTTCTTGTAAAGATGTAAACCTACGACTTGTTTACGCATTTCCTGCGAAGAAACAAAAGACAGTTGGTCAAAGTCAAACATAGAACAAAGACAGAATGAACGAATTACCGATTGCTGATTTCGGAGACTTCAACGCCCGATCGACATCTGTCCATCTTCACTAACAAGGACTCGGTGCCCATAAACACTTCCCCTCCTACTAATTCATTCAAGATTTCGCAAATCCACAAAGATAGTAGTACTCCCCACGTTACACGGATCCGCGCACCGTTGCATCACTTAGTGATTCACCACAACGATACAATGTTCCAATAAGGGGGTGTCTTTTTTCTCCTACGTAGTGAGGACCCATTGTTCCCCTACCAAGGCGAGGCTTTCCGTACGAATCGGTGGCGTAGGTGCAGGTCTATGGAATTGGTCGTGCTTGCCGTGTGTGTCTTCCGTCGGTGGCCTCGGGTCGATGACAATAAGGGGCGGCCACGGAATTTTTCGGGTGAGGCGAGTTGCCGGAAGGGGTGTGGAGGAGAATGCAGCAGGGAGGCTGTTTTTGTGTTCTGCGTGCCGATGGGAAAAGGGAATTTCGTCAACCGAACGCCGCTCTATGGCGTGTTTCAGGTGGAACCTGCTCGGAAGTGTGTTAGTGGGTGCAAGAGAGGCATTGCGGTATTCGCAGCTGTTATAGTAAGGGAAGAGAGAAGCTGCTGCTACTCGAAATGAAAGGCCCGATCTCCTGGTAGATCTTCTTTTGAAGAAATTGTAACTCATTGGCACCATTGTGTGTGAATTGGATTTACAGTTTATCTTGCATGTGGTATGCAGTTTTTAAGAACTATTAGCAGACGGGATTTTAACGGCAGATGTAAATACTTCCTCTCTTTATAATGTTTAACTTGGCGAATATTCACTTAAACCCTTTGTTATTTTAATCTACCGCGTGTTTATTTCTTACTGCTGCTTTTACGTTAAAATATTTTCTCTTTCGTTATTAAGATTTCTATAGAATGAATAAATAGTCAAAATACAGAATCCTTCACATCATCAAACACCAAAACAGCATTATCTTCATTTACCCATGATATGACTTAAAAAAGTAATGTCTTAGCTATCTACTATTATAAATTATATATTTAATCATTATTTAATTATCAGATGATTATTTTCAACCTTTTATTTCTATTTTCAATTCATTTTTACTGTCTGTATCATTAAAGTCAGATAAATAATAGCTAGATGTCTAGGCTTCTATTTTATGGTTAAATGCATGAAAAAACATAGCACTGAAAGGTTAGCTATGACAATAAAGCAAGGATAAACAAAATATCGAATTTTATAAA
The DNA here is from genome assembly GCA_947579665.1 of Sympetrum striolatum. Taxonomy (NCBI): domain Eukaryota; kingdom Metazoa; phylum Arthropoda; class Insecta; order Odonata; family Libellulidae; genus Sympetrum; species Sympetrum striolatum. The sequence continues at coordinate 19,820,857 of OX388346.1, read as the reverse complement.
GAATTTCAATCAAGTGTGAATAATTGTGAGTGTGAGTGTGATTAGGTAAAAACTGATATCTAAGCGACGTAGCATGTTGCATGCAGTTCCATGACAAAATCTTTAAGATCTTCCTTTGAGCTGAGCTTCCCACGAGAATAGGCTTTCAGCACTTGATCTTTTGTATTGATCCCTGCTTATGACGTATTTAGCAATTTAACCGATATAGATTCAAGCAAAACACCGATTTGAAACATCTTAATACTGCACCAAAACAGTTTCTCTACGAATAGTCTGGTTTTCGAGGGAAATCTATGCCAGCGTCTTCCCATAAATCACGGGGGAAAATTTTTCGGCGGCTCCGCGTGTGATCTCCTGCTAAGGGAAATAATTTAGGTCGGTCTTTTCAACTCTCGCAGCAAGTGAATCGAGTCCCATTGATAGAGTGAAGCGTGGAGGGCGAATCGCCTATCCGATTTCTTTCGCTCCCCGGCCTCGGGTCAGTGAAAGGGGTTTTTCTCTAGCCCCTTTTCCTTCTCGAATTGCGAGGAAAGTCTGCCTCGGATTCGAACAGCGGCAGTTCCGCGGTACCTTACATCTTCCGCATTGAGCGCCATCGAAAGTCATTAGCATCAATCACAGACGATGAGAAATTGTCTTAAAGAACAATGTAAATTCTCAAGCTCGACGCATTTGAAGGTATTTTTTGTACGGTTTATCGTCGCTCGACTGAAGCCATTGTTCCGGCACGATCTCCAATAAAAAATTAAGGAAATTCGTGATTCTCCTACTGCTTAAGTTGACGGGACGTAATTTCCATTTTAGTGGTGAATATTAATGCTAATCGCACGAGATTTGGGTGTAGTACCAGAGTAATCCGTTTTAGCTATTTCATGGTGAAACTGTTCGAGCTGGTTTCCTGGTTCACACTAAAAAACTGAGAAATTCTAAGGGGGTAATTTTCTACCTGCGTGAAAGGTGGAGGCTCTGTAGCATAATACTACATCTTACATAATTAAATGAATGTACATAAATCGTATTTCCCATTAAATCGGTACGGGCATTCCGGATACCATAACAATAAATCGTGTCCAATGCTCCAGTAATTCAATCTTTACTCTTAAACAGCTTTTCCTACTCACACAACCATCAATTACATCCAACCCTGGAAGAGCTGAAGTATGTAAGCGATGCAGTTAACAGTTAAAAATTCTAAATCATTCGCATTTTACGTAATAATACATTTCAAATTAACTGTGAGGCAAAGGTGTAATGAAATCAAGAGGAAAATAATGTAAAGTGAAATAATGGAAGTGAGCACATAGATCGCAATTATGAATTAATACTGATGATGTTAAATAAAGATATTATCCAAATTTTCAGCTATTTGGCTTCCGGTACGACAAATTAAAGCTGTTTTTATGTTAATGGATTATTCTAATTTATTTCTTTAGTAAGCAAGTAAAAAATTGCTGCCTGATTTATTTCATGCTCTTCAGTTCTCAGAAAGTTTCCTTAAATGACGAATTTATGAAAAATTCTTAATTTTACTGCATGCGACCCTGCACAAGATGTATCTCCTTAGTATCAATAAATCCTACTGAAACTAGATTCAAGTAGATCTTTTTCCTTGATAGATATTTATGGAGCGGTGGTCAAATTTTATTGAGAAAACAAGAAAATTATTGGAAATAAATGTATGTTTGCATGCCTTTCGGAAGCAAATTCCCACGCTTTATATAAAATTCATCCGTGAACTCTCATTTATCAGGATTGTAATAAATGTTTAATTATTTTGGGTTATCATAATCGTCATGGCGTTTCATGACTATCATAACCATCCTCATCCCATGTTCTATCAACCATTTTCTTCAACTCTCCACATTTCTTCGTCAAAGTTAGATTTTTCAGTGATAAAATTATTTTATTCGATTCTTCTCCCCTCCCTTTGGTTGAAAATTCTTTCTATGCTACTGGAATCATAGTCCAGCGGACCCTGTGAATATATACCTCATTTATTTTCTACCATCTTACCTAAACCTTAGTCAGTAATTTATATCTGCTGTCTTTTCTTCACCACGGTTTTTAGTTTATTATTCTATCATACATACACATGTAGTGGATTTGTTTTCATAGTCATCCCTTTTATATATGCCCAATGTTACAGACATAGAAAAACATAGGCCACACATAACAGCATTAATTTAAGCAACTTCATAGAATCGATATGAACTAGAGTTCGCTAGAAGAACAGTATTTCAGAATTCTCCTCTAACGTTTTCTCTACCTGCCAATATCGTTATCTTTATATCTTGAACCTTCTAGCCACCAATCACCGTCCTAAAATTCGAAATCTTTCACTATTAAATCGTCTCATTGACTGATATATTCTCCATTAATGAGGGGAGCAGGAGTGGATATGATCGATTTTTCCCTCGGTAAGCAGGTCATGTCGATTTACTCTCCAACAATTTCTCCCGCAAGAACGACGCTTTTTTCGGAGGGAGAGTGAACGCCTGCCGTTCATGTTTATTAACTTTTCCCCGCACGAGTTTCCTCCTCTTCAGCTCTTTAAAAGAGCAGTCCAGTTTCAGCATCGATCAACTCCCAACCCTCGCAACCAGCGCACGGCCTTCTTTTGAATTTCTCTCTTTTTTCAAAACACACTTTTCTGGCCCGAGTTCAATCCTGCGAGGCACCCACTGGAAATCTTCCAAACATGTCAAGCGCTCCCGGTTTGAAGCGAGGGACTTTCGCGACTCCTCCGATCAACCAAAACATCTGCGTCGCGAGTGCTGGAATGGCTGGTGAAATGTACGCAGACCACGGATGGGATGTGGACGTCTAATAATCGAGCGGAATAAGGAAAAAAACCGTTTTCGTACGCGGTCATTCGCTAGGTCGACTTCGCTTTCCATTCCTCCGATATGGAATGTTGAGCTCGTTATAAATGGATGCCCGAGCCTTAAAAATTGAGTATGATATTCGTGCGTGTTTGAGCTTTCCGAAGAAGTAGTTATATAAATAAGGCAGCTTCCCGTGGGTGAACTAGGTGGAAAGTAAGGATTTTTGATCAAGTTTCAGTACCGTTATTACAGATTTACTCCAGAGGGTTTTTTTCTGAACGACCTTTCCTTTAGTCTTAACGAAATATATGCCACAAAGAACAGAGGAATACTCAATTGAAGACATGAAGAGCTCGTTTATAATAATATGTTATTTTGTTATTCAATAAAATAAACTATTTTAATGATTCCAAATTTCCAATCCTTCTCCAGAGAATAGTTAATCTGGCGCGAGTTAGTTTAAATTGTGGGTTTTTTATATTGTTCCTAGTTTAACATTAAAAAGCTTTGGAAAATATGCGTACCCTTAATTGTAACCTTGCTACCCTTAGGGTTAGATGAAAGTAAAGAAATGAAATACTCGCTTTGTAATTATTTTAATTTTTAACTAAGTAAATATTCAACTTTTGCATAAAAATGAAGGTTTTCTATTATTATAATAGGTGAAATCGAAATTTTCTGATATTTTTCTTCATGATACCGTCAAAAGTTACTGGTTAAATCTGATAATATTCTGTTATTTTTTTTTAAACTGCTATATTGCTAAATACCTAACGTCTCTTCGCTTCGAGAAACGATAGAGTGAGTTTTGAGCACACGTGAATCCTCACCGATACTCAACGAGCTTCGTTTCAAAACAGTGAAAGTTCAGCAATATAATATATAACACTCAGTTAACACGATGATTTCCAAATCCTCTCTCATCATTTGAACGCATCTTCATTCGCCCTAGATCACCGGAGAGCATTCACATCAGTGATGAAATTTCCACAAGAAACCCAAATTCCCTTTCGGAATCGCCGATGCTAAGAGACGAAGCTATCTCCCGCGGCGTGAGCTAATTTTTACGCGTTGAATGCACACATTAGGAAATCAAACACCTACTGAGCTCCCTCGGAGAATATGAACAGCAAATGAGTTCTCGTGGAATAATTCTCCGGAGACTTCAACGCCCGAATATGAGGGAAGAGGCGTTATTCGCAGCCGTTTAGTCTTTAAGGGGGGGTTTCAAGTAAAATCAAAATTTTTGACGTATTTTTTTTGCTTAGAAAATTAGTTTAACATCTGTAAATATCCTGTCGAAGTTTTAAGATGGAATTTGAAGTCTATCTAAGGAGTCGTTATGCTTCAACCAGCGTCGAGCACAGGTATACGACCGCGCGCATGGAACCCCTTTCCGTATTTGGTCCCTTGGGACAATGGTTACACTATTTTAACAATAGAGGACAATCTTTGAGATATTTGTCTATAGCTTGTGTTCGTTTAACAGTACTTATTCTTAATAATAGCCCCCAAATGAAGAGCCAAGAATCAGCGTGCATTCAGTACACAGCTATATTTCGTATCAAACAGTCGCTGGCGAGCTCCTTTTCGTTGCGATTTTGCCCTTTGGAAGTACGGAGATGAGCAGGAAGGTTAGTAAGAGCGATCCTAGCTGTCGTCCAAACCATCCACGTCGGCGTAGATTTGGTGGAAATCAGTTTACGATCGCCGAAGAACGGTCCGAAGAAGAATCGATGGAAACCGGAGCAAGTGCTTCTGCCAAGAAATTAAAAACGTCGGTGTGTGATGTTTCTGTGAATATGAGTTTCTGCTACAGAATAATTGAATTTGTGAGCGTGTTTTCTGTAATTTCCGATGTTTTTGTTTGTAGCTAGTGCAAGGAGAAATTGTTATTTAGTCAGTCAGGTGAAAGAGGGCTTGGGTTTAAGATAGTATCTATGAAGTGTAAGTGTGGCAACATGCTTATAGATTCCGGACCATTTATCAATAATGGCTTTGAAATTAATCGGAGGACTGTGTATGCGATGAGATTGCTAGGCATCGCAAGAGAAGGATTAAACATTTTTTGTGGCAAAAACTGCCAAGCTCCGTACCGAGAATGCGCTTGTAGCACCCATAGCCTACATCTTGTTAAATGTTCATCCTTTGGATGTCGCGCTAATGAAGATGATCGAAGCTTTCATTTCTGTAGTTTTCCAAACACTATGCGACCCTAGTAATACTCTGGCTGGCGTTTTTGCGACACATTACTTCTGGCCTAACGTGAATTTGTAATATATCCGTCTCTGAGAACCTAGTAAGTTATGTATTCACATAATCGAAGCACTCATTTCTAATATTTTAATGTATTGACCGGATCAGAAATGGCCCAATAAATTGAGTTTTGTTTAGCATTCCGTTGATATTACATTTTATTAATCCGATGGCAACTCTGAGTGTGGTGCTATCATAAAAACAGTGCCGTTTAATTTTTACAATGTTATCGAAAGTAATCGGTAGAATATATTATCATTCACCTCTCTCTAAAATGAACCAAGCTTAGAAATGATATTCTAGATAAAGCACTATTTGATTCGGAGGTTATTTACATTAAAAGATAATCTTGGATTTTTGTATCAATGCACGAAATCCATTGACTGATTTATTTTAGTTGCTAATATACCGAGAAATCTTTGCTAAATACCCAGTATATGTGTGTGAAAATTATAGCTCACACTGCTGATAAGTATGGAATTTAGCAAAAAATATATGATCTTTAGCCTGCGTTATCCACAATTGCCTACAATATACAATGTAAGTGAAATGCGTTGGATTGTATAATAATGATGTGATTTTTACTACAACAATTTTGTGTACGTTTGGGTTTTAACTTTACTCTGTGTACTTACCATTTAATTTGTAGGTCAAATATTAAAGTATTCTTTTAAAATTGGTTTAATTAAATACACCACAAAGAAAAATATTCATTTATATTGACTACGCGAGCGGGCTTACATTAGGCATTTCTGAATAGAGAGCTATGGTAAATCCTCCTTCATTACAGAATTATCTTATTAGGAATCTCGTGGATCCCGCTTTACCATAAGAATTGAGTCAAGCCTCATGGTTATGTACGAAATAGGAGGTGCCTTTGAAAGTTAAGCATGCAGTCGTGAGCTGAAGGAGAGGTTGGTATTTATTCAAGAGATGTCAGCGCTAAGGGCGTAGTTTCAAGAGTGAAAGCAGCACTTATTCTTAGTTTGCGAGAGCGAGTCGCTAAATCTATTTCGAATGTATGATATAATAATGTCGGCAGTTTCAAGTTATTAAATAAGATTTAAAGGACTTTAATGCTTATAAGCATATTTTCAAGCCTGATATGGATTGCCTGGTTTTTAATCGCGGATTTTAGATTGCATTGGATTTTATTACGAATCGAAGTTTCTGAACGAACATAGGGAAGTAGAATTCGATACTTTAAAGGTTTTAAGAATGATAACTGAAATAGGTAATACATGCATTGATGGAAATACTGCAGAAAATGCGTACATCGAGATATGTACAACATTTTATTCAAATATTGAGTTTCTCACGTTGAAAGATGAGTCAAAAGTTTCAATGTATTTTCGAGAAAAAGTTCTTACCATTACAGTATACAATCATTATCGGATTGGCTGAAGAACTGTCCTCAGTTAGCTGTTTCTATTGATATGCATATGTCATTCGCACCTCAACAGACGCAGTATTCGTTCCTCTCATATAAATTTTACTAACCTATCACTGAAGATTCGAATTTTACTTGAATCAATATTTTTCATGGTAATGATAATAATAAACGTCGTTTATTAGGGTGAGATTAAGACTTTTAAGTTTCTTCTTACATCTGACTCTTTGTCTTATAAATTTTAAATAATGTCTGCAGCGGGAAATCGGTTTAGAAATCGGAAAGGGTAAAGATCCGGGTTCGTATCCCGGTCTCGATGGAGTTATTCACATCCGTTTGCCCTTTAGGGTTGGTTTTCGGTGGATCAAGTGGAACGTGAGATGTGTGCAATGAAAGGCGGGTAAACATGCATGCGTTATCGTGGATCCATGTTCTCTCTCGATGGAGAGGATGCGAATCCCAGATCGACCCACGTCTCAGCTGCATCCCTGAGTCCATGTGGGCGCAGTTCCAACCAAGGACGTGGTCGCAGCATTCTTCCCCGACTGACTTTCCCTTATTTTCCCATCGCCACCGCCTGCATTCACTCTTACTCACGCAAAGCAAGCCAAGACTTAACAGAATAACTCTTGGATAGCATTCGATCGGGGTCTGGCGTCCCTCCAGATTCGCTGCTGACAGCAAAGCGCAACGGCAGCCCTCGCGGTGGCTGTAGCGGAGGAGGTGATTGCATCTCCTGAGTTTTTGGGGCAGGCGGTTAACTTAGGCTGGGACTGGATGACTTAAGAATATTCTGATGTGGAAATGCGCCTCTGATAGATATATGCTCGTTTCATTGATGATGAGAAATTTGTCAACTGATAATCTACAATTGTTGGTACTTAATACGCTATGGCTGGTGTTGTGAGTGTTGTAGACAATAGGGCTGCTACATGACGACAGTCGAACCGCAAAAAACAATAATAAATAAATACATAAATATTGTTGCCATACATCTAAAAAGGGTATCAACAATGAAAACCGTTGTTGGGGAAACCTAGGTTGGGGCGAGAGGATCATATCTACTATATTCCTAAGTAAAATTGTGTCTATTACGGATTTATTTTATTATTTGCGACGAAGTGGCATTTTCTACCCTTACGATAATAATGTAACACTCCAAATTGAAGAGAAATAAGGTTCTATTGTTTTCGGAGACCTAGTAAAAATAGTACCAACAGTCTAGTAACATCCACAACAGATATAAATTTAAAGGTAATAATAATAAACACAACTATAGTTAATGCTGTTACACATATCATCGTTGTAGATAAGCAATTTTGGTAATTTGATCAAATTCCGCCCTTTCATAACGCATGCATCCACACATACGTGGAAAAACGTTGTACAAAGTATCGCAGCTCATTCTTTATTAAATTAGTGGTCATCAGTCTGCTTCTTGTGTATCTAATTGCATTTAGCTCCTGACCAAGAAAATTAAAATTATACCCTGGCTGAGCATCGACTTCATGATCGTCAAGAATGGAATCCCATGAGTATAAAAGCAAGGCTTATATACTGCCTTTTTTGTATTCAAGGCTCTTTTATACTGACGTATATTCCATTTTCCTCAATTATGCACCATCGGATGAAAGTTCTGATATATATAGGAAGGGAACCGTATCGCTTTTGGACTTTCACTGGGTAAATGAGTAAAGCTTTCGAGATTGCGAATGCAAGTCGTTCCTCAGCATTTTAGCGATTTTCGCTTTACTCGAGGCGTTCAGTTAATAACACTCTTCTTGGAACTCATTCTGGGTGGGGACCGATTTTCAGGAAAAATAAAACACGAATGGAGAAATTATCCAACAGATTTGTCCTTGCGTGGTGTTTACCCAGTAATTGCTCAGTCATTAAAATAAATCTCTTGGCGATTTTCAGAGAAGTTCGGCGTTTGAATTTTACTCTGTAACTCGATTTTAAAACGTCATGCCAATTTCTTGCGCCTTGCTTCAACAGCAGTGACAACTTGGTTATTTAGAAATTGTTCTGGAATCATACTATCGTCGTTTGCCGAAGCGTCGTTTCCTCCAAATCACAAATCCTAAACTACAGTATAGTCATAATACGACCACCTATTTAACTTGTAAAGAAGAATGAGCAGCAAAAATTTCATATATTTATTTATACGAATATTCAATTAACCAGGGGCATTATTTCAGATTTTAACGAACTCAGTACGTGGTCCAACTATATAACGGGTATTTGATAGACGATTCTCATGAGTATTTTTCTGTCATTTATTTATTTGACGTAAACGCAGCAATTTGGTATGATTACAGCCGTTGCCACATGGTTACATTGTTTGCTAGTGATAATTAGAGATAGACTTCCGTGGTATATTTTGAATACGTGAGTTAAAAAAGAATGGCGGAAATATAATAAGAACAAGTGAATTTTCTAACGATGTTCATCATTTCCTTGTTTCTATAGATATTAGAAGAGGCTCAATTGTCTTAATCTCGCCCTAAATTAAGTCCTTTTATTATATCTTCGCATATATATCACAGTAGTCAGTTTTAGATGAGCTGCTACGTTGCGAAAAGAGACTGAACTGACCTCTACTTCTTTTCTTTTATTATCTAAAATTCAATAATACATCAAACGTGCATATGCATATAGCATATTTTGAAAATAATATTATATTTTATATATTGAACACACTGTTTTTAACAACTGGGATAGGATGTAACGCAAAAAGACTCTCAAATAGAAATAACATCTTGCGGCGTTCCAGACTTAGTATTTATCATTTTTCTTGGTCATTTTCTTACGAAACAGGTCATCAGAAAAATTGGCTACTTCTAAAAGCATGATTTTTTACGACAACTTTTTCCTAGATTGTGAAAGTTTGGAGATGCTGGAGCGCCAGCAGATTAGATCGTAAAAGAAGCTCCTTCGCATACGACCTTGGAAAAAATGCCAACCCCTTTCCCTCTGGTGACTTGGATAACTTTCTCCCAAGAGTCTTCCTCCCACGCTCAGTAGGCATAAATGCCGCGTCCTCTCATTATACATGGTGATTTTCCAGTTTTTCCTGTCTCTAGACTTCACGTATTCTTTAATTTTTTAAGTATGTTTTCATATTTTTGCTGTAAATGCCACTAGTAAAAATGTCAAAATATCACAGTTACAGTTATTGGTCGATGAAGAGTGTGACGATGCCACCATTGACGATTATGCTAAACAAGCAATTTGCTTAGGTTATGACCATGAGCCTACACTGAAAACTGATTGTAGAACACATTAGTTTTATATCACTAATCAATTATTAAACATATAAATCTTTATAATTATTGTTAATAATCAGCAGTAATTAACTTCGTGATGCATGTCGATGTTTGTTAATAAAAAAACAAATAAATAAATAATAGTAATAATAATATTTCAGTTGGAAAATATTAGTCTTAATAACAAACCAATCTTGCGATTGAACTTTCAAGTCAGTCAAATTAAAACTCCTGCTCCACCTCCTCCCAGGAATCAAATCCATAATCTTGGAGCTGATTTTGGATTTCACACAAAAATATGGAATTTTAATTGTTGCTCAAGGTTAAGTAGCATTTTTATATTGTTTTAATTTTTAAAATAGACGTAAAAAAACATAACACAAACTATTTCCCCCGTGGCAAGTTGGTAGATCCGCTCCCCGTTAAAGCAAAAACAGTTGCATTGATGCGAGATGTAAGCTATGAAATATAATACATTTACGAGGTATAATCAAAAGATTAAATAATATAATTTATTTCCGATAAGCTCGTCTATTTGTTAAAACTGACTTTTGATGAATAGAAATCAAGAACCACTTGTTATATATATAGAGATTTCTACGCGAACGTAAACATTTTGTATTCCGTATCTTAAATAATACTCATAAACTGGTTTTTAAGACGGGAAATAAATTGATCGGTCTACTGGAGACTTTCTAAATCATTACACCGCTGAACTCATTTATTCGGTGAGATAATTCAGGCTAAATTACGTTGCAGAAGTTATACGCAGCAACTCTATTTGCACTAAATGTTTCCTTGGTTTTGGTTTAAATCTATCCCGCCAATTTCTATCAGATGGAGTTATTACCCTGTGATAATTAGAAACATACCAGTTTCATCGATTGACTTCCAAAGGTAAGTCGTTCGAGTCTTGCCGCGTTGGGATACATAGAAAACTGAATACTGTCGAATCTCGGTTTCTGCACTTACTAGTGTATCATCACGTTTGTTACCACATTTGTTTTCTATCAGCTAAAGCTGTGATGAGCACCAGAAAGAAAATATAAATTGAACTGTACTGAAGCAGAAATAATTCACAAAAAATGGAAAGACGAAATTTATTATTCCTAAAATTAAACATACTATGACTCAATTAGTGCCAGAGATTCTTAGTAAGCTGTTGAATAAAGCACGAGTAAATGCTGAAGAATCTAATCTAGGAAAGGCTAAGATATAAAGGGCTATCAAATTTTGCTGCCTCTCTCTCTCTCTGTTTATTGTTTGATGGCCCTTGTTTGCATGTTACTATCTAATATACCATTTAGTCAGTCAACTTCTATTCTTATGGATGTGGTGCCAAATGGCTATATTTAGAAGTCAAATTAAAAGAATGTCAAAATTAAAGATTTACCTAAAAACACAGGCATTAATCTCTCTCGTTAATTTTAATAGGTCCTGTATGCGTACGCATTATAGTCTACAACCTTGTCTTTTTCTTCTTGCAGGAGGCAGACTCTTCCACCAATCAGTAACCCTACCTCTATGAGGACCCCAGCGGCCTTCTCGCTTCACTGATAGGAGGAGAAAGGGAAACCAAGAACCCTGGATTCCTCAAAGGCAACCGCCACCCTGGATTCAGAGGAGAGAATGAGCTCCTCCAGTGGAGGCAGCGAAAGCACAGCCTCCATGAGGGAAGGAGCAGCAGAATTAGCCCCCAACATGGACCCGAACGCATCCATGGCTGAGGAAGAGCAGATCGCAGCACCCCCTGCAGAGATGCAGGAGGAAGCCAAAGAAGTGGAGGAGACGGAGATCACCCTAGAGTCGCAGATCCAGAGCCCCGACAACCGGATGGCATCGGTCATAACCATCAACGGAGTCGAAGCTTCTCAGGATGTGACGTTCGTTGAAATGAACAGTGGAATGGGCGGTGGACGATCCGAAAGGTCCGCCTTCGACAACCCGGGATTCGTAGACGACGAAGCCCACGGGAAAAGTAGCACGAGTGGGACGAAAGTGGTGAATGGTGGAGGAAGGCTCTCGCCGCCGTCTTCTCCTCCCCCGAGGCCTCCATCGCCGGCTGGACCCTTCCTAAACAGCGTGGTGTCAACTCCACCGCCTTCAGGTGAGTTGCTGTTTTAGATTCAGGGTCGCGAACTTCTTTTTCCAGGAGTTCCGAGAATCATTCAAGTTTCTCTACTTGATTGCAAAACTGATAATTAAATCTGGGCTTCGAATTCTCCACAAGATTATTTAATCAACGCCTTTGGCTGTGCAGTCGTTATCAGGTACAATAATAGTAATACTAAAAATGCATACCCTATTAAATATTTTTGAGGGTAGGGTTAGGATTGGAGAATGGTAACTGTAGGTAAAATGATTAGTCAGTTCAGAAGGTGCCGACAAAGTTTCTATGATCTCGAGTCCTTTCCTCTCAGACTACTTGCATGTGATATTATTTGGTAACAATTCCAAATAATATCTTCATAACATATAAAAATTAATTAATCTTCGTAACATAAAATAATTAATAATAATAATAATAGGCAAGTCTTTTCTTACAAAATTTTTTTGTAAACTCAAAATAGCGAGAAATTTTTCCTCTTAACGTGTTTTCAATGAGATCCAACAATTAAAACTTCAAACCAATACGTTTAACCACCTTAACGTTAAACCACATAAGAGAATAACAGTTTTGGATATGTTCAGTATAAAAATAATACATTCATATTTACGGCGTTTCACTGCAAAGCACAAATGTCGTGGTGCGTAAAAACCATCTTCTATCAAACGCTAGCCAGCTAGTTATACAGAAATATACGCTTCTAAATATCTCCAGTGTATTCTTAACTATCAGGAGTTACTCCACGTAATAAACCCCGAAATAAACCTAAACTATAGAATTATATAAAAGTACGTCTATGATGGCTGTTATTGCAGTGATAGCGAAGAAATGGCGTCTCCATTATTTATTTAAAACGTTGTCGACGTCAAAATCGTCAATTATTATTTCTTGCGATAAGTTTAAATCAATAATTAGTCTCACTCGACTACCTGTCTGTGAAGATTTTATCCCGGAAGCGAAACTATAAATTGCTTAAAAACATTTTGAGTCGTTGTTTTACCTAGTTACTAATAGACCGATTGTTTCAATCACCAAACAATAGCTATGGCAGTACGTACCAATGCAGATATACTTGCGAAAGCCAACCTGGAATAACTTCAAATAATATAACAAAGTTAAGTATTGGTGACCTTCCACTTTATTATCAGCAGACTTATTAAGCAATCATCGGAGGTGAATTTAACACCCGGAAGCTTAGATTGGAAAATTAAGACGTAGTAACCACAAAGTAATGAATGGAGTGAAATTTATTGCCACCTGAACTGCGTCTGCGGTTAATTCGTTTTTATGAGACGTAACGTCATTGAGTCCTATTTAACCGAGTGAAAGTAAGCAACTGACGGTAGGCGCTTCCTTGTGGGTTGCTAAACTGCCCACCGCGAACAATTAGCAGCCAACCCACTTACACCGACGCATTTCGAACTGCATTTCCATTTAGATTTGCCATCAGCATGAGATGAGTGATCTATATTTCAACTGGAGCAGGTGCATTTACATATTCAGGGATGAGAACAGGTATCTCAACCCCTCTTCCATATGGTATCAAAAGCTTTTAAGTTAGAATAATTTTAACAATCTCCACTCATAGTAATTCTAGATCCGCAAGATCATTTTTCTGTTCTGCGCTAGAAAATCTCAACGCAAATAACAGTACCCAAACAGGGGTAATAGATTAGGCAGTTTTTGGACAGAGAGACTGGTAGAGTTATCATACTTTGATGGGAATAAGTCGGGAAAAATCCCTTTTGAAGAGATATTAAGCGGAACAATACGAGAGCGTGTTTTAACTTAATTTTGGAAAAATCTTATGCAGTTGTTTGCCACCATTAATATTTGAAGTAACCCTGCGCTATTTAAATAAAGTCTCATTTAAATATCTGGAATTTTTAATATTTTAAATCATCTGATTTTTTTCAATCGAGCTGGGATAAGATGAGAAATTTCTTAACAGGGTCTTACCTCCTCTTCTTACCTTTTATTACTATCGGTAGGTTTGCGCAGGTTTTTCACACCCCTTCTTTGTAGGTGTTTCTCTACAGTAGATGTTTTCCTTAGATTCTCCTAGGTTTTTTACATCCACAATTATTCTAATTGTTTCTCATACTATTCTCTTTAATATAATTAGAAAATGTACTAAGTATTTCTCTTTAATAATGTCTTTCCACCAAGTGACGCCTTCTACCATCGATTTCATTATTCTATAATTCGATGGAATAAGAGACTTTTAGTATCAATCTAGCCCAAAGACGATTATTATTATGATTTTTATTATTACCAAAACGAAGTATTTTCGGTCAAAACAGGACGAATGGCAAGCCTAAAAACTGCCAGATATACTGCCAGCGTATGTAGATGGAGCCTTAATTGGCGACTTAACGCCCATATCGCTCTAATTTCAACAATAATTAATGAAAAGAGAATATTTTTGGATTATGTGGAGGAAAGTTAACTATGTTAACTAAGTTAAATGTTAACATGTAGGAAAGTTGATTATGCGAAATACTGGTAAGAGGAACATAAAGCAAATACTTAAACTTAACGAACTTAAACAAAACATTTAAATACGCACAAACTTTGTTTGTTTGTCTCAACGGAGCCCATTCGTAAATTGCCTTCTCTTGTGATTTGCCAATCCCACTCCTGAGCTTAGCTTTTAGCATCCTTTTTTTAGGGTTGGCATATTTTGGGGTGCGGCATCCCCGACGGAAACCCCTAAATGAGGAGGGTTGGTTCATGTAGGGGGCGCCATTGAGGAAAGCGCTGTGGACATCTATTTTTACTACTCTTTCGAGAAAGTTTAGTGCGGCGCCTTCATGTAGTAGCGGTGGTCTTCCCCTTCCATTCACTTAGTTCTTCATCCTTTTAGTGCGTAAAATATACATTATGTGGAGGAGGTTCAAATGTTTGTCTTTGTGCTTTCTTCCGTTTTATTGGTATAGCGGGATTAATAGTCTCTACGTACAAATATTATGACATTGTATTGACTGTCATAAATCGCACAGCGAAATGTTATTGGTGGATCCAAGGATGTGGGAAGGCTACGTGATGATTTTGCAAGGCAAATAATTTTATTAGCGTATAAGAATGGACCCAAACTGAAAATTTACAGTGTAGCCAACTTTGTATTGAATGGATTTTTACGACTGTGTGTCATTAACAGATGATCGGAGAGAATTAAGGAATCGACCAGAAAATATTCCTTTTTCACCAAATACGGCTCAAACATTAGCAAAAATGTTAATTCTACTAAATCATAGCTGTTAAATTTTAATCAGCTTTCAAAACAATATTTTTTCATTAAACTATTATTTTTCGTCTAACTAATGTGCAACCCCCCTGCTACGTCGGTCGATCCGATAATGACCGTAAGTTAAGGGAAATAGATGCTAGGACGAATCGTTTTAGAGATTCATTCTTTCCGCGAACAATACGTGACAATAATCGAATAAGGAAGTAATTTAGATTCAACTGGTGTTTACACCCCCTGCCACACGCCGAAAGGCGGCTTGTAGGGTATTAATGTAGATGTAGATGTAGATATATATAAAATATTCTATTTATCATTAAAAGTTTTAATGGTCTTCAAAATAACAGACATATGGTGATTTTGGAATCGTTTAAAATTAAAATGCAGAATTTAGATTCAGATTTTAAAATACTAGAGAGTTTTAGTAATGGTTTAACTGTTGATTCTGTCCTTATCTTTGAATTTAAATATTTTGTGCTATCGAAAACATCGCAACATCATGCGGTTTATTTCTGTTTGGTTTACATATCGATTTTTAACCTGTTTATTAGGAGAAAATGAACATGGTTTTGTGGGACACGTTAAATTTGCTCGGAACGAAATCCATTCTTCCGAGGGACTTCAACGCGTGTTGCGGTACGAATGGCATCCTATTGTATTGAACAGCTGCCAGAGAAGATAAAGGGAGGGAGAAATTCACGGAGTATCTGAGGACTATTGTCGGTGTAGCGACTTTGGGAAGAACAGAATTAATAGTTTGGTGTGATAATGGTTTTAAAACCCAAAAACATTAGCAATGTAGATATGAGAGGTATGACTCTTGATAGATGATTCAACCCCAATATTACAAATACACTCCGGTATTAAAATTAGGTTCTTATAAGATTAGAAATGTTTAGATATTGTACGATAAACTAGCCTTATCAGCAACATAAGAAATCCTAATAATTAATAAGTAACCCTAAAGTTAGTAACCCCTAGCTAGTTAAGAAAAATAACACAAAACAAACAAAAGTAAGAGATGAATAGAAATTATAGCTTTCCATTCATTATGTAATTTATGTTATTATTAGGGAAGGGGAAATTACATTAATTCCATGATGGTGTGAGAAATCAGCAACATAGTTGTTGGTAAATGCTATATAATCTCAAAAAATGGTCAGAAAAATCAATTTATGAAGTGACTCCCTGTATTGATAAGGTGTAATTATTCTTTAAAAGATTCATTCACGTTTAACCTTTGCCATCGGTTCTTGTGATGTAACATTCGAGGACTATATACAAAATATAATTGTAAATGCGAGAAGACTGCAAGGATTATCGAGTTGAGTTTTATTCGAAGAAATTACCAATTATTCTCTAATTCTTCGTAATATAAAATACTGCTGCACAATTTGAGTCCGACAAGAAATTCAATCTCGGATCTAGAGAGCTCGTTTCGTTGGTGAAGGTTGTTGTAACTTTCAGTGCGACATTGGCATTTTTTATTACGTTAGCATTACGAATATGATAAAATCCATCTGGTGGTGTTCGCTCCAGGTAAGAAGATCTGAGTACAGTTATTGAATAATTTATCGATTTATAACTATTAAACTATGTGGTCATCCAGTCCAATAAAAGATGATTGCGACCTCCGAGATTTAGATATAGATACCTTTCCTATATAAAGGTGGTATATTAACACCATTATTCTTACCTAATCTACCCTATTAGCTTCTCTAATAGTCTTCGAAAAAAATCAGATCTATTTCCTCAAATAATACGATTTAACAAGTGAAAGGAGGATTTATTCGTAAGAAACAAAGAAATTTATATATTTCAATTATTGTGAGGAATAAAAAACGAGTAATCATTGAGCATATCTTTGCGAAGATTCCTTTATGTTCACGTGCTTCTCCTTGAAGACTATTGACTTTGAAACATCACTCCACCTGGAAAATTAATTGGTTTTACGTGGATGTCTCCATTTACCAGTTACCATTATGATTCACTCGTATAATCTCTCAGAAACCCTCTATTTTGCTTTAATTCTCATCCCCTCTGATCCCACGTAGATCCTCGAAGACCATCCACTCCCCTGGTAAATCAATGGGTATAATTTTTTGTGAAGGGAAGAGAACGGTTCTGCCTTATTCAGAAAACAGCACGTGGACCTACGCTTTTGGGGGGATAAATAGGGTGAGAGCAGGTAGAGATGTATACGAATTTGACAGAATAGAAGTGAAAGCAGTTATATTCAACCAATAGGCCAAAAGCGCGTGCTGAGTGTAGGGGTAAAATTTTCCCGAGAATCCTTTGAAAAGGTTGTAAGAAACTGTTGGGGGTCTGCAGTGTAAGGTCGTTGCCCCAGGGGATGGTTTTTTCCAAGTCCCTTGCTTTTAGTCCCAGCTTCTATCGAAATTCATCCTTCACAAAAATTCACTCTGACATTCGCCAAAGAGTAGGACATTAGATCGTTGCCATCTGCGTCTTTTAATACCGTAAAAGCTGATACTAATGTATTTTCAGCTGGTGTAGTGCACGATATCCTGAACGGGCGCTCTTAGAGCCACGCCCACATTTAGGTACATGGAAAGTATCTTTACGAAGATTACACCACATACAGAAGTCGACTAGAAAGGGGAGTACACGAGTCAAAGTATATTCCACCTCATAATTACATAACTAACTCAATTAATTACATAATTGTCGCAGCAAAAAAATCCATTACAAGTTCCTATCTAAAGACTAAAATGCTAACCTCCTAAGCTAAGGCGCATTCAATAAAAACGAATTCATAATTGTATGAAAAGAAAATGTAAAACTGCCCAAGGAGAAGTTCATTTGATATCGTCCTTACGTTTAGCAAATTTGATCGTTGAATGAAGAAGCGTTATCTTTTTTTAGAGTGAAGAAAATCCAATTTAAATTTCAGTTTAGATTTGTATACGGTCCTAGAGGGAGATTGAATAAATCGGCAGAAAGAGAAGAAGAAACGTTTTGGGCGGTATAAATGTCCCTACCACATTATGCTTTGTAATTACTTGGGAAAGAATGCTCTCCAGCAATTCAAGGAGAACATCCACATTTAAAGTTTGATTTAGATGTATACCCCGCAAGCCTCCGGTGGAGCATTGCAGAGGTCGTAATATAACACCGACAACCGCCCTTATCTACTTTGTTAGCTTCTCCATTACGGAAAGAACGGTGATAAGTAACTGTTTTAGCGATTGCGTGCTCTGAATAAGAATATCATATTTCACAAATGGGTTAAGTTAGAACATACCAGTAATTTTGTATGTTTTTCTACATTTTAATAACTGGGTATTTTTACCTGTCGTTTTTTATACTTCGCAGACGTATGGAATCCATTCCAATTAGTAACGGAATACTCAAGTGTCTCATGTGCCAAAAGGGATAGTGGTGGTTTTTTGGTGACAATGAAGCGAGTGAACCTGATTTGGAATGCATTTCTCCGTTTTCTAAAAGAAGACTGGCATTTTTACTTTGCCTTTTCTCAAATGAGGCCTTCGATCTGATCTTTTCCCGTGATAGTCCCGAAAATCCTGCGCCGGCAATTGCGATTCTATGTCCCGATCTTTCCGCTGGCAAAATAAGAAAAGCTTTTACTTGTTATGGGCCCGTTTTCCACGGTGACTTTTCTCCCAGGATGTCAAAAGTTCAGAACGCATTTTAAGCTGCAAATTCTCCACCCCATCCTCCCCCCACTCCTTTACAGTTCAACCCATTGTAATTGACCACCCGACGGATACCCTAGGGTTCCTCGGAGGCAGACTGGCGCCGAAATGATCCTCACTCCATTTCCCCTTCTTTCATAGCCATTCGAGCTCTTGCGACCATTTCCTATGGCCATTCTACATTGTTGCTTAGGTCTCTGGGGAGATACATTGTCCTCAGGGGAGTCGGGAAGACCGAAGTCTTGGAAGAGGGGGAAGAGGGTCTCAGGATACCCAGGATATTCAGTTTGAGGAAGAACCTCGGAGGAGGAGGTTCCTATTTTGGTTTTGGTTCGGGGAAGAGACGCGATTAGAACGTAGTGATCGTGTTTGAGGAATGGATAGTTTCGAGAAAGAGAATCTTGTGGAGGAAGAACTAACTCTACTAGATAGCACCCCGCTGTTGGTAGATATTGATTGCAGCAATATAAAGAATCAAGAAGATCCACTACCGCAAGACAGCCCTTCGCTCATAGATATGGATTGCTCCAAGAAAGTGAATCATGAGATTGAGGATCCACGAGGTAGTGCCCATCTTATTGATTTGGATTCTCCCAAGAAAGAGAAGTACGAGGAAGAGAGAGCTGCACCGATAAAGCCGAGCGCTCCCCCGATGGAAGGTATGTGGTCTTCGCACGTGGCTAGTGTCAAGAATTGGGTGATCTTACGTGTAGGGTAGCAAAACAGGCCCGGTTCCAGAAATATTTCTGCTGCAACCATTTATTTATTTACGTACCTATAAGCTAGAATGACACTTTGTGCGAAAGATTATTATGCGGCCATCTGTCATATTTTGCCCATTTTCATTCCACCGTAGCCGCGTAAAACTTATTGACCGCCTTGAAGTGTTTCCCCACACCTTATCTTTGCATTTTGGAGCATAAAACAGGCGGAAATTTTTCCGGTGGCACTTTTTCCAAATGGCACTTTTTCCGCGGCACTTTTTCCGGCAACGGATCAGAATGGGTGTCAAGATAGCGTGCCATCAGCAGTGTAGTGAAAGAATTACGTCGGTCATCGCCGAATGATTCGTTTTAGACGATTAGGATTTCGTTGGCCGTCATTCAGAATCATTAGGAATTATTTTAGTCTTATCCTCAAACTTTTTACGATCTTATGTTGAATTTCATGTTTATTCTTTATGTCAGTGAATATCGTTGGTCGCTCTTGATGAGCCCCGTTGACAATTTTTTTGTGTAGGATATAACAAGTTGCTCTAATCGAACACAAATTTATTAGTCTGCGATTAACGGCCTGATGATGATGCATCGAAACCACGGTCGTGTGTGTGTATGTTTTGTGGTGCTGTATAAATTAAGATATTAGATCTCTTATTATTTTCATAATTCATAAATATTTATTTTTCTGTTCTCCAAGAACTGATTTTTTAATGGTTAATGTTCGATAATTCAACGTCAATGCTAAATCGACCACCCACGTTGAGTTTCCAGATACACCCCCGGTTGAAGATAGGTATCTCATAAGTAAATCATTCATCTAAATCAGTGGCTGTTAACCAGAGAGGCAGGAATCTCGGACGGAGCGCGAAGCTTTTCAAAGGGAAGCGAGAGGTGCTCTGATTCTAAAATGCACTCCTTATTATTTTATACCCTAAACTTAAAATTGGATAAATACTTTTATTGTGCAGGTATGCGGCGATAACTGCATTCAAAGTGTTCAATTTTATGATTTCTATGCGTCTTTCGTGAAGTTTCCTTGATGTGATATTCATTCATAAAGAATGTTTGAAATAACGTATAATTTAGGGTGAATATTTTTAGAAGATAGTGTCTATTATTTATAACAACATAAACCGTGAGAGTTAGATGTATTTGATTAGGGGATGTATCCTGATAGTGCAAGTGGCAGCAAAAGTTATTGATCACTGATCATTACTGTCTTCCAAAATCGTACTCTGGCGTTGCACGACAAATTGAAACATTGTGAAGGAGAGATTCTCAACCCCCAAGAACCCCTCCCCCTTTTTTAGGAGGCGTAACTTCTTTGTATGTCACAGGTAGACACAGAAAATGCTCTTCCGTAACCGGGATATTGCTATCGAATTAAGTTTTCTTTTATATTTCCGAGAAAATATATTGTGTTACTCTCCATTGTTTGACAGTGATCGTTTTTCCTAATGAATAAAATCTGTGGGAAGAAGACTAGAATTTTTAGGGGTTCTTTTTCTTAGTGTATCCATGGTGATCATTTTATTAGCTGAATGCTATATTATTTTAATCTTCACAATATTATTTCTTGTGTTTAATACCATATCTCCGAACTTCAAGGAACCCCACAAGCCAATTAAATTAAATACACTCGTATTTTTCAAGATAAAAGCATGATTTAGAAAATAAAAAGTATTTTTAATTTAACATTCATGTCTCTTAAAATAGATGAACAGTTATTATTAACCGTTGTATGTAATAATATTTGTCAAGTAATTAGTTTTTCTACACTGTTGATCGATAACCACTGCTGAGAAATATCAAATCCGGTTTTTACTACAGCTGCTGAATGGTCTTTGAATTCACGAAATTCTCTGAGAAAGCGAGCGGTTAGAATTCAAAGCGATTAGCATTAAAACATATTGGAGTGAATTCTCTCTTTAGACAGATGGGTAAAATTCTTGTTTGGGACAATTTTACCGACAGATGAGCTAATAATCAATCTATGGTAAAAATTCGCTATAGGTCAATATTATGTTTATTTTGAGCAGTTGTTTTTCTTGAAAATGTATCAATTTCTGTATTTTTTTCCAGGTGCCAATGGTCGTGGTCCGGTTATGGAGACGCCTAACTCCAATGTTCACAACAGCAGTGGCCTTATAATGACGCCAAATGACAAGGAGAAGAGCGAAATAGACGGATGCACGAACGTAACGGAGGCTGTGAACCTAGAACTTGTCAACATGAATCCTTATGGTGGTGCTGGTCTTGGTGTTGGGGACGACGTGGCCGGGAAGTCGGGTACCAACGGAGGCCTCAATGGTATTCCAGTCAAACGTGGAGATGAGGAGACGGGAGACGGCGGCTTTGGCGATCCTTATGACGAATACTTCGTTCCTGTCAATGAACACCGCAAGTATATGAGGTAATGCTGTTTTTGAACTACTATTATCACTCGCTTTTGTCACGAATTCGTCGTAGGACTTCCACCACACGAAATGAAATGGAACACTTAAAATGTTGTTAATTTATTTTCGTTTCAAGTTCATCATTATGCAAATTTCAATACGTTGTTGCTAAAAAGTGCTTCGACTGCTTTTGTCATTTTGTAAAGGGCTCCCACTGGGAATCGAACCCGGGACCGCCTTCACCTAAGTATGCTCTGCGCACTTGGCTATCCGGTAGCCCAGCTTCATTATGATGGTATACCCATACTTAAAATGTTAATTTCGGGCAATACTTTCAAAACAGAAATGCCATTGTACAGTTGTACAGTATTGTACGAAAACTTCTATGATGAAGGCAGATTCGGAAGTAGCAAACACATTTAATTTTTCTTCACGAGTGCTCATTTTCTCTAAGATGTTATCCATTCGAGGATTTCGTCTCAGAAATATTTACCATGTATTCTAGACATAACTCTCTATCCTTAGTCATATCTGCAACGGATATTAATGATATAGATACCTTACATTGATCTCAAGTACAACCAACTTTGGAAAGTAGTACCTAGACATTTTTTTCTGATTGCTTTTGGACAGAGGACTGATATAATTCAATCATTTGTTACTAAGAGTGATTGTGTTCAGTTACAGATGTTTCTTTGTCATTGATTTGAGAAAAAATAGGCTTACATTATTTTCATTCCCAAAATTGTAAGTTTGATCTAGTTTCTTTATTTAAAAATCGAAAGTTAAAAGTTTTAGTTTGTGGAAGGAAAACATGATGAAAATTTAAAAAAACCTGTAAAATTTATAATTAAAGATTGGAAGTTACAATTATTTTATTTTCATCTTTGTTTAATCTCTATAACTGTCTTTATGTAGTTAATGAAATAGCTTAGTTGGGAAACTGGATGAGATCATTTGTTTTATTTCACGTTCATGGTTATGATACCCTGTTGTGAATGCTTTATAAGAGGTCAGTAGTAATAAATCTCAAGGAAAAACGGACTTAACCACTAAGGCAGCCTCCCGGATAGAGGAAGATCCCGGGTTCAATTCCCGGCCCTGTCAGACTTTTTTCGAGTCTGTTTTTCCTTGGGTTTTTTCCTGGGTGCACGCCCTTATGTGCAATTTACCCTTTACCCTTTCCTTAGTTCAGAAGTACTTGAAATGATATTGACATTTTGATTTTTTGGTGACACTTTGCACTCATTACCTTTTCTATATTCATTTGTTTGAATGCATTAATGTATTGTGATTTTAAGATTGCTGCCTAGAGTTGCTCAGTCCATTGAACATATAGAAGTATAGATGCTGGTTAAGTTGTAAGTTAAGGCAAGATTTGACTAATGTGATTGTATTTATTTGACAGGGGAGAGAAACTTTATGTTACCAAGGACAGACGTAAATCTCAATCATGGAAACGATGCATCTGTTGGGGAGTTGGTTTTACTGTGCTTGCTGTTGCAATCCTTATTGCTGTGCTTGCTGGAAGTAAGTTCCATTTATAACAATGCCTTGGTAGTAAAATTTCAACTAACCTTTGAGGTTCACAACTAGCTTTTTGTCTTGTCAAACCAGTTTAAGCAGATTCTCCTTCTACTCATTTGCAATACAAAATTCATTTTTTTATGATAACTTATTTCTTGTAATGCTATCGTGTAAATGTGATCCATCTAGTTGTTTCAGATCATTTATTACTACCACTGTATTTGTCATTTACAATTGGTAATGTTATATAATTTCACCCTAAATTATAAAGTCTGATAATTTATTCTAAATACAAAGTCTACCTATCCATAAGAGAGATATGTATAGCCAATTCCATGGAATATGATATTCAAGGTGTGAGTTAAAATTCGGTAACACTTCTTTCAGGTTATTCCATGATCAATATATATAAATAATTAAATAGACTTTGATTATGCATAGATTGATTTTGGCCATAATTCATACTGTGTAGGATATTTAAAAAATCCTGGAACATAATTTCTGCTAAAATTTGACAGTCAACTCAAATATTTATTTTATACAATCAAACATGGTTCTCTTTTGGAAAAAGGTTTGACTAACCAGTTCTTTATTCAAAATAGATTTCCCACATTTTAATGTAATAATATATAAAAATATGTTTCAGTATTTCATATAACCATATTTAATCTGGATTAAGTAAAGTATTTGCTTCCATTTCTCCTTGGTTTATTAAGAAAAACTTATCTGTAAAAAAATATTTGTGCAACTGCAGGCACTAGCTAGCTAAATATGATATTATGACCAGCACTAGCTAGTCATAATATCATATTTAGCATATTCAGGATTCTTATATGAAATAAATATTATTCTGATATCCTAATTACCCACATTTTACCCATTCCAAGTCAATATATTGTATGTACTCTGAAATGAATTTCATTTTACTTCAATTACTCTTATTATGCTCTTGCCATGTTTTCTTCTACTACTACTTAATCAAATCAAATGATTCATGCATTGAATTGCTGACCTTTCACTCATTTGAATTTTAATTTTTAGCTGGAGTTATTTTGTCACAAGAGGAAGAAGGGAAAGCAGTTGAATCAAGAGGGTTTAGTAATAATGCTCCACATGTGGCTGAATCTAGAGATCCTAATGCACCAATTGAAAAACAACCTATACCTACGGAAGGACCGCCTGAACCTTCGTCATCTTTCACTCCGCCTCCAAGCATGTCATCAGTACCTGTTTATCCCCCTACCACAGAAATGAGTAGTCTATATGGTGAGTTATCCTTCTTCTCAAGTATTACAGGATTTCCCTTAATCATTATATTGTAAAAAAATAAAGCTATTTTACAATAGAAATAATGAAACCTGAATTCTTCAGTAGTTCAAGACATATTTTTCCTTTACATACTGAATAAGTTGACCTTTAAATATGATTCCAATAAAAAATAGAAGTCAATGTATACTAGAGAAAGATATTTGATTTCGATTAATAAAATATATTATTTCAGTAGTGATAAAAGCTTCCTTTTAAAGAGAATTAAATCTCTTTTTATATTATCATATAACATATTGAAATAAATATGAATTAAATACCCAAGGAAAAACAGTCTTGAAAAAAGTCTGACAGGGTCGGGAAACGAAGGGTTAACAAAGAAACTGGCAGGGTAGCCTAAATGGTTAAGGCAGCCTCCCAGATAAAGGAAGATCCTGGTTTCAATTCCTGGCCCTGTCAGACTTTTTTCAAGTCCGTTTTTCCTTGGGAATTTTCCTATGTGCATGCCCTTTTGTGCAAAGTCACCTCAACCCTTTCCTTATGAATTTAATACTTGTTGGTAACTAGCATACTATAAGAATGCTAAAAAATAATACAATAAGAACAGATGATTAAAAGTAAATCTATGCAGGTCTAGATAATGATAGATATTATCATTAAACTTTCTTTTGGATGTTATTTTAAATAGGTGATCAATTTTATTTATCTTTACCAGTTCCTAGAGTGCTTGAGGGTGAGATGAAAATTGATAGTTTGGACTTCACGCAAGATTTGGAAAACTCTAGCTCCAGTATATACATGGAACTTGCTAATGCCCTAAAAGAAGAAGTGAGTAATCTTTTTTTTCTGCTTTTGATTTGCAGGCATTGGTAAATTTAATTTTCCCATTTAGTAGATATTTTATGAGTGATACCTGGAATAATCTAAACTAATATAACTATGCCATTCACAAAATGACTTTGATTATCAATGAAAGAAACTAAAGAAAGGAAGTAATATTCATCACAGTAATTTGATTGCATGAGAACCAGATGAAAATTGTAGAAGATTAGAGTTGCCAGATCTGAGTTTTACCCTACTCTATGCTTCATCCTTTGGGGAGTTTAACTTCAGATCTATTGAGATTTAAAATTAATTGTCATACTTAATGCTGTACTCTTTTGTTAGATTTTTTTGAATAGCAGAGACAATGTATAGAAAGCATATGTATACAATTTTATCCCAAATTCTACTTGAGTATCATTATGTTCAATATTTTTGCTCTTCATTCCACCAGTTTATCTTGAAGCATTTATTCATCATTAAATATTTTTTATAGCTGATGGAGTTTGTATTCAAGGATCAGATGCTTAAGAGTAGCCCTGCAGACCTTTTTGTTAAAGTAGTAGAATTCAGGTAAGCTGTCTTGTTTATTGATGTATTTAAATCAATTTAGCATAGTAGGTTTACTTCTCCCTCCCTCTTTGAGTATGTTATTCAATCAGATGTTGGAAATCTCCAAAAGCAGTCTTTCTTGGACTGCCGGGTAGTAAGACTCAAAGCGCCGACAAAGGCAGCTTTTGGAGATTTCCAATCTCTAATTTATTGGCAGCTATGTTCCAAATTTTCTTTTTTTACATGTTATTCAATGTTTTTGT
This sequence comes from Sympetrum striolatum, assembly GCA_947579665.1. Taxonomy (NCBI): domain Eukaryota; kingdom Metazoa; phylum Arthropoda; class Insecta; order Odonata; family Libellulidae; genus Sympetrum; species Sympetrum striolatum. The sequence goes on along the minus strand of OX388346.1, from coordinate 19,794,541 downwards.
CTGAGGTTTTTATTGAATGCCATGTAAGTAATGGTAACACTAAAAATCCATTGTAAAGAACATTAAAAAGTAAAAGAATATTCATGATAATCCTTATCAGGTGATTCATATGCTTCTCAAATCATTACTATTGCAGCAGTAATTTAATTAGGATATATTTAAGTGATTCTTTAAGGATGGTAGGACCATGGCTAAGATTAGAATTGCTCTTTTTTATTTAATTTTAACTAGTAAAATCAAGATGTTAATTTATCCCTTTGCGGTCCAACGTTGAGTCAGACTCAACAGTCAGAATGCTAGCATCAGGTCCAACATCAAGGTGAGGTCGATACAATTGAGCACTGTGCTTATATGCCATATTAGTAAGCGTATGAACACTATGAATTAGTAAGCGTACAATATAAAATATTTAAAGAATAAATTACGTGATTGGATATCCTTTATAATAAAACTAGTGGAATTTTTGTTTAAAATTAAGAATAATTTGTTCAGCATTTATTACTGTATATCGTAAATGTCCGAATATAGCCCCCATGCTAATGTAAGCCCCCCCCAACTTTTGAGTCTCAATTTTGGAAAAAATTTAACATCTACTATTGATATATTCCTTTACTGGTAAAACACACTTTTGTGTCAAAAATAGAATATGTACATTAGGGATTATGGACATACATACCAGTTTTACATGATTTTTTTTTAAATATCTAAGCATGAGAATGAAATACAACTACTTTGAACTTTTACAAATTTTAAATAATTTGAGCCTTCACATATTTTATAAAAAAAGTTTTCCTCTATTCTTTTCTCAGAAATAATTAGAATAAAGTATATTTTAGAAATTTATTTATTTTTTGTATAGTTTTCCCTCTTAATGCAACAGTAATGATATGGAGAAATGCATATTTTTATCTTTTTGTCTGTGATTGCTTTCTCTGTTCACTATCACCTGTCACATAACTTTCTTCTTGATCACAAGGAGACCAGTCTTTATCATCATCATCATCTGAGTCCATCCAAATAATGTCATCCTCTGTACCATCAAGTTCATTAGATATGCAACATTTTTTAAAACTCTTCATCACAATATTCTCAGGAATTCCATTCCAACACTTTAGCACCCATTGAGTGATGAGAGCAGGAGAATGTTTCTTTATTTTTCCTGATGGAGTATATTCCTTTTCCTCCTCCAGCATCCACTCAGCATAAGTTGCCTTCAACCTGTCCTTAACGGGCTTATTTATTGACACATCAAGTGGCTGAAGCAGGCTCGTCATTCATCCAGGGATTATAACCATGTCAGAATTTCCTGCCCTTATATCATTTTTTACTTTCTCAGTAACATGACCCTTATAGGAATCTAGCACAAGCATTGATGGCATGTTGAAGAGAGCTCCTGGTCTTCTTTGCCAAACCAGTTTCACCCAGTCTCTCACTAACTCTTCAGTCATCCACCCTTTCTCTTGAGCCCTTACATGAATCCTAGGAGGAAACATCTTTTGGCAGAGATTTCCTCTTAAATATTACATAAGTACGTTGGTAGTTTCCTTCCATCAGCTGTGATGCCCAACATGTACGTAATTCTCGTCTTTTCATTTCCTCTGGTTTTAATTGTCATTGATTTTGATCCCCTCGCTTCGACAGTAGTAGAACTAGTCATGTCAAAATAGATTGGTGTCTGGTCAGCATTGCCAATTGGCCCCAAAAGGTAACGTTGCCGCTGCCGTAGGTGAATGATGAATCTCTGAAAACAAAGCATCTTCTCTTCGTAGAATTGCGGTAGCCGCTGAGCGACTGTCATTTGCCTTCGTAGGGTAGGGAAAACCCATTCCTATTCTTCATCCTCAGTAACCACCCAGAACTCGCTCGGAAATCCGCACTCAAATTACCCATTTCACGAGCAATCTTTCTAGCTTCTGTACAGATCATATTGCGAGTGACGGCTTAACCGTTCCTTCGATTTTCGAGTGCAAATCTGACAACATGCACTTCCAATTCCATGTGTCTGCCGGTAGTTGGACCCCGTAATGCGCACCGAGATGCAGAGGTTTTGAGTAGTAGACACTCTTTCTTCCCACATCGTATTTTTCAGCAGCTTAATGGTTTCCATGATCATCGGCATATTTTACTTCAGCAATTTTAAAATTTGCGTCGTAGCTCCTACATTGGTAGGTCTTTAATTGCCATATCGTAGACGCCCTTCTTTCTACTGAATTCATATTTACGTCTACGAACAACAGCTAATGGCTAAGAAGTGAAGGCTCTTTCTTGAAAAGAGAAAGAAAGAAAAAGAAACTCCAACACTCTATTCAATCGCAAATCTTCTAGTAAGAGCACTTTAGACGAAGTATCATGAAGCTCATCTATTGCTTCCCTTCAAACAAGGGTAAAAGCACGGCAGTTTTATGACAGCTTCTGTTCTTTACCGGGATAAAGGAATGTCAAATTAATTATTCTGAAGAGAAAATAATTAAATGACAATAACATTTCAAAACATTTTCGGCAGAATCATTGTATTTGTTACAGTAGAGTATATTTACGTATTATTTCGCGATTTTCTTATCATCTTGGGAGGCAAATATTCAATAAACGTCGGTGTTAATTATCGTAGTGCCCGAAAATAACCCCTTATCACTTTTATGGCCGATATTTTTGGAAAGAAGGGGGGCTTATATTCGGACAAATACGGTATTACCTTTTTCCAAAAAAAATATTTGGATCAGTCTGTTGGAATTCCAAAAATAAAATTGGACCACAAAGTGTTATTAATTCAATTCAAATTATTCTAACTCTTGGAAGATATTTCAAATTGATAATTTAATGAAATTTGTACTTGATGATGGCTTCTTTCATTTATGCAGGTCAGGAAGTATAGTGGTTAAATTTCATGTGGGTTGGCGTCTCAGGGATTCACAAGATCAAGATCCAGTCACTATTGATTCCTTGCAAGATCAACTAAAGAGACACCTGGTCAACAATGGAGGATACCTGTACACATATCATATTGAACCAGAAACAGTTAAAGCAAACCGTGAGTAACATTTACTTAAATTTACTCCTCCATTAAGATTCCTCTTTCATATCCAATGCTTTTTTCAAGCATCTAAAAATGTGCCTTTTAATATCTCAAAGCAAAGTTTTCTTACTATTAGAGTAATCATGGGATTTAAAATATATTAGTTTTGAGTTATTTTACAGAAGTATTTCCATTAACTTTTCCCATGTGGTGAGTTTTGAAAGACATTTAATCGTTTAGTGGATGTTTGCAACTAGAGTGAACATTGTAAAACTTGATTTTATTTGCATTTACTACTTCATCTATCTGACTTCAGATATGTGCCATCTCTGGTGTATCAACTAAACAGATGTTCCTACCTGTATCTTTTAATATAAATTATTTTTTTAGGCTTATTCCTGGAAATCTTTTTATATCTTTCACTATCTTTCTTCCTTTTAGATTTTCATTAGTAACTTTCAGAAAAATTTTCAGGCTTTTCACATTCTTGATATTGTGGGTGTTTTCTCTTTTTTCCTTAGTACAGACTTAGCAATTTTTTGTAAATCCACAAAATATTTTCCTCTTGCTTGCTCTTTATTTAGTCTGATTCCAAAAAGTTCTTTCTTGAAATCTCTAATGACACTGGGTAAGATTTTGGAAGAGACTCTTCCAACATCTTGCCTTGAAATAAAGTAGTCTTATTATTATTATTATTATTATTATTATTATTATTATTATTATTATTATTATGTAGAAGAAATAACAGATGTAAATATTTTAACATTATTTTCAAGACTAAAATTATTTTAACAGATGTTTTGCTGGATATTAGGTATATTTAATTTTCTATTTTAGCTTTATGGTAATTTCCCAACAATCAGGCATTCATTCCATTTAGATAGTGTATTTTTTGCTATTTTTACTTATCTTAAAACACTTTTTGCAGATGTAATGGATATGTGCCAAATCAGCAATGGAGGCTGCTCTCATGAATGTCGTTATGATTATGAAGAAGCCAAATTTATGTGTGAATGTCCCCCAGGACTTTTCTTAGACCAAACTGGAAAGCAATGCACCACTGAATGTAAGTAATAGTACTGCTACCATTTCAAAACTTCATACTGATCTGATGTCAGATATTAGTTTTGGTTTTTAATATCTCACTGTTAATATTATGAGTACACTTTGTATGTGATAGTCTATTCACTCGAGGAACATTGAGAAGAGAGAATTTTCAGCCATTTAGCACTTTCTGATGAGATAATTTTTTTGGAGTCAATTTTCAGCATGACACATTCATAAGTCCCTCTTAAAGTCAGTAATTTTAAAATCTGATGTGGCCAGCACATGACTTTCTCCATTAATATAAGATGTAAATATTTATCTATGACAGTATTTTTGAACTCTATATTCAATCTAAACTTGAAAGATAAGTGATTAATTTCTTTCATATTATCTTTTACGTCACAAACATTATAAATAATGTTTTTCGGGACATGTTCGATGAAAAACGATGAAGTGGCCTTTCGCCCCAGCGCCCAGAGCGCCCACAGCATACATAATCAGCAACTTCCGGTTTATCAGTATTTCACAAATAATTCCTACACAATCTGTGATACAAAAATATGTTTCATACAAAAGTTATAGTAAATTTCATTTTCTAAAACGTTTATAAATAATAGTTTATACCTAAATATCATATTAATGGAGATATTTTGAAAACCGTAAATGAGCTTTGAAGATTGAAGCTCGACTTCCGGTTATCCGATTTACTCCAAAAACTAATCAACTCTAACAACATCAACCAAAATGCTATATATGAAATTTGGTGTTGATCCGACAAATAGTTTTCATGTTAGAGCGCCCACAAAGTACATAATCAGCTACTTCCGGTTTATCAGTATTTCACGAATAACTCCTAATCAACCGGTGATACAAAAATATGTTAAATACAAAATTTATAGTTAAACGCATTATCTAAAACTTTTATAAGGTATATAATATACCTATATATCATATTTATGGAGATATTTTGAAAACCGGAAATGAGCTTTGATGAATGAAGCTCGACTTCCGGTAAACTGATTTACTCCAAAAACTAACCAACTCTGACAGCATACACTACAGTACTATGTATGAATTTTGGTATTGATACCATCAATAGTTTTCTGGTTAGAGCGCCCAATATCACACACACACATACACACAGACATCATTCCGAAAATGGTCAAAACGTGTTCTAGGGACCCCTAAACATGTATTTCCGTTGAAATCTCGAAGTCGATTTTTTTCATGAAAACAATACTTTCTCTATACTTCGTATATGGAGAAAGTAAAAATTTTTTCCTCAAAATTAGAAGTCTTTGTATAAGTATGTTTAAAAGTGTACACATATTTTTTGCAAGAAATTATAAAGGTAGGAAACCTTTTCTGAGAAAAATTTTATTGATAGAGAGTAATTTTAATACACCCCAAAAGGTATGCATGTGCTACATAAAATTGGGTTAGGAAATCAGAAACTAAAATATCTCATCAATGTTTTTAATAAAATCTCAGTAGGTAGAAATAAGGTTATGAAGAATTATGGAGCTTTATATGATTTCATATGTGCTGCAAACTACCTGAATTATTATTGAAAGTAATCCTATTACAAAGTATTCTGTTAATATAAACCTATTGCTTATCATATTAGGAGCATTTTGGACTCATTGTCATATTTTTTGGTAAAATTATTGTCTATGAAAAAATTCAGTTATCTTATAACTTAGGGATTCATTTTTGTTAACAATATACTTTTAGTAAAGGATCTGGTGCTTTCCTAGTGAATTTGTTGCAGGATCTCTTCTCGGCTTATCAACCGGTTGGTGTAGTGGAGAGCAGAAACGTCGGACCCACTCCACTACACCATCCAGTTGATAACCCGAGAAGAGTTCCTGCAATATGCTATAGGCTTCTGATGGAACTTTCCATGGTTGCATAAAAATTAATATCTCTAACAATAACTCAAAATAATGATGCACTTATGTAGGATTCTAATATTTTAAAATTTTACCTTTTTTCAGTGATGGATGATAAGACTGCAAGTTCAACTCAAGGGCCTTTGTATGATGCAAATCCATGGATGCCAATGCAGCCAAAGGAGCCGACCGATGAAGAAGTACCCAAACATGAAGAAACTGACCACAGCATGGAAGATGACCATTCTCACAACCACGAGGAAAGTCAAGAAGGCCAAGGAGATCATGACAAAATGCATGATGAGCATGACAATTTCCACGCAGAGATTCCATTAGAACCAAGCCACGAACACAATGAAGGATCAAACGAAGAAGATTATCATAATGAGTATTTCCGAAATGGAGAAGAAAAAGTTACCGAGATGCATCATGAGGAAATACCAGTGAACGAGCACCATGAAGAACATCTCATTCCATCTGTTGGTACGGGAAGAAGTAGTGGTGACCATGTAGCAATTGTGGAACCTTCCTCAGAAGAATCAGGGGAAGCCCACCATGATGAAGGACATGTGGATGACGAAGAGAAAAGCAATGTGGAGTCTGAAGCGGATATGGGTCATCTTGGTCATTCTGTTGATTCATCTGAGAACACCTCAGAGGAAGCTCGCGACTCTATGGAAGCACCCCATAGCAATGAAGAGATGGACCACGGAATGCATGCTATCCCTGAAACATCATCCGAGGGAGAAGTGTCTGATGGTTCCCATGAGTACCACTCTTCGCACACTCTGAATGAGTTACATGGTCCCATCTTTGCTACCACCTCAGAGAATCCAAACTCCAATGGGTTAGAATCTCATGATGAGGAGAGTTCAAAGTCTCCTGAGGTAGAAGATCACTCCCATGTCAGTAGTACATCTCCACCAGTCATTCCCGAGACTGCCAATGATACAGAACATCAGGACCACTGGCCTCCAATGAGTGAAGTCATTTCTGCGGTGGAGCATGTTATCGTTAAGAATGAAAATGAAACCATGGAGGGTCGTGATGCACATGTGCACAACTGGGATGATACTAAAGAAACCAGCCACGGTATGGATGAAGTGGAAGCTCATGTAGCAATGGAAGGAGATGAAATGGAAGTAAAAGATGAAGACATGGAAGAACTTGAGAAGGAGATAGAGAACCATACAGAAGCAATGCCCATGGAGAATGAAAACAAAACAGAGCCCAAAGAGGATGACCACATGATGCCTGACTCAGAGGTTGAAAAAGATGCAATGCCAGAGGAACATAAACCTGAGGAAATGGAAAACAAAGATGATGAAATGAAATTGGTGTCCATGATGGAAGATGGCAAGGAGGAAGAAAAGATGAAAGAGGATGGTGAGGTTGCCGAAGTACCTGTCAAAGAGGCAAATGAAGGTGTGATGGAACCCAAGGATGAAGAGATCCACATTCCAGGTGTTATTATAAAGCACGAAGAAAATGATGTGAGTCACAATGATGAAATTAATGTCCAAGATGAAAAGCAGATACCAGTGGGAGGTGAAGAAACAGATCATATGATGCATGAGGAAGGAAATAAGACATCCGTAGAAGTGTCTCACAGCACTGAGACTGTATTTGCCACTGAAAGCCATGAGATGGACTTAACTTCTATGAACCACGAGAAGCCTGTGATGGAAAGTGGTGAAGATGAAAAGGAGATGGAGAATGCCACCATGCCTGAAGAAAAAGATGAATCTAATAAAGAAACGAGCATAGAAAACAATGAGTCAGCAGGAGAAAATGAGGCAGATGTTGCTAATGAGAAACCTTTTGAAAAGGATGAAACTGTTTGGAGTTCAGGAAGGGGCTTGGGAGAGCATGGCATTCTAACTAGCAATGATGAGAAGACTGAAATACCAGTGACAGAGGGGGAAAAGGCTGAAGAACATGAGGAAAATACCACAGCACCAGAGGAAAATGAAAAGAAAACAGAAGACAAAGTGATTGCTATGGACCATTCAGAAGAGTCAGAGAAGCCAACTTCTGAAGAGGAAACCACCAAGGTAATGATAGAAGTTTCAGAAATGCCATCAGAACATCCTGACAATCTCACCAATGTTTTGGAAGATAATGAGGAAAAGGAGAAAGACGAACCAAAATATGACTTAGACAAAATATCTGAGGATGGAATTCGCTCACCTGAGGGCCCTGTAACTGAAAATGTCACTTCAAAAGAGGAAGTTATACAGGAAGATGATGATCCAAACATCGTGCCTGTGGAGGAAACAGTTAAAGAAACAGCTGTTGAAGATATAGATTCTGACAAATCCACATCACCTGGGCATGAAATGAGAATTGTAGGAGTTGGCGAAGATTTTGATGCCATGTCGGAAATGAAGAATGATACAGAAACGATTGGTGACAATGAGGCTCAGGAACATCCTTCAGATATTAGTTCTTCACCAATTTCAGAAAGGACCAGTGAGATGGAACATCATGATGAAATGAGTAAAATGCCTACGGAGGAGATGGATGTAACAAAGATGTCATCCACCATATCTCCAGCTGAGAATAGTATTGAGAATCTCTCAGATAGTCACAACACCACAAATGGTGTCCCTCCTTCATTAGAGAATGACCAGATGGAGCATTTGGCTAGTCCAGTCACAGTGGCAAATGAAACTGCAACCGTAATGACTACCCCTTCTCCTAAGGAAAATAACATTGATGACCCACCTCTGCATATGCAAGCAGGAATTCCCATGTCTGAGGAGCAGGCGAGCAGTACTACAACTGAAGCAATTATTCCAAATGACCTCCTTACTGCAAGTCAAGGAGATGAGAATTCTGGAAAGGAAGAAATCATTGATGAGAAAGTTTCTGAGTTGGGTGCTGCTGAGAAAGTGATGGATGACATGGAGGTTAGTTTTATGAAAGCTGCTGCTGAAGATGAAGAAAACCTGAAAGAGGTGAGCTCAGAGGCAAACATTGGTGAAAAACTTGAGGAAGAAAAAATGATGAAAGAAGACAAGTTAGACATCCTGGTGAATAATGAAGGAGTAGAAAAGATGGATGATCAGGAAAATAAGGAGAAAATGGAATCTGAAACCAAAGAAGAAGTTCCGTCCATTACAACTGTCAACCAAGATTTCACTGTGGAGCATGCCAACACTGTCCATGCAATCAATCCTACATCTCCCAGCACAACTATTGAGGAATCACCCAAGGGTGAAGATGTTACAGGTGCGGTCACCAAGGTACAGGAAAATGTAGGCTTGGAAGGAAAACAAGGCAATGATGAAGACAATGTTCATGAGCCCCATCTTCCCTTTGAAACCGAGGACAATGAACGCAGCAACAACCTTGCAACATTGGACAATGAGGATGCATTGTCACTCTCTGAAGGGGATAATGAGGCCATAGTGAAAGTTGGAGCTGTTGATCTCAGCCTTAAATCAACAACTGAGCACACAAATGAAATTCTCTCAGCACCTGCTTTTGGAAGCAATTGGCCTGCTACTGCTCTTGCTGTAAATAACATGAACAAAACCGAGCAGGAGGAGGAAGTCACTTCAGAGGAAACTGCAAAAGAGGAAGTTACTAAGTCAACCTTTGAAATACCATTGAAGAAGAAAGGAGATTTCAAGAAGCCAATTCCTCATGAGGATGAGATAACTAAGCCACTGTTTGGAAAAGAAGGAAAAGAAACTACAAACAAGGTTGATAAAATTGGTTTCCCTGCAATCTCAACCATCCAGGAGAGCTCCAAAGAGGAAATGAACATTGAAGAAATTGCTGACCTAGTAACAACTGAAATGCCCACAGCTACCCCTCATAATATGGACCATGTAAGTCCTAGTACAGAGTCTGCCACGACATCTAGTCTTCCTACAACAGACAAAGGTGGGGAAAAATTAAATGCTATTGGTGAGGATGATGCAGAGAAGAAAGACCTGGGTAAAGTATTGGTGAAGGAGACAGTAAAGGATCTCTCAGAACCTATAACAGAGACTTCAGAAGCTACCGAAAAATATGAAAATCATGAAGAAGAGAAAAGTATGACAGTTTCTGCTGTAGAAGTTGAATCAACCACTCATAAAATGGATGATCTCGAAAAGGATAATCTCACACCTGAGATGAGCATGCCCAAGGAAGAGAAAGAATCTGAAAAAGCGATTGTAACGGAGAGTCCAAAATCTGATGAGCCAGCTGATATAACCACAGCTCTTCCTGCTGAGTCTCATTCCTTGGATGAGAAGAATGGTAAAAAAGTGGAATTTGAAGATGTACCAGTAACAACAATAGTGGGAGATATGATGGAAGATAAAGACACTACTACCAGTGCCAATGCAATCGAAGATGAGGCAAGTCCAACATCCACAGAAGCTACGCAAGGGAAGGCTGAGGAACTACTTAAGGAGATGGGAGGCTATGGTGAAGGTGGTCATAAGGTTGTTCCAAAATCAGGAGTTGAATTGACAGATCACGAGAAAGAAGTTTTTCCAGAGAAATCGGCAACAGAAGTTCCAGAGACAACTGACCTTCCATTATCTACATCAGCAATGTCCTCAACCACTGCTTCACCTCTTATGTCATCCTCAGTAATGGAAGAGGAGGCAACTCCCATGACAACCACTTCTATTCCAGAAAGTGAAACTGAAAAGATAGAGGTGGATAATGAGTTGGAGAAGGAAACAGTAGAGAAAGCAATCAATCCCGAAGAGGCTGAGGTCTCTAAGAGTGAAAATACAACTTCTGAGGAACCAATACCAACAATGATAGTTCATGAAATACCTCCAGTCTATCATAGCTCAACATCCTCACCTCAGGAGCCTTCCAGTTCATCTTCACTTCCTGAAGTTCCACCCATGACTGACTCTGAAGAATCAACTACTGCTCAAGATATGCCTATGACAACAATCATTCCAGATACTGCAGGTGTCACGACAATGTCTCACACATTAGAAATTCTGGATAAGGATGAGACTTCCAGTTTTGTGAGGAAGGATTCTGATGCAAGTACAACTTCTGAAAAAGTGACTGAATCATCAACTGAGGCAAAAATGCCTGATGCAAGTTCCACCAAAAAAATGGAAGTTGAAGTGTCGAACATCACTACACCAGCCTTCCCAGAACTTCAACAACACTTCTCTAAATGCCCTGCAGGTGAGTTTTCTTTATAATTCCTTGAATTTTAATGAAACTTTTTTGATTTGAGAGTTCAAGTCCAAATTCAGCCCACATAGCATATTCTCTTTGGAAATGAAAGTAGAAAGTCAGAAAGTAACTTATTATTGTTGGAGTTGTTTATTTCTTGAGATGAAGTTAAAAACATCAAATTTTTCCTTTATAAATTAAATGCTCATGTTTTATCATGTGTCACAAATGTAACTCATCAATTTTCCTCTTATAGTAGGTAGTAGTTTTCAATCAATTTTAATTTCAATCTACCAATAGACTGAAAGAAATTTAATTGTCTATTAACTATTGTTTGAAATCACATTCACTCTCTGTTTATCATCATTACCTTCATATGTATGGTTTATTCCAAAACAAAGGAACTTATAGTATGATGCTTTATATGTTGCAAATCTAAATCTGCAGCTGAAAAGATTTAAGGTTTTCTCTTCAATAGAGAAGGCATTCAAAAAATGTATTGGTTTAGGAAAATTAAAGTGACTTCACTTATTTAACCGGAAGTAATCCATGCACCATAACTGATCTGCGTAATGGTCCCAGAACAAATTATCTCTCAGCTTTAATTATTATTGAATAACCTTCAATGTAATTATATATTTCTTTTCTATCTTCAGGTCAATTCCAGTGTGTTAATGGAACATCAACCTACCCATTCTCTCTCTCTCCGTTATCATCCTATACTCCTGGTACTGCATGTGTCCCATTATCTGCCAAGTGCGATTCCATTCATGATTGCTCAGATGGATCTGATGAGTTGGGTTGCATGGAAGAGGGATGCCCTGGAAATTTCCAGGTTTGTGTATTTTCAAATATTTTATTTTGATTTACACATTTTTATCTAAATCATACGTTGCGTATCTTTCAAATTTTGCATGATATTTAAATTTTCCTACATTCAGATATCATGTTCCTTTCTGCAGAAATTGTAATAGCTAAATTATAGCACTTTTCCACAACCTTCAACGTATTAATAACACTTTGTCTTCTGTTTAAGTTCCAAGTCCATAAGTGCATTACACTCTGATTGGTGTTTCTTAAAATGTGACTGATCCATTTTTATAAGCTTTCAAACAATGGTCTTTTATTATTTCTGAGCATAGACGGCACTTTGATGGTACTATTTTATGTATTTTTTATACAATTACAATTATCTTTGGACTATTTCAAATAAAAAATCTAAAATGTTGTTGGAATTTGAGATAAAAATTTGAGAATGGTTTTCATTGTTACATCATATAAATATGCTGTGATATATTTTGTATTTATACTTCAATTATTTACGAATTTCAGTGTACCAATGGCCAGTGTCTAAAGAGACATCTTGTATGCAATGGCATTGTTGATTGTAACGATGGCAGCGATGAAGTTGATTGTGGTAAGTTTCTGTGGGTTGTATGTTTGCATCTTTTAATGACATTTTACTGTATGCATTTCTACCATGTTTTACAGTATAATCCCACTTTAAATTTTTAATTCTCTAAAGATAAGATTTGATGGGTTACAAAGTATTTTTATTTTATATACTTTTATTTATACCATGAATAGAATCAAATGAATTCAATTATAAAAGCTGCTATAAATAAATTTTTGTTTAATTTTAGTCAGAGAACTTTCTTTCAATATCAAGTTTCTCTTTTAATCATATTTCTTGTATTTCTTTTACTGAACCTAGCAAAATATGTACTTCAGTCATGTTTAGTCTTATGTATTCATTATTGTAGATAATTTTTAGGAAAATTTTGCTCATAACCTAGATATTATATTGCAGGGAAATGGCAGTGCCAGTTTGATGAGTTCCAGTGTCCTTCTGGAAGATGTATTCCAGTTTTGTGGCAGTGTGATGGCAAGCCAGACTGTGATAACCATACTGATGAATACTCCTGCCAAGGTTAGCAAAAATTTGTTACTTTTTAAGTTGATAATACATTTCACATTTTACATAGCTGATTATATGGCTTTGTAGAAAATTTAGACGTTTAAATGCCGTATTGAGTTATTTATGCTGAGGAAAAAACTGTCAAGAATAATTAATATCAATCAATAATTAATCAAAGAATAATTATTGTCAATTAATAAAAATCATCTCAGTTTAAAAATAATATAGGAGTTGTTTTTTGTTTAAATCATTGTAGAATTTTAAAAAATACTTACTTTATCTAGTTTATATACATCCACTTACTAGTACTCTGTCTGTTTAAATATATTCACCTACAAAGCTACCTTACTGTTCTTTGATATGAAGGAAATTCAAAAAATCAATTGGAATGATAGATGCTTTACAGAATGAGTAACTATTATCTACATAAACAAGTATTCATTCAATTAAATTGTAGACACATAGAATTAAATCTAATTTATCTTTCACCGCAATGATTTATTTTCATCTTAAATTAATAAATCATCTATAGTGCTCAAATGTTAGGTGACAGTTCATGTTAGAATACATTTTCACTAATGTTCATCATTAATTTCTATTTTTATTATTTTTAGATTCATGTGGAAACAATGAGTATTTGTGTCCAGAAAGGTGGTGCATCCCAATGAGCTGGAGATGTAATGGTGTTCCAGAATGTGCCAATGGTGAAGATGAAAAACTTTGTGGTGAGTATTTTAACTCCAGAATTGACAACCAAGTGAAATACTCCTCATTTATTTAAAAGCTTGCCCTAGGTTCTAGTTTAAAGTTTTCTTTATGTAAACTTCATCACTTAATTTCTTTATCTAATATAAGTTATGAATTAAACTTCAGTTTTTACTTAATTGGAGGGGTTTTATATATAATAGATAGACAAAGGACTTTATTAAGTGAAATTGAGACTCTTAAGTCCAATCTTTCCTTTAATCTAATACTGATGTGAAAAATACAAACAACAAAATATAAATCTATGATAATATTGAAATACAAATCAAACAATGTGATACTTATTTACAGATTGCTCACTTGAACAAGTCAAATGTGGAACTGGAGGATGCGTTGCCAAAACTGAGGTTTGTGATGGCGTTGACCAGTGTCCTGACCAAAGTGATGAATGGGGCTGCGTAAGATTGCACAATGAGACTATGAAACTGGAAGTAAGGTAAGAATGCTAACAGTTGAATGTTCTTACTGCTGATTCACATACGATGAATGGAAATACATATTTATGAATTACTGCTTTCAATAATGCCTCATTCATCTATTTTATTTTACAGAACCAATGAGAACAAGTGGCTAACTGTATGTGCTGATAGGTGGGAGAAAGACTGGAGTGACTTTGTCTGTCAAAGTTTTGGATACAGGTAAGGAAGATATAAACTTGAAATAAATTTTTACATTACTTTCTGTATTATAAGAATTCATTGTGACAATCATCTTAATTTTTAATTATATACTTTACACAGAAAGAATAATTCAGATACAATTCACAGCTATAACACAGCCAGTCACATATACTGAAACCTAAAGGAATCTAAAATATCTGAGGAATTGTGCCTTGCATTTAAATATTATCTTTTAAGTATTCATCAAGACAGTGTGCAATGCAATATCAAGAATGAGTTCCCCTCTTACGCATAATTTTTTTGTGATATTACAACTCTTTATTTAGATGATTTTTGATGGATTCCTTATTTTAGATGATGATCTCTTCATAGTTACCTAGTTGATTGACATCATTATAATGATTTTCAATTATATTTGAGAAGAAGTTTGTTCCTTCCTTCATAATATTGTCCATACATTTGAATAGTGTTTGAACAGTTATAATTCTGATAGTTGTTATGCACTAGTAAGACAATGACTATATTCTCAATTCAGTTTCAAAAATATTGTATTACTTTGGAGTATATCTTTGAGAAACAGGTTTGATGATGAGTGGGAAGATAAGAAATCTTTGTCATTGATAGCATCTATTTCAAAGTTAGATCAAAGGTTAGAAAAATCTATGATTCAAGCAGGTTTTGAAGTCATTTTGAGGATAAACTGCATGCATTAATAAATGCATTAAAAATCTATTTTTAATAGACAATAACAACCTATGCTTTAAACTTTGTGAGCATTCAGTTTTCAGTTTGTAAACTCAAATTTGCATGATATGTCAATTAAGAATATTCTTACTTAAAGTAAATGTATGCAGTATTTGAACTGATTTCAGCATCGTAAACAAAGCAATTAGTATAAGTGAGATAGTGATTCAGCATAGTGATTAGTGATTACAGCATATTACATCATGGAATTGAGAATTTTTGTTCCTCTAAGTTAATATTAATAATGGTTGATGGATTGTCACTAAATATGAGATGGCCAAATTTAATTCATTCAGGTCTAATCCTACTTATAAATTCCTGTAACTTTGTTTTTACAGCCAATCTATAGTCACTGAATATCCATCAGCTGGGGATCTGGATGGTCACACAGAAATGTTTTCTTTGAAAGCAGATGCTTCAATATCATCACCTCCCAGCAATAACATGCGCTTACCAGGAGTGCTACAGAGGGTGCCAGCCTCAGAATGCACTTCAGGAACAATTGTGGAGATATCCTGCCAAGAATTCAGTTAGTATTTCAAACTAAAATTAAAGTACCTATTAAAATTTTTTTAATGTTTTATTGTTCATTGTAACAATAATTTTTTTATTAATTCAGTTGTTGACTATTGATTGATATATTGCTCTGGATAATTGTAAATGCTAATGGAAATTGGAAATGCTAAACTTGACTCTTTTTCTTTAATAGCTTGTGGAGCATCAGGATTGGCAGACAGCGGTGGAGTTGCAGCTCGACTTGCTGGCGGAAATGTTACAGCCAATGGACAGTGGCCATCTGTTGCTCTTCTTTATCACACAGGACAAAGATCTACTTGCACTGCTAGCATTGTCAGTCCTCGCTGGCTCGTAGCCTCTTACAACTGCTTGCATATGAGGTAAACATTGCTATTTAACGTATTATCAATAAGCTTTAAAGATATAGCATTATTAATCATAGAATATTTATATTAATAAGTCATATTTAGATACAGTAGTTACTGTAATTTTTTCTCAAAAAAATATCTCAAATGCATTAAACACTTTACTGATTAATTTCTCCTTGAATATAATAAAAATGAGTTTTTCCAGGTACTGCTAATCATAATTTTGATTCTAATGGAAAATATTTCCACATGACTTCTTGAACTACATATTTTTGGGATCTCCTTCTTATGTAGAATATTTTTAGATGTTCAACTTCTAAAATTTTGAGAATATTTTGAGCATGAATTTGCTACTTTATCAAAAAATATATTATGGTTTTTGTTCAATTAGGGAGAAGTCTTTAACATCTGATGGATGGGTAGCCTTTGGAGGTGGATCTACATTTGAAAAGGACAAACCAGAGACTCAAATAAGAAGTGTGCGATCTATTGTTCCATATCCTCAGGTATGTCATGGATTAATTATTTGTTAATTGCATGAAGAATAATGTTCATTTTCTGGTCTTTTGTGGCTATTTGGAATATGGGTTATTAATAATTTGAGACCTTGCTTATGTTATGTCCACCAACTGTAAAGACTATTATGATTCAAGCTATTTCAAAGTTATTCTTAAACTATAATGTTTGGGGCTTCAGGTCACAGGTTGACTCAGCCAATAAAACCGGCCTATTGCTATGCTGAGATTAAACTTTGCACAATACTAGGTGGTACAAATATAGCACTGGCTACTCCCATTAAACCCATGTATTTGTAGAGCCAGCCTGAAGGCATCTGACTTCCTTAGGCAAAAAAAAACATAGATGAACAAACTCTATACATGCTACCATTGCTAATTATTGAGAAGAAAGATTTCAATATCCCAAATACTAAGTTATGAATTATTAACATTTAGAGTTCACCTGTCAAGAAGGTAATTTACTTTTACCTTGGATGCATTTTTTGTTCTGTAAAAATTTATGTTAACCCTTAGATCAAACTATAGTGCCCCTTAGGCTACAGAGGTTTGCATAGAGATAAAACCAGCCTTGATCATTAGTAACCCTAATATTCTTACTTCCAAAGCATTGGAATGATTAGGAGTCTAATATTATTGGTCACCTTTAATCCATTGCTAGCAATGGAAAGAATCTTCACACTATTCAGCAAATTTTAAATTTTGTTCAGTTTAAATCTTTTGTAAACTGCCTACAAATTCCAGATGCAATTTATAAGAAAGTCATCTATCTTTCTGAAACTTTTAGAGTCGGATGTTTTGGTTGTTAATCATAAAAGTGGCAGTTGGCTAAACCCATGCTGATCTATAAATAATGCCAAATTGTAAAAACAGTCAATTCTATTCCCTGAAAAAATGCATTAAATCTTAAATGTACATTAAAGTAAATATTTTAGGAAAATATAATTATTCCATTCAGAAGTGCATCTCAATTCCAATTTTCTTATTTCTGTGCCACTCTTCTTCTCAGGTCAAATACAACAGATTCCTCTACAATCATGATATTGCCCTGGTGGAGCTTGCTGAGCCATTGGCTTTTACTAGGTCTGTTGGTGCCATATGTCTGCCTGAAAAGGCAATTGAGCCCAGGCAGCTTTGTGTAACAGCAGGCTGGGGCTACACTGCACCTGGAGGTAAATACCCTAGGCACATTTGCCATTAATGCTTAGTATTGGAAATGTAATAGTACTCTGTAATAGGACTGGTCTTTTCTTCAGCATTATCTAACTTAACATCTCCTTGGAAATTTAAGCTTATTTTCCTTTCATTTTTCTTTAGAAATCAACTTCAGCCAATACCTGCACTACCTTCCTGTACCTACTATTGATCTAGCCACTTGTAACTCGACGGACCATTACTCAGGTTTCATTACAGAGGACAAGATCTGTGCAGGATATAGAGATACCATACGATCTCCATGCTATGTGAGTACATACCAATTTTTCTTGTTATGAGTTATGTTTTCAAGTGCTAAGCCATAAAATATGTAAGTGGGGATTGAAATCCCTGTATGTCAAATTAAATGTTTCACTATAACAATATATTTGCAAGCTTTAAGTAAAAGAAAGTTGGCCAGATGATTTGTACACATGTACATCTGACTAGGTATGAGATGACATTATTTCATGTAAGGTTATTATAATGGAAATATAATACTTGGCATGGTATATTTTATTCCCATTCCATAGATATTTGGTTTAATTCTTCCTGACAAACCATGGGTCACCATGTCAAAATTCTTCTAATATATTGTCTGTTATGCTGATTACAGTTACACTCTTTCATTTATAATCTGACTTGAGATTTTTTTTTTTCATTGAAATTCTATATTTAAATATCAGCCTTTACCAACTGGTATAGTTTATGGATTTATAGAAGGTAACAATTTGGTTTGAATGTTTTAACAAGATATCAGAGCCATAAATATCTGTATCACCAATTGGTGTGACTGTTTGTTTAAAAGTAATTTTATGACGTTTCCAGAGGTTACCGTATTTGACGGCATATAAGATGCACCTTTTTTCCTAAATTATGTCTCGAAAAATTTCCCTGCATCTTATATGTGAAGGTTCAACCTCCACAGGTTAACTTTCAATACTGAATGCTATTTTTAGCCCAGATGGTCTATACTACCTATTTTGGCTCCATTATATCAGTTATACTCTGATTATCACTTTGATATTACTTATTATGAACTTCCAACATGTAGTTTGAAAATGAACATTGGGCGGATTTGGACTATATTAGCGCGATCTGGTAGCGGTATCGCGGTATTTTCAGGTTTGGATCTCGCAACCCTGCTGATCATAACAAAACAGTGTGTCCTCTTCTTGCTGAGTAAAACTATTTGTTTAAAAAAACACCCTCGGAAATATGAAATAATATAAACATAATATGTTTTCTTCGAATCTGTAATAATAAATATTGTTTCTGCTTTATTTTGTATTTTGTTCGGTTGCTTGCCTTTCAATTATTGAAATATATAATGTCAAAATAGCTTCCGTTTGTTAAATTTTCTTAATAATAAATATCTTTGGTAATTGCATTCAATGATTGTGTTAATATTTGGCTTTTATGGAACATGAAAACTAAAAGAAACAACATTTTAAGTTATTGTAGTACTGCGCTTTCGCATGGACTATTAAAACTTTTTTTTTCCTTGTGAGTGGCCAACTTAATGAGGGTGCGTCTTATATGCCGTCAAATACGGTATATGAAATCTTCTGGGAAAGATTATTCCATCAATCGGTTAATGTTTTAAGTTTCTTTTTATCCTAATCTCATTATATTTAGCTTTTAGGGGTATTAAAAATTGTACAGTAATCAAGCATTACCGTTTGTCATTGTCCTACAATGTTTGTCATTGTCCTACAATGTTTGTCATTGTCCTACAATGTTTGTCATTGTCCTACAATATACCATTATACTTTGTTGTCCATGGTAAATAGTACAGCAATGTAATGGTAAAACTTTGGTCCTAATATGGGTTTTTTTAAAATCATATTTATATATATAATTACATCTTTTAGCTTTCTCGAAACTGGTCAGAGAATTGATTTTCTTTTGTGTATCATGGTGATTAACTTCATTATCTTTCCTTAGAACGACGAAGGTGCTCCATTGATGTGCATTAGTGAAGGTGGAATCTGGGAGCTTCAAGGAGTGTTAAGCTACCACAGCAACTGTGGACGGGGCTATCATCCATCAATTTTCAGCTCAATAACAGCAGTCAAAGACTGGATGAAGGAAATTGTTGGAAGCAGATTTGAGCGCAGGAGCACATTCAATGTGCGTAGGAGGAGGAGGACGAAGAGGAGGAGAGAAGCAAACAAAAATGTGATAAAGATCATTTGGACTTGAAAAGGACAGAGTTGAAAAGCATGGAAGGAAATGAGAGAGTGTAAAGTTTCTAACACTAAATGGTGGACAATAATATGCTGCCTGGAGCATGGTCATGTATAGAAAGAAAGACAAAGAATTATATGGATTTAGCAACTTTGTTGCTATTTCAAG
The DNA here is from genome assembly GCA_947579665.1 of Sympetrum striolatum. Taxonomy (NCBI): domain Eukaryota; kingdom Metazoa; phylum Arthropoda; class Insecta; order Odonata; family Libellulidae; genus Sympetrum; species Sympetrum striolatum. Next base: position 19,774,443 of record OX388346.1, on the reverse strand, counting down.
AGAGCTTGTTGTCACATCAAGGCTCCTAACAGTATATCGACGTTAAATGAAGTAGTTTCTCAGTGAGAGGAAAGTATGGCTTACAGGGTGCATCTCTTAGAAGGTGCAAGTTTTTGTGGACTGCTACCTAACTCGTAAAGTTGGCAAACATTTATTGTTTGTCAGCCTTGAATAAAAAACTTAGCATCTTGTCATCCAAAAAATACAAGAGGCACCCAATGGGATGGATGAACAAATAGGTATTTGGGACCTCCATTATATATATCACATCACCAATCAGCTAAAAAAAAACTGGGTGAATTGAGCAATTAGTCATTCATTCTTGTTGCAAGATAATTTGTGGAAAACCAGTAATTTTTCAACAGAAGCAATGGTATATATATACCGTTTTAAAAAAGCATTTTTAAAACTGTGTCATAATGTAGATTTTTTTCTTTTGAGATTTTTATGTTTTATAAATGCCAAGCTGTTTATTATTTTAAACATTTTTTCATCAGTTTGCATGTTATAACTTGAGACTCTATACTTATAATTGTTAGTCTCATTCATATCATCAAGACTTTGTTTATTGGATAGTTTATACCTTTCTAGATTCCCCTGCAGTGTTGGTCTTGAACCAGCAGCAGTATCTGTAGATGATTACAACATGAGCCTTGTAATGTATACTTTATGAAGGTATTTTTTATTCAGTAGTTTCCCTCATACTTCTTCTTCTGTTAACTCATCTTCCATTCCCTAAGCACTTAATTTTATATTGAAGACTTGCTAAATGTTTCAGTTTGGGTTTGTGATTCTTTTCACACTAAAAATCTAATAATATATCCCTGAACCTGTGAATATTAACGCTAATCTCAGTGATATTATAATACTTTCCTTATTTCTTTCTGCCTTTGCTGTTTTTTACTTTTGGACATAGTTTACTTGCTCAAAGTTTTATATTATGTAAATATATTTTTGTTGGTATAAATTACTGATCCTGACGAGAAGCCTATGGCTTTAGGACATAGAATGGGAAACATTTAAGATCATACTACATTGTTTTTCCCTTTCAAAGCAGATCCTTTTAATGGCATTTGGAATTCCATTTACAAATGACAGTACTATTAATCATTAAGACTTGAGCTGATATTCTTCATGGGTGATGCTCATATAGGGGCAGTATTCCCTATGTAAAATTTGGAGGTATTGCATTCATTCCTTAATTTGAAAAGGTTTTAACATTAGAAGGACTGAAATGTTGAAAAAAGCACTGAAGTTTTTAATAAATATTACTGTATCAAAATATATTTTTGTATGTTTGAGGTATGAATGATAGTGTGTGGTTTTGCAATGCTGAAGGCAGTTTTATTCAAGGTTAAATGAGAAAAAAACTGCTTATAACTTCAGCTGAAATATTCTTTGCAAAGCAATTAATACCAAGGTTACATAAAAGTATATGTAACCACCTATTTGGCTATGTAAATATTGTTTTGAATATCATTATTATGGCTTCAGTTTGAGCCTAATCGTTATTAATGACGAAAAATAATACCCATATTTTATGTGAAGGAGAAAGAGGTATTTCTTTTGGTACTTTCTGATATCTTTTACATTGATGTATAGTTATCCTAAGATAATAGTATCTTCTGCTATGATTTCTTTGGCATCACATTCCTTTGAAGTGGAGTAATTTTTGTATATTATAACTGTGTATTCATGTTGAAAGAACAGAGCTTAATTTGTTTATTTTTATATGCAAACTTTGCCCAGAAATTCCGTCCATTTTTCTAAGCTAACTTTGTAAAGGAAGAGAGGTTTTAGTAAATGATTTAAGTCATAAATAAATCATTCTAATGGTTCTCTTCATTTTATGGTGGTGGTATTAAGAAAAAATTCTAAACAGGCTGTTTAAAGATAAATACTTGTACATTTAAAAAATGTTGCCTTTATCAATGTGATGTAAATGAATCTGGCTGATTTTGTATAAAAATTGTGCTAATATGTCTGAAGTTTTATTTCTTTTGTGTTGATGCCCATGGAATAAATGCTAATAACCAAACAAATTCTGCAGCAGAATACCACTATCTTACTCATGAGCAAGAGGCCACCGAAATTTAAGGTTTTGCAACTTTGATGGCCAATTCAGATAGGGGCCTCAGTGCTTAGCATTCAACAATATTCCTATATTTATGTAATTAATACTTACTATTGTCCCCTTAACCTTAATTATTGGTCCTGTCTGGCACTTCACTTACCTTAGGATTTTATTGCAAGCGAACTCAAAAATAATTTCAGTATTTAGAGAACAATGTACACTTCTTTGTTTACTGCATCCTAAGAGATTAAAGCAATTTTTTATTCTTACTATTAATTTATGTTAAGCATTCAAAAAGAGATGGATGTTTAAATTTTTAACTACATTTTTGCAGACATTTCAAAGTCCCTTAGTTTGTGGCTTGAAGATATGCATATGTTAATGTATTTGTGGTATAATTAGGGGAATATTTAATTGTGATGAATCCATTGAAACTTATATTTTTAACTACATAATATTATCAGGAGTCAGAGATATAGGTAGTTTGCAGGTTAATGCCATCAATAGGATGAATTAACTAGTCTTTAAGAAATGTTAATGAATAAATTTCAAGTATGGCAGGTGTTTTGGTCGATATCAAATGTTACTGAGGATCTGCTAAGTTTAAGGTAAGTTCTATCGATTAATTAATATTTACTATAAATGTAACCATCCCTAATTAATCTACCCTATTTGCTTCTCTAATAGATAGCGGAGTGAAAGACCAGAAGTAATATCTGTTTCTGCGATTAATTATTAGTAATGTCAAGTCAATGCTTCTTGAAAATCGCATTCATTCTTTATCGGAGCTAACATTTCATTTACTTCTTTTAAAAGAAGTAAACCGATGAATTTTTCGAAAAGCCTCCATCAAGTAATCAAATGTTCTCACCTGAGGCTAATTACACATAAGGGATTCGAAAATAATAAAAGTATTTAATTACGCATTTTAAAAGTAGGTGGTCAAATGACCACCTCTTGTCCTTCGAGGTATATTTCGATATAAAATTTAACCTAATAGTGAAGAAAAATATTTTAATACTTAAAACAAAGTTTGGGATAGTAATAAACAAAGTCAAAAAGCTTTTAAAAAATCTGAGGTATTTTACGAAAAAAAATTTGATGTTAAACTCTGAAAAGTGATCAAATGACCACCTCCGTCCTTCTAGTGTTAAGGTAGGCGTCCAAAGGCTCGCATCGGAAAGATCGCATCAAACGAATCGCTTCACGTTAGAGCGTCCTCTATATACGCTGCTATCGGATTTGCCGACGCGGCGGTTACTGGCAGTTGGATTTTCGCAGTTACCTAGAAGCTTTCCACCGACGATCTCCCATCAAACCCATCTCCCTACGAATTCCCCAGAGTAGACTTTTATTTATTTAACTTTGTTGGGGAAGTGGGAGGGAGGGTGCGAGGGGTTGGGAAGTGGGTGGGATACCACATGGTTAGTGCAAGGGCAGAGTGGGCGCGACTGTTAGGGTCTCTCCCTACGAAATCGCCCGAGTTGACTTTTATTTACTTAACCTAGGGCGGATGACTACACTCTTTTGTTTAATAATACATATGTAAGTGCAAAATTAATAGAGATATAATTACATTTCATAAAAGTAAAATAAATATATAGTTATATCAGTATAAAGAGAAATAATTTCACTGAATTTTTCAAAACTTGATTCCATAAATAGTTAAGAATAAAATCACATAATTGGGATGTGCACTTCAAGGATCAACATCACTTCATAAGTCACTGTTTGCATTTCTCAAGGATTTTTTATCTCATTCTTCCCAGGTTTAAATTCATCCCGACACCAACCCCGACGCAATCACTAGACGCCTTCCCTCCTCGGGTCCCCCGATGCAGTCCACCGAAGAAGACCTCCATCGCTGTTCCTCGAGGAAAATTAATTAAAACATTTTTATTAAATATTCTCAATAATGCTACCTGCATTAAATTCAATTTTGGAATATCATTGTATGAAATCCGATTAAATCAATAGCAAGCGTTCTTAAGCGAAACAAATAAGAGGTGTTTGGAGAGAAAGTTAATGACATTGGGTACACGAAAATGTAAACGATGGAGACTTCCATAACGAGCGAATGTTTTATAACAAATTGATTTTTGTTAAACATCCAGAAACGAAGTTAGTCCTCCTATGTCCGCCCAGTATTCCACAATATTTTAATTAAACCATGTTACAAATATAAGCAAATTTCCTTCACCAAGGTGATGAAAGAATCTAAGGGGGATATTTTGCAATTTTAGTCATAATGTAGTCATTGAAGCTGGAGAAAACTCATTCAACATGAATATTAACGACTTAAATCACCTTCATCGTTTCTGTGAAGTAGCATGTCTAAAAAGGAAATTGTTTAAAGCCGCAAATGTAAAACGCTAAGCAGTTTAAAACTGAATTAAATTTAAGAAAGCATATCTATTTCAAAAGGACAATGGAAGGAGTGATTGATTCCTTAAATAATACAGAATAATAAGTAAAGAGCACAATTATTAATCATTAATGATTCCTATGTTAGAAATTCCTAGTTGTGCATCGTAAAGTATAGAACAATTTTCTAATGAAACGTACTTTCATTTCTATTCCTAATTACTCTGACTATGAGGCAATATCTAAGAATTTATAAAACGGTACTTGTATTAGCCAAGAAAATATGTTGTGTATGATTAATCTCACGCAATTGCTTCACTCTAGACATGAGAAACAATATCGCAAACAAACTTAAGTAAAGCTGTTTACATTGTCAGAGATTGTTAGCGAATGGAAGACCTTGAACTTGTGAAGAGAGCTGATGTTGAAAATGGCACGGAACAATGACTGAGGTTGAAAAATGTTGAGAGTTGAAGCTATTGAAATTTGGTGAAGCATCGACCCTGCTTTTGATATGCCAACGTTCCACCAAAACCTGTTTTCGTGGAATTTTCTTTAACTTAATTATGGAATACGAGACAAACGAAATCGAAATATTAAAGAAATTTTAAATGATAACCCTAATTTATCGTCTAAAGCAGTACTCTTACTGAAATTACCAATATTCCCTGTTTAATAGCTGAACCGACCATTGGTTCTCCTCATTCCACAATTCCCCAACAATATTTACTTCAATATTAACATCCTTCCTAAATATCATGTTTATCATAACAATAGTTTTCTCCTAAATTATATTCCACATACAATTATGTTTAAAATAAACATTCAACCAACTATTGCCAATGGCTTGATGGTTAATGACCAGTGATACAAGACTGTTAATATGAGCTAGCGACTTATATATCGAGACTGTAAATGCTAAATTTCGGATTGAATTACTACTCTTAAATAGACCTAACCTTATACATTCATAGCTCCGTAAATTAGGCCTAAATTCTTTTAATAAACAAAGAATTAAGCTGAATAAAAAACAGCGTTCATCCTCAAGTGTACATTTTTTTATGATTTTGTAATCTTAGAATATTATCAATCCTTAGAACAATATTATAGCAACATCAAAAGCAAAGACAAATTGCTTCACAAAAAAAGGAGATACAGAATCATATTTCTCATGCATTTTCGGTTTCGTATAGCCCTGCTAACTTTTCGAGGAACACTGAGAAATGATCGAAACACGATGAGTTAAAACCTAAGAGGTGTTCCATGCGATAAAATAATGTAAAATGTCACTCCCGTTTCAGCCGGAAACTGGCAAAATATTGCAATATTAAGACTTATTTAAGTTGAAAGTAAATCTAATATGACGGACTTCCGCTAACATTGAAAAATTTAATGAATGCAATAAACGTGCCTTGAAAAATGTTAAAAATCATTTATTAATAGGCATAAAGACTACAGAACGATTCTAATGACTGTTTTAATCGTTGTTTTTTGTGATGAATATAGTCAACAAATGTATATATACTACTTTTCCTTTGAATTATGTGCGTGTTTCGAAATAAACGGGAAATTTATTCAAAAGCAAATAAAATACTCAGAATAAATTATTGAAACACATCGAATAGAAAGACTATTTTCCAAAGCGCAAGGTTTTTTTTAAGCATGTCAGGTATGAAAGGAATACCGAAAAGTTGATTCTACCGATCATCGCAAGTTGCACCACCCTTCATTGAATTGATTCATTGAGGAGTAATCCTATTTCTCTCACATAACTTGGTTATTTATTTAATAATCTAAAGTCTTATATCAAATCAGATAACTTACAAATAGCTATATAATGGAATGTAGTATTGATTTCCTCACCTTATGGGTGCATTAAGAGTTTTTTTAGGGCATACTGGGAGCATTGCTATTTCTTATTAAACTGCTCCTGCTGTATTTATAATTTTTGGAAAAGGGCATTAAGGCAATTAAATTAAGTAAAGGAATTATGAGGACCAATAATTAAATAATGAGAAAACTGTCATTAAAAATTAAAAATATCTTACGCTAAAATGTTATGCATCAAAACACAATGATCACAAAAAATATACTATAAGAATGGAAATATAATTTTAAAAGAACTTACTTGCATAGGAAATCCGGAAGAATTCATTTGATAACCCTTCGCTGAACGCAAGTGTTTTATTGCATCCGAGTCATCCAGAATAGATCAAAGACTTTCTCAAAGATTGGAAATAGAAATAAAACCGAATCAGTTAAGTAAATTAACTCATTATTTACCAAAAATATTGTGCAGTGCGTGTATAAAAATAAGCAGATAGTAGTACTGATCGATGGTACTAGAATTTTCTATGTGACGTTGAAAGATAAGTTCTGATACTGACATCGAACATGTTTGGGAACAGTTCAATCTCAAAAACCTAAGTAATGGTAACTGAAATATATCTAATATAAAATACCATAGCCTGCTCATGTATTACACATTTCTAATAATAATTCAATAACTTTTTGGCTGGTATTCTGAAATTAATTTCACACAAATAAAAATATTATGTAATTCAATTGTATGACTCCTAAAACGAAGACAGAAAGAAATTGACCCAATTTGTTGTTATGAGTAGTCTATTTAGTACTAATTCAGTTCATATTTCATAACTGAAACGGAGAAAAAAATCGAACGGGAATATCTTTGGGATAAAAACGTTGTTTGAGAGAAGAGCGAATAACGATTAATCAATTTAACTGCAATTTATTGTTAGTAAACATCATTGAATCCTACGCTAGTATTAATTAGGCGTGTTTCGTAGACTTTGGGAAAATCGAATACCCTATAAGAGGTACCCTGATTTCTAAAACAAAAAAATTAACGATCAGAAGATGATAAATTCCTGCGGAAATTACTGAAAACAGATAAGTATATCCACCATCCCATACATATTGGTGATTTGAGATTTGGATACACCTTATTCTCACAGATTTCCAACACAATATTAATGATCTTAATAACTTCATCGGCGTTATGCATTCCTATGCTTAAGTTATAAATTGAAAACCAGCAACATATTTTACAATGCCAAGCTAGCCGTTGCTGCAATATCTGAAAGGAATTCTCTCAAATGAACAGCGAGCAGGTGATTGATGGGTCAATATAGTACCTGACATTGTTCTATTAGTTCATCGGTAGCTAAGAAATATGAAAATTCTATTTGCGTTTTTTACGCCGAGTGAAATCAAGACCAATCTCCTTACTCATTTACAGACTCATAAAATATAACGCAACCAAAACTACGATGTTCGTGGGCACTTTGAATGTCACATCCGAGACAACTAGAATAGACAGAATACACTTCCTCAAAACGGGAAATAAGAAAGAAACACAAATTAATTAAGTGTCGATCAATTAATACCAGATTATATTGTGCAAAGTATGTATAAGAGCGAGAAGATCTCATACTCGGATTTCCTATGCGATGTAGGTCTGAAAACAATACGAAGATGTTTGGGAAATACAACTTCGATATTGGTTGCAATTAATTAATCCCGAAAGAAAATTTAAAATATTACTAAGCGTACTTCGCCCCTTTTATGATTATGTATATTTAATATTTTTTAAAGTAGAAGCCGCAATATGATTTCTAGAAGCAAACTCACATAAGAATGCTTCAAACGATCAACGCTCGTACAATAAAATTCGAAAGTTTATTCAGATCCTTTCGGTAAATGACCGTTTAAATTATCCTTTAATCAAAATACTTCCATTGAATATCAGATTAAGACCTCAAAGGGCGACTTCGAAATAATGTATCCTTCTATCCTAGAAAGGAGAATAAGAAAATCCCAATTCAGCGACGAATGTCTATCAATATTCAGAAATCACACTGACGAATATTATGGACGATAAATCGAATTCGAAATTTAAATGAAGTTGATTTTATTCTAGTATATAATATCCATTACTGACTTCTAACGAAATGTGATGTTATTGCTTACTGTATACAGTCCTGCTGTCATATAATTGGGTATTCAAACCGATTCTAAAAATAATGAATCTCAATGCTATTTTTGTTTACAAATACTTCGAGCTTAAATGCGAAAAGCAGGGTAATTGAAGGCTAAGGACAAAAGGAATCAGAATTAAACGCTAAATTTACTGTAATTCAACGTAAATGGAAAATTAAGATAGCTTGGATGCGAAAAAAGCTGACTTAACTGCTAATGTCACAGCTGCAAACACTTCGTCTTATGACTCGCAATAGATGTTTATCATAAGGATTGAAATATATTTTCAACTTTATAATAAACATTCAAAATTTAATCCACGGAATTTAATGATGATGCGCGTACTTACCTAATGAATGGGATTCCAGGAAAGTCCACGGAAATATTGACGTCATGAAACATTCCCAAATTTGATAAATATATACTTCTCGAATAAAATCATTCAAACAGTATTTAAGTTATACAATAAAACTTTTCACATATGCATGTACCAATATTAAACTATACTTACAATTCAAAAGTAAACGATTTTCAGGTAAAGAAAGGACTAGCAACAGCTCTACACTGAGTGACGTCTCCAAAGAAACTGAAGTTTAAAACTTTAGACGGAAACGTTGAAACAAATACTGCACTGTGATTGGTCGAAAATCAACATTCAGTTGAAACCCCTGTTTTCTTCCTACTGTTAATAGTTTTCATAAATTAGATTATTCATCAAAATAAAATTTATTTAAGCGCAAAACAATTTAATTTTAGATATTATTGGAAGATTTATTTTAATTAGATATTCTTCGATAAGAATACGTGTAGATCTCACATCGCACCTGGGATGCTTTATTTTAAAAAATTGTTTAACTAGAATATTAATTTAACAATAATTTTTCTGAAAAAAGGACCAGATTGAAAATAAAATATATTAAATACTATACGAAGTTAACGTCATACAATTTGCTAATAATTGGCAATAATGAAATGCGAGTAACGATCTACAAAATTAAATTGGAATATAAACTTCTAAATTAGAATGAAAATCAATGATATATTAATAGTAGAGAAGTAAAAATTCCATCGAAATTGGGAATTATCTTTATTTTAGACAAATAATAACTCACATATTATATAGTTTTGAAACCTCAGAATACTTCTATACGTTTAGACATGAGTAAAGACATATGTAATGTTATGATTCTAACAATTAAGTTTTCTCCTTAAGAGAATCATTCGGAGGTATGATATCTCTTCATTTGAAAGCAAAATTATGCATTACGAAATTAATTCAAATTACAATTAATCACGTCCTGATTTGTTAACTATTCATTGTCAATAGTAAGCTAAGAAATTAGGACTACAAGTCAGTGAGATTGCGCAAAGTCATTGCACGTAACTGAATTTTGGCTGTATTATTCATTTAGGAATGCATACATTCTTCTCTTTACGATTCCAACCGAAGACATGTCAGTGTTTTCAGCAACGAATTCCTCCTGTTATCTCAGGTTCGGTGTTGTCATAGCTATTCAAGGTTTTGAGAAACCCAAGAAATACTGACTTTTACATTAAAAACGGCACCATTAAAATGTTCAACAATGATTAAAACTTTATAAATTAAAATTGCTGATGATATATCAGCAAACTGTGAATGATAAGAGATGATGTGAGTGAATGTTTCTTACTGGTGATCATTGAAATATTTCTAGGATGTCTTCAAACTTTTTTAAATTGTCGGCCCTAAGCTTGCAGTAAATAACATGTTACATACGACTGATTTACAGAAGTAATGATGAGATAAAATACAAATCCTAGGATATAACAACTTACGATTAATCCTCATGTAATTTGAATTTGGAATATCACGTCCGGTTTCTATTATTTCAGTTAGTATCCCTTCATATTCTTATAGATGTTCCTATCTCTTGTCGATTGAATCTCATCACGAATCATACTTCCTGGATTTACGACGCACAGACACATATACAGTGTTATAACTGACACACTTTTCACAAGAACAATTATCTCCTTTGGTAATAAATACTTAAAATGCCCACGTGTTTCGATTGATTCCACTGGTAGCACAATTTAACATAGGAAGGAAAATATGGAAGTCTCCTTCAAACTTCGAGCACATGGCATTAAGGCAGACTTGAGAACGGCGGAAGTAACGTCATCAGATGACGAGGAGTACCTTTTCGTTCTTCAGAAAAATTCTATACCACAATCCTTCTAAATTGCGCCAAAAATTCGTCACAATGGCCTTCATAAGAGTGTAATTTCGCTGTGTGCGAACTTTAAAAGAAACTTATTTGCTACAAGAGTGACAATGTATCCACACAGAGCTTTGGATATGGTTCTCCGTGAAAAAGCAATGTCAAAATAGTTGGCGTATATTTGTTACGCTATAGTCTGTAAATTTTCGTGGAGAAGTGATTTGTACGAGTTGGAAACTCAGTTTTACGACCAGTGCCATTTTCAAAAAGTGAGTAAAAGTTCTTCAGTGAGAACTGTGCTCCGCAGTGCCTATAGTTTAATAGTTTTCCGAGAATAGCAGTGGTTATAAAAGTAAAGAGTACACGAGTATTCAATCAGCGTAACCCGATATCTATCGCAAAAGAACGGATAATGCTTGAAACAAGATGGACGAAAAGTATTGAATCGAAATGGTGCTGGAGGTTAATGTATGCGGAATTCCATTGCATGGTTTACATCAGCACTTATATTACAAGGATATAAAGGTAAGTGCAACAATTCCACAGATGAACGTGTTGTACATTTCTTTTTGCATAAAAATACCTTGAGTAACTAGCATTCGAACGTATTCACTGAAACAGTTTAAAGTTTAACAGTAAGTGCAAAGACCCAGCGAATATATCATGTTATTTAACAATCATTGCATCAAATTGGAAACTATCAAATAATTTGTATTTAAGTCGATTTAAAATCACAGATAAATAAATTTCTTTGAATCTTTCTTAGAAATCTCTACCTCTTAACCCTTTCATTAATTATTTCTCACTATTAATTCATCACTGCGAACGCTCTATGAATAATGTAACTACTGAACCGATACTTAACGAATTATGTTATGAGAAATAATGCATACTTAGGCAAAATGTGGAGGTTGGCAGTTATACCTTGCTTTCCTCGCCGAGACTGAATGCGATTACTGGAAATAATAATAAAATGAGGAAAACTATATCATAGCCTCTTTCACAAATGTACACAAACCTTAAAAGAATTTTCAAGCTATAAACTCTGACATACTTTTTGACAAAGAAAGGAATTCTTGGGTTCCTCAATAGCTTCATTATGACAAGAACTGAGATAACCGAAGGAATTCGTAACTGAAAACACGGAACGTCTTTGGCTGGAATTGTAAAGAGGGAAATGTGGGGATTCCTAAATGAATTATACCACAAATAAAATTCACAAAAATTCCCATTCAGCAATCTTGCTAAATAGAAGACCACAGTTCTTAGCTTCTTCTTGACCATGAGATATGTAATGTTCTGGATGTAATTATAGGTAATGTGAATACATTTCTGAAAACTAGCAAGTTGATTTCCTAAAGATAAGATTGTAGCCTTGAATGGCCCGTTTGGAAGGGATATCTTTATTACTAGATCCATAGCATCGCATGCATCTCTCCTCATATCTCAACGTCATAGAGGTATTCTGAGGTTTCAAAAGTAAATCTACGTGAGTAACTGAAGGCCTTATGTTTATGTCATTTCCTAATTCCATGAAATTTCGACTTTTTTACTAAATTTAGATAATTTTTAACTACATTTTATTACGTTTAATCATCAAACCGGGCATTATACAAAATAATTAGCAAATTGTTAGTATGTTAATATCTTTGGTAAACAGTATATTATTTGAGACATAAGACATTCCAGTGGAAATGAAATCTATGGGTATTATAATCAAGGAATTGTGAAATTAAAGTTAATCTTCCGATAATTTTTAAATTTAAAATAAATTGTTTTGCACTTGAATATATTTTGTTTCGTAGAATATTATAGTTTATGATAATTATTAACAGTATGCGGAAAACAGGGGGTTCAACTGAAAGCTAATCATCGACCAATCACAGAGCAGTATCTCTATCAACTGTTTTTTCGAAACTTTTAAACTTCATTTACTTCGAAGACGTCTCCAAGAGTAGAGCTGCTGCTGGTCTTTTTCACGGCAAGCCGTTAACTTTTGAATTGTGGCAGTACCATAATTTCAAAATTAGGTATATGCGAACTTACGAATTTTCACACTTTTACTTCATTATTGCTTTATTAATTTTAATCGAGAAGTATGTATTCATTTAATTAAAGAATATTTCCTGTCGTCCAGATTTTCGTGGACTTTGCGGGGGATCTCCTATATTTGGTAAGTATGTGCATAATCATAAATTACTGTAGATTGAGTTTTAAAGATATGTTTTTTGATTTTAGGCGAAACAATATTATTTCGATCTTTATAATAAACGCATTTTGTGGGCGATGGGATAAAGTGTTTGTAGCTCAGACATTGGCAGTTTCGTCGGCAATTTCTCTTATTCATACTACTTTTCTTTTTATTTAACCTTGACTTATAGCGAAGGAAATGTTAACAATTCAGGTTTAGTTTCATCAAGCCTGATTTCCGTCTTTAGGCTCGGGAGTTTTCGTCAACGGCAATCGTTTTAAGAGTTGTAATTGCCCGAATGGATTTGAATATTCAATTATAATACATTGACACTATGGACTTCAAGTAAAAATATCGCAGATCAATAGAAGTCAATTAGAGATATTATCTGCCAGAATCAAATCAACTGGATTTCGTCAAATCATAATTTCATCATCCATTTCATAAATGTTAAATTTCCATCAACGTATCCGTGTTTATAAATATGATTCACAATTCAACAAATACGTAATTCTTCAATAATAAATGGATATTCGCTTGCGCTGAATTGGTATATTCTTATCGTCGTTTTCAAATCAAAAATAGCAAACTAAATTATTTCGAAATCAATCAGCTACAATCTAAAGACCAATGTCAATTAACGGTTTTTTTAAGTTGAGCTACAACTCAGGTTTTCCAGTCCGTTAATTTTTTAAGAATTAATTCCGACAAACCGTGCTTTCGACATAAGATACAAACATAAGTTGCATCTAACTCTTGGATACTGATCATGTCTTAATGATAGTGCTTGTATTTTCACCCTCGAATCATGACAAGTTATCAGTTAGGAATTCATTATATTAAATTTAACGTAATTCTATTGGATACTTGCTATTATATTTTTGTTTTAAACAGAACTACTGAAATTGAATTTTGAAGTAATCATTGATAAAATTTTCTAGTTATTTCAGTAAATTGGAAGTATTTGAATGAGATTTGAACTGATATTGACAATCATTTACCATTTTAGGCATCATTTTTATTCAATTAATATGAAATTTTCAATCCGATTAAATATTTTCCATGGCATTTCAAACTTTGATTGAACAAATAGGCTGTAGTCCTTTTTCTTAGATACCTTAATTTTTGTTAAAGTGTATCTGTTTCTGACATTGACTACATTTATTGTATTCAGTCCCGAAGAGATAGTTCCCTAACGTCTTCTGTTGTGTTATCAGACCTCGTCTACGACTTCGTATACGAAATGTAACTTAGAGCGATCGGTACTGACATCTGCTCGCTCTTATTGATGCATCGTGCAATATATTTTGCGGGTAGTGAATTATTCGATTCTTTCTTTTTTCTACTTTTAAGTGAATGAATTCTGACGCTGGTAGATGAGTCTTCTTGGTGTCTCCGGTGTAATACTAAAAGTGCGTTCAACGAAGGAATTCTACCGGATGCACAATACTGGTCAGTTATTTCAAAATACTATCATTCATCATGTAGCACTTAGTTCTAACCTTTGTTTTCTCATTTTTCGGAAAACTTGAGCGATATAGATTTTTAAGTAAATATTACTTTGTCTATATTTATTCTTTAATAAATTATTAGTCTAATAGAATGTGTATAAATCATCAACGATACGCATATTCGATTTATGAAGTAATTATTGATTACATAGACGACAAAGATTACGATGGATTGCAATGGATGACTCCGTATTTTTTAGCATTTCGTACTTAGGTTTCGCAATCGTGGAAACAATGTCGCCGTGGTGAGGGCGAATTCTATTATGTATTTGTATTTTCCATTTCATTCCTTCCCTTTTAACTCTAGCTTCAGCTTTCGATTTCTTCCCTATTCATTAGCCCACTTTCACTTTCTCATTTACTTTCACTTTCTCATTTTAACGAGCTTCAGTTCTGCTTACAAAAGCAGTACTGAAGCTCGTTAAGTAAAGGAAATCGCAATCACCTGAATTTTTAGTCCTCCTTCAATTGCAATCACTTTCATTGTTAAGATTTTTAAATTAATGTTGCCATTTGCCGTTAACGATTTCAAGGTCTTGCTTTCGTAAATGATCCCCGACATTGTAAACAACTTTACTTAATTTTGTTAGCGTTATTTTTTCACAAGTCTGTATTGAAGCTTATAAGAATAAGGAGAATAGTTTTTATAGCACTCGCATTAGCGTATGCAACTAGAGTTTCATAATTTTTTTAGCTATCAATGAACTAATAGAACAATGTCAGTTAGTGTATTGACCCTTGTTTCTGATCAATCCTCCTGCTCCCTTTTCTTTTAACAGATAGAGAATCCTTTTAAATCATTGCAGCCTTTGCTTCCTTGAAATTGTTAAATACTTTGTTGGTGTAAAATATTTAACTTAAGGATGAGAATGCATGAAGTCGATGAACGTTATTTAAGTAATTAATTTTACTTTTACTGCGTTGCCTTCGGCTTCAATGACTCCAACAAAGGAAACCACCATAATAAAGAATTTATCTACCATTAAAATCCTCAATATTTTAGTATTTCCCGATATGTTAATCCGATTTCAGTAACTTTAGCCAGAATTTATCAATGTATGATCATTTATTGTTTTTTTTTAATCAGATCAATTCTGCTATAGAATATTTGATTTTCGTAGTTTACGAGGCACGTCTAATTAATGCTAACGTAGGAATCATTAATGTTTTATAACAAAAGAATGCAGTTAAATGGATTTGTCGTTAATTATCTCTACTCTTAAATAACGTTTTTATCGCAAAGATTTCTCCATTAGATTGTATCTCCGCCGCACTGATGAAATATTTATTAAATTAGAACTAGAGTAAATTACAACTAATAAGTCTACTAACGAAATTGAGCAATATTTCCTTGATTTCATTTTCACGAGTTATATTATTGCATTACGTAATATTTTGATTCATAAAGAATTATTTTGTGAATCTGAATAATTATTACAAATTGGAATTCCACAAGTAGGCTTTAGAGTTTTATGTTAGATACATTTCAGTCAACGTATCTCAAATTTTTATCTCAAGTGAATTGATTGTAATCCCGAAGCGAAAGATCCCAAACTTCTTCGTTTTTGTATCGTACCTTGTCTTACGATGTCTCATAGGAAATTCTAGTTACATTGATTGGTAATAACATCAGCTTGCTTTTATACAAGCATCGTACTATATTTTCCGTAAATATTGAATAACCTGCTTTATTTATTCTTTTTCTTTCTTTTTTCATGTTTTGAGGGAGTTAACTCTACCTATTCTGGGTGATGATCCTTCCAGGTGTCTCGGATACAATAAAAAACGTACGACCAGCGAAGGGTTATCAAATGAACTCTTCCGGAATCCCTATGCAGGTTAATTCCTTTAAAATTATATTTCAACCTTATTGTATGCAAATATTTAGTTTAAAACGTTTCTGCAAGATGTTTAATGATATGAGCGGAGCATCTCTGGTATTTTTAACAACGCGGTACGTTTCCGATTCCTCACGTGATTGAGTTTTAATCTTAATCTTGATTTCGCTTGTATCACATTCTTGAATTGAGCTAACTAGAGAATTACAGATCCCTGACTTATGTGGAATCACTTTTATATTTATTTATAATAAAAGTTACCGATCGCTGATTCACACATCGATTAATGAATAATTAGACTACGAAGATTACTACCGCGGTTGACTCCTTATTGTTGAGCAAACTTTCCACAAGTTCAAGGTCTTGTTCTTCATTAATGATCTCTGACATTGAAAACATCTTTACTAGAATTTGTTTCCTATATTGTTTCAAGTGTCTGTAGTGAAGCTATGGCTTGAGGTTAGGCATGAATAACTCATCTATTTAGCTAATGTAATTACTGTTTTATAAATTTTTAGATAACGATGAACTCATAGAAAAATTCTGGTAGCGTATCTATCCTTCTTTCTCACCAATTTCACTTCCTACTGTTCGTTTGTGATGGATAGAAAGTTAAAGTAAGTTTGCACTACTTGACATTGTACGATACGTTGCCGGTTAACAATAATTTAAAACTTAAGCATATGCATGCATAAAAACGACGAAGGTTATATAGATTATTATTATTGTATTAATTGTGCTTCCTTTAGCTTTAATTACTTCTAATGAAAATAAATATTAGTAATCAGTATTCGGATTTGTAGCTATATTAATCCAGTAACTTCCGCAAGAATCTCTAATTTTATGATACTTTATTGTTTTTCTTTTGATCTCAGAGAAAAAACTTTAAAGGATATTCAACTGGCCCATAGTTCATGAAGCACACCTGGGTATTGTTAACGTAGAACTAATTAATGATTTCCAATAATAGTTTTTATTTATTAGTCTTCATTCATTATTTAAGTAATCATTCAATCATCACCCAGATTAAAATAGATCGAGTTTTTAAAGTTCACGCCGTTTAGAACTCCTTGGCATTTTATATGCGCGGCTTTAAATAATTTCCAACTTAAGCATGTTAATGCAAAGAAATCATGAAGGAGATTTAAGACGTTAATATCGTTGTTAATGAGGTTTCCCCATCTTCATGCACTGCAGTTTAGGACATCCGCAATTATGATAACAATACATAGAAAACACCTCTCAAGCTTTCGGCATTTTTTTAATTGTAAAATTTCCCTCTTAGATTCCTTTTTCGCTTTAGTGAAGAAAAATACTCATATATTTAATTGCATAGTTTAATTTTAAATTTGTGTGCTACTCGACCGACAAAATGAAGCCCAATTTCGTTTTCAGGATAAATAATAAAAATCAATATATTATCAAAAATCCCACAATACGAAAATCTTCGTTGGTTAAATTTTTATGTATTCAATAACATTAATTTTCTTCGCAAATACCTGTAGCTTTTATTTGTTCCGGTAAATCAAGCTTACTATATATTCAATGTCTATGTCTATGTAAGAACCCTGCAAGCCAAATTTCGGCGTGTGGCAGGGGGTGCAGGGACATTGACTCTATTTTCTCAAACGGTTGCTTTTGCGTATACTTCGTGGAAAAAATGAATTTTTGAAACGAGTTGATCTAGCATCTATTTCTCTAATCTTTATGGCAGTATCATAACTGCCCATTTAACAGGGGGTCGTAATATATCGGTTACATCATCTGAAAACGTAATTTCTCTGAACTATTATCTGAAATTTATCCTTTGAATTTTTCTTCTATCTTCTAATGATTCCCATCCAACTTCCTGTAGCATCTGAGTGACACTCGCTGTTTTATCGTAGCAATTCTTTACAAATCGTATCGTCTTTCGTTGTACTTTTTCTAAATCCCGAATATGACATTTCTTGGCGGGGTCTCATACGCTACATGCATACTCAAGGTAAGGGCCTAACTAACGCTAAGTAACATCGCTCGCGAACTTTTTCTTCGCTCCTACCGACTATTCTTTTGACGAAGCGGAGTTTCTTAAGTGCTTTTCCACATATATTTCGGAGGTGATAGATAGATTTTTCGTGAGAGTTACTTCAAGATACTTTACGATTCTACTGTCATTAGGTTTGCCCTTCGGAGACTATAAGAGTAATCATTTATTAAAGATTTACTTTCGAAGAAGTTAACTACCGAACGCTTTTCTACATTGAGCTCTAATTGCCAATCATCGCAAATGTTCATAATTCTATCTAAGTCGTTCGAAAGGGTTAATCTATCCTCTGAACTAACTATTTCCCTGTATATGACTGTGTCGTCTGCGAATATCCTAACATTGCTTTCAATGTGATTGCTGAGGTCGTTGATGTATATTAAAAATAACAACGGTCCACTTACGCTGCCCTGAGGGACGCCCGAGGTCACCTTAACCAAGTTAGAACTAATACCATCGAGTACTACTCGTTGCTCTCTATCGGTGAGAAAGTCTTTTATCCTGTTAATAACTTCTGCATTGATACCCGCAACTTCTAATTTGTACAGCAATTTATGATGAGGTGCCTTATCGAAAGCCTTCCGAAAATCTAGAAATATCGCATCGACTTGCTTATTTTTTTCAGCAGAGTTTAGAACATTGTGTACTAATAAAGCCAGCTGAGACTCACAAGAACGAGTCTTACGAAAACCGTGTTGATTCCTAATTATGAAATTGGACCTTTCAAGAAAACCCATTAAAGATCTATTAGCTCTTATATGTTCCATAATTTTACCGCTCAGTGATGTTAAAGATATAGGCCTGTAATTAGCTGGATCTTCCTTAGAGCTGCTTTTAAATATTGGCGTGACATTCGCAATTTTCCAATCCTTCGGGACCTTTCCTTCGCTCATACTCTTGTCAAATATAACTATAAGAAAAGGTGCTACGCTCTCCGCAACTTCCTTGAACACTCGAGCAGGTATGTCTTCAGGACCCGGAGCTTTATTCAGTTTAATCTGTTGCAATAGTTTAATGATGCCGTCTTCTCTGAAGGTGATTTTCGACATCGATTCAGGTTTATCAACATTCGGGAGAGTATTTGATGTATCGTCAGACGTGAAAACGCTTCAAAAAATCATTCAAGATATTAGCTTTGCCTTTAGCATCGTTTACTATATTACCGCAAGTATCCTTTAATGAACCAACAGTTTGCTCTTTACCTTGGACCTCCCAAACGTACGACCAAAACGCTTTTGGGTCCTCTTCCAAGTGTTCGCATAAAATCTTCTTTTTATATTGACGGAGGGCATCTCGCATAATTTGTTTAGTTTCCGACTTTGCTTCCTTATGTTCGCTCTTTACTTGATCTGTGTCGATATTGTTCGGTTGCCTCGCAGCGGCTTTTAATTTGGAATGTAAACGCCTCTGTTTCTTTAGTGCTCTCCTAGTCTCCTTATTATACAATCTAGGTTCATTAGTTTGATTTGAAAGTTTGGAGGGTACAAATTTATCTATTAGGTCACGCATTGTTCTTACAAAAAGTTTCCACGTATCCTCGGTATTTAAACATATCGCGCGCGTTTCATACTCTAGAAATTCGCGCATGAGTTTACTACGATATCCTTCGAAATCAGCTCGTGGGTAGAGATGAACTCAGCGCTTAGGTTTTCTGTGCCTTACCAAGTTAAGGTCGAAATCTATAATTATGGCTTTATGATCGGATATTCCATCGCAAACAGATGTGTTAGATAAGCGTTCGGGGGTATTTCTAAGAAAAAGATCTAAAATGTTTATTTCCCTGGTAGACTCTTAGACTAGCTGGTGTAATTTGTTTGTTCTTGGTGAATAATATTTGTGTTATTTTGCCTCGAGGAACGGCGTTGGAGGACTTCTTCAGGAGACTGCGTTCAGAGATCCTACGAGGGATGGCGTCGACTGACTGCGTCGGGATGAATTTTAACCGGGGAAGAACAAAATGAAGACTTCCTTGAGGAATAATAAACGTGACTTATGAAGTGAAGTGAAAGTGAACCGTGAAGTCAACTTATTAACTTAACTATTTATTGAATCACATTTTAAACAATTCAGTGGACTTATTTCTACCTATATCATTTAAACAATTATTAAGTTTATTCTTCAATGGACTCATTGTGATGCACTTAAAAAAAAACATTTATTGTTATATTTCATTCATCTATTCGGTGTTTATTCCATGTTCAATGATGTTACTCCTTTATTTATCAACACATAATATTATTAATTATATATCTTCGCCCTTATCCCCAATCTTTCTGATTCTTAACGAATTTGTAATCTATTTATGTATATTTAATCGTTATTATGTATTTATAACTGTCATGTAAGGTAATTATTTGTGTATGTAATTATTTATGTATATAACTATCAAGGTATTAATTTTGCATTTTGCTCAAAAGAGCATACACGGGCAGAGAAGAGGGGCTATAGGCCTCATCTGCTCCAGTCAAAATAAATAAAAGTAAAGTCGGGCGAACTCGTGGGGAGGTGGGTTTAAGGGGCGGGCTACGGAGAAAGCGTCGAGGTAGGCTTGGGGTAAGGCAAACGGGGAGGTCCTCGAAGGAAAGCGTCCGATTAGGACGTCGGTGGGAGGGCTTCGTGGGAAAACATCCTACGAGGTTGTCGAGGGAGGGAGTCTGAAGTTAGGGCGTAAGGGTAGAAGGTCGGGGAAGGTGATCGGTAAAGAGGTCGTTGGGAGTGCTGGCTTCGGGATCAGAGGGTGGGCGTCTGTGGTAGATTTTCCGGGAATTTCGTAGAGAGGTGGCTTTGTGGGGAGGCGTCCATAGAGGGAATCAACGGAGGCCGTCGTGGGAGCGCGTCGGGACTAGGACGGAAGGAAGGGCGTAAAAAGCGGGTGTTCGGGAGGGAATCGGAGTAGAATGTCGTGGGACATCGCGGGACGGCTACGAAAAACATAGCGGGACTGTGTCGCGGAACGTCACGGGAATATGTCGCGGAACTTCGCGGGACTGCGTCACGGGACTTTGCGGGACATCGTGCAACGATATCGCGGGCTGTCGCGGATATGTGTCGCGTGAAATCGCGGCACGGCGTCGCGGAACATCGCGGGAAATAGCGGGACGGCTACGTGGGAATTCGATGGACATCGCGGGACATCGCGGGACTACTACGCGGGATTTCGCGGGACATCGCGGAACTGCGTCGTGGAACGTCTCTTTACGGCTAAGCTGGACTTCGTTAGACATCGCGAAACCTAGCGGACGGCTACGCAGGACTTCGCGAAACATCGCGGGACTTAGTTGTGGAACGGCTACGAGGGAATTCGAAGGAAATCGCGGGTGGGCTACGCGGAACTTCGCGGGACATCGTGGCACAGCTAAGCGGGAATTCGCGGGACATCGCGGACGGCTACGCGGGACTTCGCGAAACATCGCAGGAAGGCTACGCGGGACTTCGCGGGAGATCGCGGGACGGCTATCTCCATTCCCACACCCATCACACCTTACCCGGAAACTTTTACCCAACGACCTCACAGAACGCTTTCCCGCGACGTACACCCATCAAACGCATCTCCCTACGGATTCCCCAGAGTAGACTTTTATTTATTTAACCTGGTTGGGGAAGTGGGAGGGAGGGTGCGAGGGGTTGGGAAGTGGATGAGAGACCACATGGTTAGAGCAAGGGCAGAGTGGGCGCCACTGGTAGGGTCTCTCTCTACGAAATCGCCCGAGTTGACTTCCATTAACTTAACCTAGGGCGGATGAGGCCTTATGGCCCAACACTCTTTTGTTTATTTATACATATGTAAGTGCAAAATTAATAGAAATATAATTGCATTACATAAAAGTGATATAAATAAATAAAATAGCACACCACATTTAAAATGCTTTGATTATCGGATAGATTGGTAAGATAGAAAAATTATACATAAGAATTTTATACGTAGATATAAATATCATAATTAAATATGGAGCAAACATAAAATGGATAAATAAGAACAAAACATTAACAATAAATATGTATTCAACGTGTAACACTACGATTCAGATAGAATATTCAAAGTTATAGTTAAATCAGTATAAAGAGAAATAAGTTCACTGAATTTTTCAAAACTTGATTCCATAAATAGTTAATAGAATAAAATCACATAATTGGGATGTGCACTTCAAGGATCAACATCACTTCATAAGTCACTGTTTGCATTTCTCAAGGATTTTTTATCTCATTCTTCCCAGGTTTAAATTCATCCCGACACCAACCCCGACGCAATCACTAGACGCCTTCCCTCCTCGGGTCCCCCGATGCAGTCCACCGAAGAAGACCTCCATCGCTGTTCCTCGAGGAAAATTAATTAAAACATTTTTATTAAATATTCTCAATAATGCCACATTCATTAAATCAAATTTTGGAATAACATTGTATGAAATCCGGTAAAATTAATAGCAAACGTGCTTAAGCGAATTAAATAAGAGGTGTTTGGAGAGAAAGTAATGGCATTGGGTACACGAAAATGTAAACGATGGAGACTTCCATAACGAGCGAATGTTTTATAAAAAATTGATTTCTGTTATACATCCTGAAACGAAGTTAGGCCTCCTAAATCCGCCTAGTATTCCACAATATTTTAATTAAACCATGCGTATAAAAATATAAGTAAATTTCCTTCACCAAAGTGATGAAAGAATCTAAGGGGGATATTTTGCAATTTTAGTCATAATGTAGTCATTGAAGCTGGAGATATCTCATTAAACATGGATATTAACGACTTAAATCGACTTACGACTTAACGACCTTCACGTTTCTGTGATGTAGCATGTCTAAGAAGGAAATTGTTAAAAGCCGCTAATGTAAAACTCTAAGCAGTTTAAAACGGAGTTGAATTTAAGAAATCATATCTATCTCAAAGGGACAGTGGAAGGAGTGAATTATTCCCTAAATAATACAGAACAATAAGTAAATAGCACATTATATTGATAATAATTAATGATTCCTATGTTAGAAATTCCTAGTTGTGGATCGTAAAGTAAAGAACAATTTTCTAATGAAACGTACTTTCATTTCTATTCCTAATTACTCTGACTATTAGGCAATATCTAAAATTTTGTAAAACGGTACTTGCATTAGAAAAGAAAACAGGTTGTGCATGATTAATCTCACCCCATTGCTTCACTATAGACATGTGAAACAATATCGCAAAGAAACTGCAGTAAAGATGTTTACATAGTCAGAGATTGTTAGCGAATGGAAGACCTTGAACTTGTGAAGAGAGCCGATGTTGAAAATGGCACGGACCAATGACTAAGGTTGAAAAATGTTGAGAGTTGAAGCTATTGAAATTTGGTGAAGCATCGACCCTGCTTTTCATATGCCTGCATTCCACAAAAACTTGTTTTCGTGGAATTTTCTTTAACTTAATTATGGAAGACGAGACAAACGAAATCGAAATATTAAAGAAATTTTAAATGATAACCCTAATTTTATCGTCTAAAGCAGTTCTCATATTGAAATTACCAAACATGCCCTGTTTAATAACTGAACCGACCATTGCTTCTGCTCATATCACAATAGCCCAACAATATTCACTTCAATATTGACCTCTTTTCGAAATATCATGTTTATCATAACAATAGTTTTCCCCTAAATTATATTCCACATACAATTATGTTGAAAATAAACATTTAACCAACTATTGCCAATGGCTTGATGGTTAATGACCAGTGATACAAGACCGTTAATATGAGCTAGCGACTTATTTATCGAGACTGAAAATGCTAAATCTCGGATTGAATTACTACTCTTCAATAGACCTAACCTTAAACATTCATAGCTCCGTAAATTAGGCCAAAATTCTTTTAATAAACAAAGAATTAAGCTGAATAAAAAACAGCGTTCATCCTCAAGTGTACAATTTTCTATAATCTTGTAATCTTTCAATATTATCAATCCTAAGAACAAAATTATAGCAACATCAAAGCAAAGACAAAATGCTTCACAGAAAAAGAAGATACAGAATCATATTTCTCATGTCTATGCATTTTCGGTTTCGTATAGCCCTGCGAACTTTTCGAGGAACATTGAGAAATGATCGAATCATGATGAGTTAAAACCTAAGAGGTGTTCCATGCGATAAAATAATGTAAAATGTCACTCCCGTTTCAGCCGGAAACTGACAAAATATTGCAAAAGTAAGACTTATTTAAGTTGAAAGTAAATCTAATATGACGGACATCCGCTAAAATTGAAAAATTTAATTAATGCAATAAACGTGCCTTGCAAAATTTTGAAAATATTATATTTATTGTTATAAAGACTCTTAGAAGAACGATTCTTATGACTGTTTCAATCGTTGTTTTTGTGATGAATATAGTCAACAAATGTATGCATATTAATTTTCATATTGAATTATGTGCGTATTTCGAAATAAACGGGAAATTTATTCATAAGCAAATAGAAAACTAAAAAAAATTATTTAAACCCATCGAATAGAAAGCCTAATTACCAAAGCGCAAGGGTTTTTTTAAGGATGTCAGGTGGGAGAGGAATACCGAAAAGTTAATTCTACCGATCATCGCAAGTTGCACCACCCTTCCTTGGATTGATCCATTGAGGAGTAATCCTATTTTTCTCTCATAACTTGGTTATTTATTTAATATTCTAAAGTCTTATATCATATCAGGTAACTTACAAATAGCTATATATTGGAATGCAGTATTGATTTCCTCAACTTATGGGTGCATTATGAGTTTTTAGGGCACTCTGGGAGCATTGCTATTTCTTATTAAACTGCTCCTACCGTATATATAATTTTTGGAAAAGGGCATTAAGGCAATTAAATTAACTAATGAAATTATGAGGACCAATAATTAAATAATGAGAAAACTGTCGTTAAAAATTTAAAATATCTTACGCTGAAGGTGTTATAAATCAGAATACAATGATCACAAAAAATGTAATGGCACACTAAAAGAAACGAAATATAATTTTAAAAGAACATACCTGCATATGGAATCCGGAAGAATTCATTTGATAACCCTTCGCTGAACGCAAGTGTTTTATTGCATCCGAGACAACCGGAAGAATCATCCAGAATAGATGAAAGACTTTCCCAAAGATTGGAAATAGGAATAAAAACGAATTAATTAAGTAATTAACTCATTATTTACCAAGAATATTGTGCAGTGCGTGAATAAAAATAAGCAGATAGTAGTTCTGATCGATGTAACTAGAATTTTCTTGTGACGTTGAAAGATAAGTTCTGATACTGACATCGAACATGTTTGGGAACAATTCAATCTCAAAAACCTAAGTAATGGTAACTGAAATATATCTAATATAAAATACCATAGCCTGCTCATCTATTACACATTTATAATAATAATTCCATAACTTTTTTGGCTGGTATTCTGAAATTAATTTCACCAAAATCAAAATATTATGTAATGCAATTGTATGACTCCTAAAACGAAGACAGAAAGAAATTGACCCAATTTGGTGCTATGAGTAGTCTATTTAGTACTAATTTAGTCTGGTAGTAATTTAGTTCATATTCATAACTGAATCGGAGAAACAATCGAACGGGAATATATTTGGGATAAAAACGTTGTTTGAGAGAAGAGCGAATAACGATTAATCAATTTAACTGCAATTTATTGTTAGTAAACATCATTGAATCCTACGCTAGTATTAATTAGGCGTGTTTCGTAGACTTTGGGAAAATCGAATACCCTATAAGAGGTATCCTGATTTCTAAAACAAAAAAATTAACGATCAGAAGATGATAAATTCCTGCGGAAATTACTGAAAACAGATAAATATATCCACCATCCCATACATATTGGTGACTTGAGATTTGGATACACCTTATTCTCACAGATTTCCAACACAATATTAATGATCTTAATAACTTCATCGGCGTTATGCATCCCTATGCTTAAGTTATAAATTGAAAACCAGCAACATATTTTACAATGCCAATCTAGCCGTTGCTGCAATATCTGAAAGGAATTCTCTCAAATGAACAGCGAGCAGGTGATTGATGGGTCAGTACAGTACCTGACATTGTTCTATTTGTTTATCGATGGCTAAGAAATATTAAAATTCTTTTTGCGTATTCTACGCCGAGTGAATTCAAGACTTATCTCCTTCTTCACTACAGATTCATAAAAGATAACGCAAACAAAACAAAGATGTTTACAATGTAATAATAATAATAAATGGACTTTATTCGGGCGAGATTGAGACTAGAAAGTCTCTTCTTACACCTAACGCATCGTCTTATGCGAAACAGAAAGAAAGAGATAGTTTGCAAAAGTACACGAAGAAAACTAGTATGTGGATTTTTAAAAAACCTAAGCTGAGGGCTCAGGAAAAAAAATTCCACTGCAGGAAAACACTCACAGGAAGGGGAGTGTGAAAAACCTGCGAAATCTACAATAGAAAATTATATTTTTGATGAAGGAGAAAGAAAAGGGTTATGATAGACAGGCAGTGAAAATATAAAAATTGTAGAAAATTGTAGAAAAAACATAAATGCATTACAAACAATCATAAAATAAATCAACTTCACTAAACTGACATTAATTATAGATGAGATTAAAATAAACGTTGAATAATGGGAGATAAATCTCAAAGAAATGAAGAAAATTAAATTACATTGAGAAAAACATACAAACGAAACATTAAAAGGTCTAGTACACTGAAAATAATCAAAAACATAGTTTATAGGAAAGTGTTTAAAGACAAAAAGAGAAAATAAACAAAAAATATAATAAATTAAATAAAAAAAATAAAAAGATGTGCGGAAATCAAAAGAATTAAAACATTTGCTGCTTGCAATTTGAAAAATTCTAAAACAAAATCTAAGTTAGCTAATCGTTAATATTGTACATATATTCATGACATGAGGCAGCGGATCAGAACCAAACAATTGTGTAACAAGGTTGGGGTGATGGAGTTGTGAATTTAGGTGCATTTAAGTTCTGCTTTGGATAGTTATGAGATGATTGTGACATTTACGCTTAAAGGTAAAAATGGTGGATGAGTTTTGTATTACTTGGGGAAGTGCGTTTCAGAGGTTGATAGCTGTAACTGTAAATGAATTGTGAAAGATCTCGGTTCTATGTTGAGGAATCAATAGTTGTTTGCGACCTCTTGTATTGCGGTCATGAATGCAATCCAAAGACAAAAATAAAGAGTGAATGTAATTGGGAGATTTAGTAGATAATAATTTGTTCGTGGCACAAAAGGAGATCAATTACGAAAAAAGGACCTTGAAAAAATGAAAAGACACGAAGTTTTACATGGCTTTAACCTCTATTTTATTTTTAAAATCATATGAATGGAAGTAATTGAAATTTGAGGAAGCCCAGACCTTGAGGTGATTCCGAATTCCTTTATTTAATATGCTTCATTTCTGCTTACAAAAAAAGGAAAGTGAAAGTAAGCTCAAATAAATGAAGAAAGAAGAAATTGAAAGCTGAAACTGGAGTTAAAAAGGAATGCATGAAAGGGAAAACACAATGACCTAATATTCTTTTATCACGATGAAATTTTTTCTGCTTTTGAAAAACCTAAGTTCGCAATGATCAAAGAATAGGGAGTCATCCTTGGCAATAACCTTTGTGATCTAAGTATGCAATTATTAATTCTCGAATCAGATACAAGGCAAGTTGATAAGATAAACTCTAATAAGACTAGTAATTTATGAACGAATAAAAAAATGGGAAAGTAAAACGCCTTTAAAAATGTGAAAAGATGAAACGTTCAAGTATTTAAAAATCATAAAACCGGTTTAAACTAATCAATTGCGTAATATAAAATATCATTTTAAAAGTACTAACGTGTATTTGGCATCAATAAGTCTCCGTTTCATTATCATTGGTCGTGGGCACTTTGATTGTCACATCCGAGACAACTAGAATAGACAGAATACACCTCCTCAAAACTGGAAATAAGAAAGAAACACAAATTAATTAAGTGTCGATCAATTATTAACAGATTATATTGTGCAAAGTATGTATAAGAGCGAGCAGATGGTAGTAACTCATACTCAGATTTCCTATTCAATATCATGAGACCAGGTCTGAAAACAAAACGAAGATGTTTGGGAAATACAACTTCGATACTGGTTGCAATTAATTAATCCCGAAAGAAAATTAAAAATATTACTAAGCGTACTTTGCCCCCTTTATAATTATATATAATTAATATTTTTTAAAGTAGAAGCCGCAATCTGTTTCTAGAAGCAAAATCACATAAGATTGCTTCAAACGATCAATGCTAATACAATAAAATTCGAATGTTTATTCAGATCCTTTCGGTAAATGACCGTTTAAATTATCCGTTAATTAAAATACTTCCATTGAATATCAGATTAAGACCTCCAAGCGCGACTTCGAATTAATTTATCCTGCTATCCTAGAAGTGAGAATAAGAAAATCCCAATTCAGCGACGAATGTCTATCCAATATTCAGAAATTACACACACGAATATGATGGACGACAGATCGAATTTGATTCTGGTATCTAATATCCATTACTGACTTCTAGCGAATTGTGATGTTATTGCTTACTGTACACAGTCCTGCTGTCATATAATTGAGTATTCAAATCAATTCTAAAAATTCTGAATCTCATTGCTATTTCTGCGTACAAATACTTCGAGCTTAAATGCGAAACGCAGGTCTAATGAAGACTAAGGACAAAGGGAATCTTAATAAAACGCTAAATTTACTGTAAATCAACGTAAATGGAAAATTAAGATAGCTTGGATGCGAAAAAGCTGACTTAACTGCTAATGTCACAGCTGCAAACACTTCATCTGATGACTCGCAATAGATGTTTATCATAAGGATTGAAATATATTTTCAACTTTATAATACACATTCAGAATTTAATCCGCGGTAATTAATGATAATGCGCGTACTTACCTAATGAATGGGATTCCAGGAAAGTCCACGGAAATATTGACGTCATGAAACATTCCCAAATTTGATAAATATATACTTCTCGAATAAAATCAATCAAACAATAATTAAGTTATACTTTGAAATTTTTCGCATATGCTCGTACCAATATTAAACAATACTTACAATTCAAAAGTAAACGATTTTCAGGTAAAGAAAGGACCAGCAGCAGCTCTACACTGAGTGATGTCTCCGAAGCAAATGAAGTTTAAAACTTTAGACAGAAACGTTGAAACAAATACTGCACTGTGATTGGTCGAAAATCAACTTCCAGTTGAAACCCCAGTTTTCTTCCTACTGTTAATAGTTTTCATAAATCAGATTATTCCTCAAAATAAATTTTTTTTAAGCGCAAAACAATTTAATTTTAGATATTATTGGAAGATTTATTTTAATAAGATATTCTTCAATAAGAATATGTGTAGATCTCACATCGCCCCTAGGATTCCTTATAAAAAAAACTGTTTACCTATAATATTAATTTAACAATAATTATTCTGAAAAAAGGACCAGATTGAAAATAAAATACATATAAATACTATACGAAAGTAACGTTATACAATTTGCTAATAATTGGCAATAATGAAACGAACGAATGCGAGTAACGATCTACAAAATTAAATTGGAATATAAACTACTAAATTAGAATGATAATCAATGATATATTAATAGTAAAGAAGTAAAAATTCCATCGAAATTGGGAATTATCTTTATTTTAGACAAATAATAACTCACATATTATATAGTTTTGAAACCTCAGAATACTTCTCTAACGTTTAGACATGAGTAAAGACATATGTAATGTTATGATTCTAACAATTACGTTTTCTCCTTAGGAGAATCATTCGGAGGTATGATATCTCTTCTTTTGAAAGGAAAATTATGCATTACGAAATTAATTCAAATTACAATTAATCACGTCCTGATTTGTTAACTATTCATGGTCAATAGTAAGCTAAGAAATTATGAGTAAAAGTCAGCGAGATTGCGCATAGTCATTGCACGTAACTGAATTTGGGTGTATTATTCATTTAGGAATGCTTAAATTCTTCTCTTTACGATTCCAACCGAAGACATGTCAGTGTTTTCAGCAACGAATTCCTCCTGCTATCTCAGGTTCGGTGTTGTCATAGCTATTCAAGGTTTTGAGAAACCCAAGAAATACTGACTTTTACATTAAAAATGGCACCATTAAAATGTTCAACATTGATTAAAACTTTATAAATCAAAATTGCTGATGTTATATCAGCAAACTGTGAATGATAAGAGATGATGTTAGTGAATGTTTCTTACTGGTGATCATTGAAATATTTCGAGGATGTCTACAAACTTTTTTTAAATTGTCGGCCCTAAGCTTGCAGTAAGTAACATGTTACATACAACTAATTTACAGAAGTAATGATGAGATAAAATACAAATCCTAGGATATAACAACTTACGATTAATCCTCATGTAATTTGAATTCGGAATATCACGTCTGGATTCTATTGTTTCAGTTAGTATCCCTTCATATTCTTATAGATGTTCCTATCTATTGTCGATTGAATCTCATCACGAATCATACTTCCTGGATTTACGACGCACAGACACATATACAGTGTTATAACTGACACACTTTTCACAAGAACAAATATCTCCTTTAGTAATAAATACTTAAAATGCCCACGTGTTTCGCTTGGTTCCACTGGTAGCACAATTTAACATAGGAAGGAAAATATGGAAGTCTCCTTCAAAATTCGAGCACATGGCATTAAGGCAGACTTGAGAACGGCGGAAGTAACGTCATCAGATGACGAGGAGTACCTTTTCGTTCTTCAGAAAAATTCTATACCACAATCCTTCTAAATTGCGCCAAAAATTCGTCACAATGGCCTTCATAGAAGTGTCATTTCGCTGTGTGCGAACTTTAAAAGAAACTTATTTGTTACCAGAGTGAAAATGTATCCACACAGAGCTTTGGATATGGATCTCCGTGAAAAAGCAATGTCAGAATAGTTGGCGTATATTTGTTACGCTATAGTCTGTGAATATTCGTGGAGAAGTGATTAGTACGAGTTGGAAACTCAGCTTTATGACCAGTGCCATTTTCAAAAAGTGAGTAGAAGTTTTTCAGTGAGAACAGTGCTCCGTAGTGCCTATAGTTTAATAGTTTTCCGAGAATAGCAGTGCTTATAAAAATAAAGAGGACATGAGTATTCAATCAGCGTAACCCGATATCTATCGCAAAAGAATGGATAATGCTTGAAACAACAAGATGGACGAAAAGTATTGAATTGACTGGGGCTGGAGGTTAATGTATGCGGGATTCCATTGCATGGTTTACATCAGGCACTTATATTACAAGGATATAAAGGTAAGTGCAAAAATCCCACAGATGAACGGGTTGTACATTTCTTTTTGCATAAAAATACCTTGAGTAACTAACATTCGAACGTATTCACTGAAAGAGTTTAAAGTTTAACAGTAAGTGCAAAGACCCAGCGAATATATCATGTTATTTAACAATCATTGCATCAAATTGGAAACTATCAAATAATTTGTATTTAAGTCAATTTAAAAGCACAGATAAATAAATTTCTTTGAATCTTTCTTAGAAATCTCTACCTCTTAACCCTTTCATTAATTATTTCTCACTATTAATTCATCACTGCGAACGCTCTATGAATAATGTAACTTCTGAACCGATACTTAACGAATTATGTTAAGAGAAATAATGCATACTTAGGCAAGATGAGGAGGTTGGTAGTTATACCTAGCTTTCCTCGCCGAGACTGAATGCGATTACTGGAAATAATAATAAAATGAGGAACACTATATCATACCCTCTTTCACAAATGTACACAAACCTTAAAAGAATTTTCAAGCTATAAACTCTGACATACTTTTTGACAAAGAAAGGAATTCTTGGGTTCCTCAATAGCTTCATTATGACAAGAACTGAGATAACCGAAGGAATTCGTAACTGAAAACACGGAACGTCTTTGGCTGGAATTGTAAAGAGGGAAATGTGGGGATTCCTAAATGAATTATACCACAAATAAAATTCACAAAAATTCCCATTCTTCAATCTTGCTAAATAGAAGTCCACAGTTCTTAGCTATTTCTTGACCATGAGATATCTAATGTTCTGGATGCAATTATATGTAATGTGAATGCATTTCTGAAAACTAGCAAGTTGATTTCCTAAAGATAAGATTGTAGCCTTGAATGGCCCGTTTGGAAGGGATATCTTTATTACTAGATCCATAGCATCGCATGCATCTTTCCTCATATCTCAACGTCATATATTCTGAGGGTTCAAAAGTTAATCTAACGTGAGTAACTGAAGGCCTTATGTTTATGTCATTTCCTAATTCCATGAAATTTCGACTTTTTTACTAAATTTAGATAATTTTTAAGTACATTTTATTACGTTTAATCATCAAACCGGGCATTATAGAATATAATTAGCAAATTATTAGTATATTAATATCTTTGGTAAACAGTATTTTATTTGAGACATAACGCATTCCAGTGGAAAGGAAATCTATGGGTATTATAATCAAGGAATTTTGAAATTAATGTTAATCTTCCGATAATTTTTAAATTTAAATTAAATTGTTTTGCACTTGAATATATTATGTTTCGAAGAATATTATAGTTTATGATAATTATTAACAGTATGCGGAAAACAGGGGGTTCAACTGAAAGTTAATCATCGACCAATCACAGTGCAGTATCTGTATCAACTGTTTTTTCGAAACTTTTAAACTTCATTTACTTCGAAGACGTCTCCAAGTGAAGAGCTGCTGCTGGTCTTTTTCCCGGAAAACCGTTAACTTTTGAATTGTGGCAGTACCATAATTTCAAAATCAGGTATATGCGAACTTACGAATTTTCGCACTTTTACTTCATTATTGCTTTATTAATTTTAATCGAGAAGTATATATTCCTTTTATAAGAGAATATCTCCTGTCGTCAAGATTTTCGTGGACTTTGCGGGGGATGTCCTATATTTGGTAAGTATGTGCATAATCATAAATTACTGTAGATTGAGTTTTAAAGATATGTTTTGATTTTAGGCGAAACAATATTATTTCGATCTTTATATTAAACGCATTTTGTGGGCGATGGGATAAAGTGTTTGTAGCTCAGACATTGGCAGTTTCGTTGGCAATTTCTCCTATTCTTACTACTTTTCTTTTTATTTAACCTTGACTTAAAGCAAAGCAAACGTTTACAATTCAGGTTTAGTTTCATCAAGCCTGATTTCTGTCTTTAAGCTCGGTACTTTTCGTCATTGGAAGTCGTTTTAAGAGTTGTAATTGCCCGAATGGATTTGAATACTTAATTCTATTACATTGATACTGTGTAATTCAAGTGAAAATATCGCAGATCAATAGAAGTCAATCAGAGATATTATTTGCCGGAATCAAATCAACTGGATTTTCGTCAAATCGTAATTTCATCATCCATTTCATAAATGTTAAATTTCCATCTTCCTATCCGTGTTTATAAATATGATTCAAAATTCTACAAATACGTAATTCTTCAATAATAAATGGATATTCGTTTGCGCTGAATTGGTATATTCTTATCGTCGTTTTCAAATCAAAAATAGCAAACTAAATTATTTCGAAATAAATCAGGTGTTCTTACAATCTAAAGACCAA
The DNA here is from genome assembly GCA_947579665.1 of Sympetrum striolatum. Classification (NCBI taxonomy): domain Eukaryota; kingdom Metazoa; phylum Arthropoda; class Insecta; order Odonata; family Libellulidae; genus Sympetrum; species Sympetrum striolatum. Next base: position 19,740,641 of record OX388346.1, on the reverse strand, counting down.
TGTCAATTAACGGGTTTTTTAAGTTGAGCTACAACTCAGTTTTTTCCAATCCGTTAATTTTTAAAGAATTAATTCCGTCAAACCGTGCTTTCGACATAAGACACAAACATAAGTTATAAGACATAAGATATAAGATGCATCTAACACTTGGATACTGATCATGTCTTAATGTGCTTATTGTGCTTAAGTGCTTGTATTTTCACCCACGAATCATGACTTGTAATCAGTTAGGAATTTATTAAATTTAATTTAACGTATTTCTATTCGATACTTGCTATTACATTTTAGTTTTAAACAGAACTACTGAAATTTAATTTCTGAAGTATTCATTGATAATCTTTTCTAATTATTTCAGTAAAAAAGGTAATATTGGAATGAGATTTGAATCGATATTGACAATTATTTACCTTTTTAGGCATTATTTTTATTCAATTAATATGAAATTTTCAATCCGATTAAATTTTTTCCTTAGCATTTCAAACTTTGATTGAACAAATAGGCTGTAGTATTTTTTCTTAGATACCTTTATTTTAGTTAAAGTGTATCTGTTTCTGACATTGACTATATTTATTGTATTGATTCCCGAAGAGATAGTTCCCTAACGTCTTCGATTGTGTTATCAGACCTCGTCTACGACTTCGTATATGAAATGTAACTTAGATCGATCGGTACTGACATCTGCTCGCTCTTATTGATGCATCGTGCAATATATTTTGCGGGTAGTGAATTATTCGATTCTTTCTTTTTTCTACTTTTAAGTGAATGAATTCTGACGCTGGTAGATGAGTCTTCGTGGTGTCTCCGGTGTAATACTAAAAGTGCGTTCAACGAAGGAATTCTACCGGATGCCCAATACTGGTCAGTTATTTCAAAATACTATCATTTATCATGTAGTACTTAGTTCTAACCGTTGTTTTCTCATTTTTCGGAAAACTTGAGCGATATAGATGTTTTAAGTAAACATTACTTTGTCTATATTAATTCTTTAATAAATTATTAGTCTAATAGAATGTGTATAAATCATCAACGATACGCATATTCGATTTATGAAGGAATTATAGATTACATAGACGACAAAGATTACGATGGATAGCAATGGATGACTCCGTATTTTTCAGCATTTCGTACTTAGGTTTCGCAATCGTGGAAACAATGTCGCCGTAGTGAGGGCGAATTCTATTATGTATTTGTATTTTCCCTTTCATTCCTTCCCTTTTAACTCTAGCTTCAGCTTTCGATTTCTTCCCTATTCATTAGCTTACTTTCACTTTCTCATTTTTTGTAAGCAGAACTGAAGCTCGTTAAGTAAAGGAACTCGCAATCACCTGAATTTTTAGACCTCCTTAAAAAGGAATCACTTTCATTGTTAAGATTTTTAAAGTAATGTAGCCATTAGTGCCATTTTTGCCGTCATGTCCTTTAACGATTTCAATGTCTTGCTTTCGTAAACGATCCCCGACATTGTAAATAACTTTTCTTAATTTTGTTAGCTTTATTTTTTCACAAGTCTATATTGAAGCTTAAAAGAATAAGGAGAATAGTCTTTATAGCACTCGCCGTAGCGAATGCAACTAGAGTTTCATAATTTCATAGCTATCAATGAACTAATAGAACAATGGCAGTTAGTATATTGACCCTTGTTTCTGATCAATCCTCCTGCTCCCTTTTCTTTTAACAGATAGAGAATCCTTTTAAATCATTGCAGCCTTTGCTTCCTTGAAATTGTTAAATACTTTGTTGGTGTAAAATATTTAACTTAAGGATAAGAATGCATGAAGTCAATGAACGTTATTAAAGTAATTAATTTTACTTTTACTGTGGTGTCTTCGGCATCAATGACTCTAACAAAGGAAACCACCATAATAAAGAATTTATCTACGATTAAAATCATCAATATTTTAGTATTTCTCGATATGTTAATCCGATTTCAGTAACTTTAGCCAGAATTTATCAATGTATGATCATTTATTGTTTTTTTTAAATCACATCAATTCTGCTATAGAATATTTGATTTTCGTAGTTTACGAGGCACACCTAATTAATGCTAACGTATGAATCATTAATGTTTTATAACAAAAGAATGCAGTTAAATGGATTTGTCGTTAATTATCTCTACTCTCAAATAACGTTTTTATCGCAAAGATTTTTCCGTTAGATTGTATCTCCGCCGTACTGATGAAATATTAATTAAATTACAACTAATAAGTCTACCAACGAAATTGAGCAATATTTCCTTGATTTCATTTTCACGAGTTATATTATTGCATTCCGTAATATTTTGATTCATAAAGAATTATTTTGTGAATCTGAATTATTATTACAATTTGGAATTCCACAAGTAGGCTTTAGTGTTTTATGTTAGATACATTTCAGTCAACGTATCTCAAATTTTTATCTCAAGTGAATTGATTGTAATCCCGAAGCGAAAGATCCCAAACCTCTTCGTTCTTGTATCGTACCTTGTCTTACGATGTCTCATAGGAAATTCTAGTTACATTGATTGGTAATAACATCAGCTTGCTTTTATACAAGCATCGTACTATATTTTCCGTAAATATTGAATAACCAGCTTTATTTATTCTTGTTTCTTTCTTTTTTCATGTTTTGAGGGAGTTAACTCTACCTATTCCGGGTGATGATTCTTCCGGGTGTCTCGGATACAATAAAAAACGAACGACCAGCGAAGGGTTATCAAATGAACTCTTCCGGAATCCCTATGCAGGTTAATTCCTTTAAAATTATATTTCAACCTTATTGCATGCAATTATTTAGTTTAGAACGTTTCTGCATGATGTTTAATAATATGAGCGGAGCATCTCTGGTATTTTTAACAACGCGGTACGTTTCCGATTCCTCACGTGATTGAGTTTTAATCTTAATCTTGATTTCGCTTGTATCACATTATTGAATTGACCTAACTAGAGAACTACAGATCCCTGACTTATGTGGAATCACTTTTATATTTATTTATAATAAAAGTTACCGATCGCTGATTCAGACATCGATTAATGAATAATTAGACTACGAAGATTACTACCGCGGATGACTCCTTATTGTTGAGCATACTTTCCACAAGTCCAAGGTCTTGTTCTTCATTAATGATCTCTGACATTGAAAACATCTTTACTTGAATTTGTTTCCTATATTGTTTCAAGTGTCTGTAGTGATGCTATGGCGTGAGGTTAGGCATGAATAACTCATCTATTTAGCTAATGTAATTACTGTTTTATAAATTTTTAGATAACGATGAACTCATAGAAAAATTCTGGTAGCGTATCTATCCTTCTTTCTCACCAATTTCACTGCCTACTGTTCGTTTGTGATGGATAGATAGTTAAAGTAAGTTTGCACTACTTGACATTGTACGATACGTTGCCGGATAACAATAATTTAAAACAGAAGCATATGCATGCATAAAAACGACGAAGGTTATATAGATTATTATTATTGTATTAATTGTGCTTCCTTTAGCTTTAATTACTTCTAATGAAAATAAATATTAGTAATCAGTATTCGGATTTGTAGCTATATTAATCCAGTAACTTCCGCAAGAATCTCTAATTTTATGATACTTTATTGTTTTTCTTTTGATCTCAGAGAAAAAACTTTAAAGGATATTCAACTGGCCCATAGTTCATGAAGCACACCTGGGTATTGTTAACGTAGAACTAATTAATGATTTCCAATAATAGTTTTTACTTATTAGTCTTCATTCATTATTTAAGTAATCATTCAATCATCATCCAGATTAAAATAGATCGAGTTTTTAAAGTTCACGCCGTTTAGAACTCCTTGGCATTTTATATGCGCGGCTTTAAATAATTTCCAACTTAAGCATGTTAATGCAAAGAAATCATGAAGGAGATTTAAGACGTTAATATCGTTGTTAATGAGGTTTCCCCATCTTCATGCACTGCAGTTTAGGACATCCGCAATTATGATAACAATACATAGAAAACACCTCTCAAGCTTTCGGAATTTTTTTAATTGTAAAATTTCCCTCTTAGATTCCTTTTTCGCTTTAGTGAAGAAAAATACTCATATTTTTAATTGCATAGTTTAATTTTAAATTTGTGTGCTACTCGACCGACAAAATGAAGCCTAATTTCGTTTTCAGGATAAATAATAAAAATCAATTTATTATCAAAAATCCCACAATACGAAAATCTTCGTTGGTTAAATTTTTATGTATTCAATAACATTAATTTTCTTCGCAAATACCTGTAGCTTTTATTTGTTCCGGTAAATCACGCTTACTATATATTCAATGTCTATGTAAGAACCCTGCAAGCCAACTTTCGGCGTGTGGCGGGGGTGCAGGGACATTGTCTCTATTTTCTCAAACGGTTGCTTTTGCGTATACTTCGCGGAAAAAATGAATTTTTGAAACGAGTTGATCTAGCATCTATTTCTCTAATCTTTATGGCAGTATCATAACTGCCCATTTAACAGGGGGTCGTAATATATCGGTTACATCATCTGAAAACGTAATTTCTCTGAACTATTATCTGAAATTTATCCTTTGAATTTTTCTTCTATCTTCTAATGATTCCCATCCAACTTCCTGTAGCATCTGAGTGACACTCGCTGTTTTATCGTAGCAATTCTTTACAAATCGTATCGTCTTTCGTTGTACTTTTTCTAAATCCCGAATATGACATTTCTTGGCGGGGTCTCATACACTACATGCATACTCAAGGTAAGGGCCTAACTAACGCTAAGTAACATCGCTCGCGAACTTTTTCTTCGCTCCTACCGACTATTCTTTTGACGAAGCGGAGTTTCTTAAGTGCTTTTCCACATATATTTCGGAGGTGATAGATAGATGTTTCGTGAGAGTTACTTCAAGATACTTTACGATTCTACTGTCATTAGGTTTGCCCTTCGGAGACTATAAGAGTAATCATTTATTAAAGATTTACTTTCGAAGAAGTTAACTACCGAACGCTTTTCTACATTGAGCTCTAATTGCCAATCATCGCAAATGTTCATAATTCTATCTAAGTCGTTCGAAAGGGTTAATCTATCCTCTGAACTAACTATTTCCCTGTATATGACTGTGTCGTCTGCGAATATCCTAACATTGCTTTCAATGTGATTGCTGAGGTCGTTGATGTATATTAAACTAACAACGGTCCACTTACGCTGCCCTGAGGGACGCCCGAGGTCACCTTAACCAAGTTGGAACTAATACCATCGAGTACTACTCGTTGCTCTCTATCGGTGAGAAAGTCTTTTATCCTGTTAATAACTTCTGCATTGATACCCGCAACTTCTAATTTGTACAGCAATTTATGATGAGGTGCCTTATCGAAAGCCTTCCGAAAATCTAGAAATATCGCATCGACTTGCTTATTTTTTTCAGCAGAGTTTAGAACATTGTGTACTAATAAAGCCAGCTGAGACTCACAAGAACGAGTCTTACGAAAACCGTGTTGATTCCTAATTATGAAATTGGACCTTTCAAGAAAACCCATTAAAGAGCTATTAGCTATTATATGTTCCATAATTTTACCGCTCAGTGATGTTAAAGATATAGGCCTGTAATTAGCTGGATCTTCCTTAGAGCTGCTTTTAAATATTGGCGTGACATTCGCAATTTTCCAATCCTTCGGGACCTTTCCTTCGCTCATACTCTCAAATATAACTATAAGAAAAGGTGCTACGCTCTCCGCAACTTCCTTGAACACTCGAGCAGGTATGTCTTTAGGACTCGAGCAGGTACGAGCTTTATTCAGTTTAATCTGTTGCAATAGTTTAATGATGCCGTCTTCTCTGAAGGTGATTTTCGACATCGATTCAGGTTTATCAACATTCGGGAGAGTATTTGATGTATCGTCAGACTTGAAAACGCTTCAAAAAATCATTCAAGATATTAGCTTTGCCTTTAGCATCGTTTACTATATTACCGCAAGTATCCTTTAATGAACCAACAGTTTGCTCTTTACCTTGGACCTCCCGAACGTACGACCAAAACGCTTTTGAGTCCTCTTCCAAGTGTTCGCATAAAATCTTCTTTTTATATTGACGGAGGGCATCTCGCATAATTTGTTTAGTTTCCGACTTTGCTTCCTTATGTTCGCTCTTTACTTGATCTGTGTCGATATTGTTCGGTTGCCTCGCAGCGGCTTTTAATTTGGAATGCAAACGCCTCTGTTTCTTTAGTGCTCTCCTAGTCTCCTTATTATACAATCTAGGTTCATTAGTTTGATTTGAAAGTTTGGAGGGTACAAATTTATCTATTAGGTCACGCATTGTTCTTACAAAAAGTTTCCACGTATCCTCGGTATTTAAACATATCGCGCGCGTTTCATACTCCAGAAATTCGCGCATGAGTTTACTACGATATCCTTCGAAATCAGCTCGTGGGTAGAGATGAACTCAGCGCTTAGGTTTTCTGTGCCTTACCAAGTTAAGGTCGAAATCTATAATTATGGCTTTATGATCGGATATTCCATCGCAAACAGATGTGTTAGATAAGCGTTCGGGGGTATTTCTAAGAAAAAGATCTAAAATGTTTATTTCCCTGGTAGACTCTTAGACTAGCTGGTGTAATTTGTTTGTTCTTGGTGAATAATATTTGTGTTATTTTGCCTCGAGGAACGGCGTTGGAGGACTTCTTCAGGAGACTGCGTTCAGAGATCCTACGAGGGATGGCGTCGACTGACTGCGTCGGGATGAATTTCAACCGGGGAAGAACAAAATGAAGACTTTCTTGAGGAATAATAAACGTGACTTATGAAGTGAAGTGAAAGTGAACCGTGAAGTCAACTTATTAACTTAACTATTTATTGAATCACATTTTAAACAATTCAGTGGACTTATTTCTACCTATACCATTTAAACAATTATTAAGTTTATTCTTCAATGGACTCATTGTGATGCACTTAAAAAAAAACATTTATTGTTATATTTCATTCATCTATTCAGTGTTTATTCCATGTTCAATGATGTTACTCCTTTATTTATCAACACATAATATTATTAATTATATATCTTCGCCCTTATCCCCAATCTTTCTGATTCTTAACGAATTTGTAATCTATTTATGTATATTAAATCGTTATTATGTATTTATAACTGTCATGTAAGGTAATTATTTGTGTATGTAATTATTTATGTATATAACTATCAAGGTATTAATTTTGCATTTTGCTCAAAAGAGCATACACGGGCAGAGAAGAGGGGCTATAGGCCTCATCTGCTCCAGTCAAAATAAATAAAAGTAAAGTCGGGCGAACTCGTGGGGAGGTGGGTTTAAGGGGCGGGCTACGGAGAAAGCGTCGAGGTAGGCTTGGGGTAAGGCAAACGGGGAGGTCCTCGAAGGAAAGCGTCCGATTAGGACGTCGGTGGGAGGGCTTCGTGGGAAAACATCCTACGAGGTTGTCGAGGGAGGGAGTCTGAAGTTAGGGCGTAAGGGTAGAAGGTCGGGGAAGGTGATCGGTAAAGAGGTCGTTGGGAGTGCTGGCTTCGGGATCAGAGGGTGGGCGTCTGTGGTAGATTTTCCGGGAATTTCGTAGAGAGGTGGCTTTGTGGGGAGGCGTCCATAGAGGGAATCAACGGAGGCCGTCGTGGGAGCGCGTCGGGACTAGGACGGAAGGAAGGGCGTAAAAAGCGGGTGTTCGGGAGGGAATCGGAGTAGAATGTCGTGGGACATCGCGGGACGGCTACGAAAAACATAGCGGGACTGTGTCGCGGAACGTCACGGGAATATGCCGCGGAACTTCGCGGGACTGCGTCACGGGACTTTGCGGGACATCGTGCAACGATATCGCGGGCTGTCGCGGATATGTGTCGCGTGAAATCGCGGCACGGCGTCGCGGAACATCGCGGGAAATAGCGGGACGGCTACGTGGGAATTCGATGGACATCGCGGGACATCGCGGGACTACTACGCGGGATTTCGCGGGACATCGTGGAACTGCGTCGTGGAACGTCTCTTTACGGCTAAGCTGGACTTCGTTAGACATCGCGAAACGTAGCGGACGGCTACGCAGGACTTCGCGAAACATCGCGGGACTTAGTTGTGGAACGGCTACGAGGGAATTCGAAGGAAATCGCGGGTGGGCTACGCGGGACTTCGCGGGACGTCGTGGCACAGCTAAGCGGGAATTCGCGGGACATCGCGGACGGCTATGCGGGACTTCGCGGGACATCGCGGAACGTAATGGACGGCTACGCGGGACTTCGCGAAACATCGCAGGAAGGCTACGCGGGACTTCGCGGGAGATCGCGGGACGGCTATCTCCATTCCCTCACCCATCACACCTTACCCGGAAACTTTTACCCAACGACCTCACAGAACGCTTTCCCGCGACGTCCACCCATCAAACGCATCTCCCTACGGATTCCCCAGAGTAGACTTTTATTTATTTAACCTGGTTGGGGAAGTGGGAGGGAGGGTGCGAGGGGTTGGGAAGTGGATGAGAGACCACATGGTTAGAGCAAGGGCAGAGTGGGCGCCACTGGTAGGGTCTCTCTCTACGAAATCGCCCGAGTTGACTTCCATTAACTTAACCTAGGGCGGATGAGGCCTTATGGCCCAACACTCTTTTGTTTATTTATACATATGTAAGTGCAAAATTAATAGAAATATAATTGCATTACATAAAAGTGATATAAATAAATAAAATAGCACATTTAAAATGCTTTGATTATCGGATAGATTGGTAAGATAGAAAAATTATACATAAGAATTTTATACGTAGATATAAATATCATAATTAAATATGGAGCAAACAAAATGGATAAATAAGAACAAGACATTAACAATAAATATGTATTCAACGTGTAACACTACGATTCAGATAGAATATTCAAAGTTATAGTTAAATCAGTATAAAGAGAAATAAGTTCACTGAATTTTTCAAAACTTGATTCCATAAATAGTTAAGAATAAATTCACATAATTGGGATGTGCACTTCAAGGATCAACATCACTTCATAAGTCACTGTTTGCATTTCTGAAGGATTTTTTATCTCATTCTTTCCAGGTTTAAATTCATCCCGACACCAACCCCGACGCAATCACTAGACGCCTTCCCTCCTCGGGTCCCCCAATGAAGCCCCCTGAAGAAGACATCCAACGCTGTTCCTCGAGGCAAATTAATTATAACATATTTATTAAATATTCTCAATAATGCCACATTCATTAAATCAAATTTTGGAATAACATTGTATGAAATCCGGTAAAATTAATAGCAAACGTGCTTAAGCGAATTAAATAAGAGGTGTTTGGAGAGAAAGTAAATGGCATTGGGTACACGAAAATGTAAACGATGGAGACTTCCATAACGAGCGAATGTTTTATAAAAAATTGATTTCTGTTATACATCCTGAAACAAAGTTAGGCCTCCTAAATCCGCCTAGTATTCCACAATATTTTAATTAAACCATGCGCATAAAAATATAAATTAATTTCCTTCACCAAAGTGATGAAAGAAAGTAAGGGGGATATTTTGCAATTTTAGTCATAATGTAGTCATTGAAGCTGGAGATATCTCATTAAACATGGATATTAACGACTTAAATCGACTTACGACTTAACGACCTTCACGTTTCTGTGAAGTAGCATGTCTAAGAAGGAAATTGTTAAAAGCCGCAAATGTAAAACGCTAAGCAGTTTAAAACGGAGTTGAATTTAAGAAATCATATCTATCTCAAAAGGACAGTGGAAGGAGTGAATTATTCCCTAAATAATACAGAACAATAAGTAAATAGCACATTATATTGATAATAATTAATGATTCCTATGTTAGAAATTCCTAGTTGTGGATCGTAAAGTATAGAACAATTATCCAATGAAACGTACTTTCATTTCTATTCCTAATTACTCTGACTATGAGGCAATATCTAAGAATTTATAAAACGGTACTTGTATTAGCCAAGAAAATATGTTGTGTATGATTAATCTCACCCCATTGCTTCACTATAGACATGTGAAACAATATCGCAAAGAAACTGCAGTAAAGATGTTTACATTGTCAGAGATTGTTAGCGAATGGAAGACCTTGAACTTGTGAAGAGAGCCGATGTTGAAAATGGCACGGACCAATGACTAAGGTTGAAAAATGTTGAGAGTTGAAGCTATTGAAATTTGGTGAAGCATCGACTCTGCTTTTCATATGCCTGCATTCCACAAAAACTTGTTTTCGTGGAATTTTCTTTAACTTAATTATGAAATACGAGACAAACGAAATCGAAATATTAAAGAAATTTTAAATGATAACCCTAATTTTATCGTCTAAAGCAGTATTCTTACTGAAATTACCAATATGCCCTGTTTAATAGCTGAACCGACCATTGGTTCTCCTCATTCCACAATTCCCCAACAATATTTACTTCAATATTAACATCCTTCCTAAATATCATGTTTATCATAACAATAGTTTTCTCCTAAATTATGTTCCACATACAATTATGTTTAAAATAAACATTCAACCAACTATTGCCAATGGCTTGATGGCTAATGACCAGTGATACAAGACTGTTAATATGAGCTAGCGACTTATATATCGAGACTGAAAATGCTAAATTTCGGATTGAATTACTACTCTTAAATAGACCTAACCTTATACATTCATAGCTCCGTAAATTAGGCCTAAATTCTTTTAATAAACAAAGAATTAAGCTGAATAAAAACAGCGTTCATCCTCAAGTGTACATTTTTTTATGATTTTGTAATCTTAGAATATCATCAATCCTTAGAACAATATTATAGCAACATCAAAAGCAAAGACAAAATGCTTCACAAAAAAGGAGATACAGAATCATATTTCTCATGCATTTTCGGTTTCGTATAGCCCTGTTAACTTTTCGAGGAACACTGAGAAATGATCGAAACACGATGAGTTAAAACCTAAGAGGTGTTCCATGCGATAAAATAATGTAAAATGTCACTCCCGTTTCAGCCGGAAACTGGCAAAATATTGCAAAAGTAAGACTTATTTAAGTTGAAAGTAAATCTAATATGACGGGCATCCGCTAAAATTGAAAAATTTAATTAATGCAATAAACGTGCCTTGCAAAATTTTGAAAATATTATATTTATTGTTATAAAGACTACGGAACGATTCTTATGACTGCTTCAATCGTTGTTTTTGTGATGAATATAGTCAACAAATGTATGCATATTAATTTTCATATTGAATTATGTGCGTATTTCGAAATAAACGGGAAATTTATTCATAAGCAAATAGAAAACTAAAATAAATTATTTAAAACCATCGAATAGAAAGCCTAATTACCTAAGCGCAAGGGTTTTTTTAAGCATGTCAGGTGGGAGAGGAATACCGAAAAGTTAATTCTACCGATCATCGCAAGTTGCACCACCCTTCCTTGGATTGATCCATTGAGGAGTAATCCTATTTTCTCTCATAACTTGGTTATTTATTTAATAATCTAAAGTCTTATATCATATCAGGTAACTTACAAATAGCTATATATTGGAATGCAGTATTGATTTCCTCAACTTATGGGTGCATTATGAGTTTTTAGGGCACTCTGGGAGCATTGCTATTTCTTATTAAACTGCTCCTACCGTATATATAATTTTTGGAAAAGGGCATTAAGGCAATTAAATTAACTAATGAAATTATGAGGACCAATAATTAAATAATGAGAAAACTGTCGTTAAAAATTTAAAATATCTTACGCTGAAGGTGTTATAAATCAGAATACAATGATCACAAAAAATGTAATGGCACACTAAAAGAAACGAAATATAATTTTAAAAGAACATACCTGCATAGGGAATCCGGAAGAATTCATTTGATAACCCTTCGCTGAACGCAAGTGTTTTATTGCATCCGAGACAACCGGAAGAATCATCCAGAATAGATGAAAGACTTTCCCAAAGATTGGAAATAGGAATAAAAACGAATTAATTAAGTAATTAACTCATAATTTACCAAGAATATTGTGCAGTGCGTGAATAAAAATAAGCAGATAGTAGTTCTGATCGATGTAACTAGAATTTTCTTGTGACGTTGAAAGATAAGTTCTGATACTGACATCGAACATGTTTGGGAACAATTCAATCTCGAAAACCTAAGTAATGGTAACTGAAATATATCTAATATAAAATACCATAGCCTGCTCATGTATTACACATTTCTAATAATAATTCAATAACTTTTTGGCTGGTATTCTGAAATTAATTTCACCCAAATAAAAATATTAGGTAATTCAATTGTATGACTCCTAAAACGAAGACAGAAAGAAATTGACCCAATTTGTTGTTATGAGTAGGCTATTTAGTACTAATTTAGTCTGGTAGTAATTTAGTTCATATTCATAACTGAATCGGAGAAAAAATCAAACGGGAATATATTTGGGATAAAAACGTTGTTTGAGAGAAGAGCGAATAACGATTAATCAATTTAACTGCAATTTATTGTTAGTAAACATCATTGAATCCTACGCTAGTATTAATTAGGCGTGTTTCGTAGACTTTGGGAAAATCTAATACACTATAAGAGGTATCCTGATTTCTAAAACAAAAAATCTGATGTGGCCAGCACATGACTTTCTCCATATATAAGATGTAAATATTTATCTACGACAGTAATTTCGAACTCTATATTCCATCTAAACTTGGAAGATGAGTTTATAATATATATATATATATTTATATATATATATTATCTTTGACGCCGAAAACATTATAAATATTGTTTTTCGGGACATAATCGATGAAAAACGATGGAATTGGCCCTTTCGCCGATAAAGCCTAGAGCGCCTACAAAGTACATAATCAGCACCTTCCGGTTTATTAATATTTCATGTATACCTCCTAAACAATCAGTGATATAAAAATATGTTTCAAACAAAAATTATAGAAAAATACATTTTCTAAAACTTTTGTAATTAATAGTATATACCTAAATATCATATTTATGGAGATATTTTGAAAACCGGAAATAAGCTTTGAAGAATGAAGCTCAAGTTCCGGTTGATTGATTTACTCCAAAAACTAATCAACTCTAACGACACCAAACAAAGTACTATGTATGAAATTTGGTGTTGATACAATGAATGGTTTTTGTGTTAGAGCGCCCACAAAGTACATAACAGCAACTTCCGGTTTATCGGTATTTCACGAATAACTCCTAATCAACCGGTGATACTAAAATATGTCAAATACAAAAGTTATAGTAAAATACATTATCTAAAAGTTTTATAAGAAATACAATGCACGTATATATCATATTTAGGGAGATATTTTGAAAACCGGAAATGAGCTTTGTATAATGAAGCTCGACTTCCGGTTAACCGATTTACTCCAAAAACTAATCAACTCTGACAGCACACAAAACAGTACTATATATGAAGTTTGGTATTGATACGACCACTAGTTTTTACGTTACAGCGCCCACTAGCACACACACACATACAGACACACACACACACACACACACACACACATACACAGAGACATCATTCCGAAAATGGTCAAAACGTGTTCTAGGGACCCCAAAACGTGTATTTCCGTTGAAATCTTGAAGTCGAATTTTTTCATGAAAACAATACTTTCTCTATACTTCGTATATGGAGAAAGTTAAAAATTAACGATCAGAAGATGATAAATTCCTGCGGAAATTACTGAAAACAGATAAATATATCCACCATCCTATACATATTGGTGATTTGAGATTTGGATACACCTTATTCTCACAGATTTCCAACACAATATTAATGATCTTAATAACTTCATCGACGTTATGCATTCCTATGCTTAAGTTATAAATTGAAAACCAGCAATATATTTTACAATGCCAAGCAAGCCGTTGCTGCAATATCTGAAAGAGATTCTCTCAAATGAACAGCGAGCAGGTGATTGATGGGTCAGTACAGTACCTGACATTGTTCTATTTGCTCATCGATGGCTAAGAAATATTAAAATTCTTTTTGCGTATTCTACGCCGAGTGAATTCAAGACTTATCTCCTTCTTAACTACAGATTCATAAAAGATAACGCAAACAAAACAAAGATGTTTACAATGTAATAATAATAATAATAATAATAATAATAAATGGACTTTATTCGGGCGAGATTGAGACTAGAAAGTCTCTTCTTACACCTAAGCCATCGTCTTATGCGAAACAGAAAGAAAGATAGTTTGCAAAAGTACACGAAGAAAACTAGTATGTGGATTTTTAAAAAACCTAAGCTGAGGGCTCAGGGAAAAAAAATCCACTGCAGGAAAACACTCACAGGAAGGGGAGTGTGAAAAACCTGCGAAATCTACAATAGAAAATTATATTTTTGATGAAGGAGAAAGAAAAGGGTTATGATAGACAGGCAGTGAAAATATAAAAATTGTACAAAAAGAAAGGAGAAAAAACATAAATGCATTACAAACAATCATAAAATAAATCAACTTCACTTAACTGACATTAATTATAGATGAGATTAAAATAAACGTTGAATAATGGGAGATAAATCTCAAAGAAATGAAGAAAATGAAATTACATTGAGAAAAACATACAAACGAAACATTAAAAGGTGTAATACACTGAAAATAATCAAAAACATAGTTTATAGGAAAGTGTTAAAAGACGAAAAGAGAAAATAAACAAAAAATATAATAAATTAAAAAAAAATAAAAAGATGTGCGGAAATCAAAAGAATTAAAACATTTGCTGCTTGCAATTTGAAAAATTCTAAAACAAAATCTAAGTTAGCTAATCGTTAATATTGTACATATATTCATGACATGAGGCAGCGGATCAGAACCAAACAATTGTGTAACAAGGTTGGGGTGATTTAGTTGTGAATTTAGGTGCATTTAAGTTCTGCTTTGGATAGTTATGAGATGATTGTGACATTTACGCTTAAAGGTAAAAATGGTGGATGAGTTTTGTATTACTTGGGGAAGTGCGTTCCAGAGGTTAATAGCTGTAACTGTAAATGAATTGTGAAAGATCTCGGTTCTATGTTGAGGAATCAATAGTTGTTTGCGACCTCTTGTATTGCGGTCATGAATGCAATCCAAAGACAAAAATAAAGAGTGAATGTAATTGGGAGATTTAGTAGATAATAATTTGTTCGTGGCACAAAAGGAGATCACTTACGAAAAAAGGACCTTGAAAAAATGAAAAGACACGAAGTTTTACATGGCTTTAACCTCTATTTTATTTTTAAAATCATATGAATGGAAGTAATTGAAATTTGAGGAAGCCCAGACCTTGAGGTGATTCCGAATTCCTTTATTTAATATGCTTTATTTCTGCTTACAAAAAAAAGAAAGTGAAAATAAGCTCAAATAAATGAAGAAAGAAGAAATTGAAAGCTGAAACTGGAGTTAAAAAGGAATGCATGAAAGGGAAAACACAATGACCTAATATTCTTTTATCACGATAAAATTTTTTCTGCTTTTGAAAAACCTAAGTTCGCAATGATCAAAGAATAGGGAGTCATCCTTGGCAATAACCATTGTGATCTAAGTATGCAATTATTAATTCTCCAATCAGATACAAGGCAAGTTGATAAGATAAACTCTAATAAGACTAGTAATTTATGAACGAATAAAAAAATGGGAAAGTAAAACGCCTTTAAAAATGTGAAAAGATGAAACGTTCAAGTATTTAAAAATCATAAAACCGGTTTAAACTAATCAATTGCGTAATATAAAATATCATTTTAAAAGTACTAACGTGTATTTGGCATCAATAAGTCTCCGTTTCATTATCATTGGTCGTGGGCACTTTGATTGTCACATCCGAGACAACTAGAATAGACAGAATACACCTCCTCAAAACTGGAAATAAGAAAGAAACTCAAATTAATTAAGTTTCGATCAATTATTAACAGATTATATTGTGCAAAGTATGTATAAGAGCGAGCAGATGGTAGTAACTCATACTCAGATTTCCTATGCAATATCATGAGACCAGGTCTGAAAACAAAACGAAGATGTTTGGGAAATACAACTTCGATATTGGTTGCAATTAATTAATCCCGAAAGAAAATTAAAAATACTACTAAGCGTACTTTGCCCCCTTTATAATTATATATAATTAATATTTTTTAAAGTAGAAGCCGCAATATGTTTCTAGAAGCAAAATCACATAAGATTGCTTCAAACGATCAATGCTAATACAATAAAATTCGAATGTTTATTCAGATCCTTTCGGTAAATGACCGTTTAAATTATCCGTTAATTAAAATACTTCCATTGAATATCAGATTAAGACCTCCAAGCGCGACTTCGAAATAATTTATCCTGCTATCCTATAAGTGAGAATAAGAAAATCCCAATTCAGCGACGAATGTCTATCCAATATTCAGAAATTACACACACGAATATGATGGACGACAGATCGAATTTGATTCCGGTATCTAATATCCATTACTGACTTCTAACGAATTGTGATGTTATTGCTTACTGTACACAGTCCTGCTGTCATATAATTGGGTATTCAAATCAATTCTAAAAATTATGAATCTCATTGCTATTTCTGCGTACAAATACTTCGTGCTAAAATGCGAAACGCAGGTCTAATGAAGACTAAGGACAAAGGGAATCTCAATAAAACGCTAAATTTACTGTATATCAACGTAAAGGAAAAATTAAGATAGCTTGGATGCGAAAAAGCTGACTTAACTGCTAATGTCACAGCTGCAAACACTTCGTCTTATGACTCGCAATAGATGTTTATCATAAGGATTTAAATATATTTTCAACTTTATAATACACATTCAGAATTTAATCCGCGGTAATTAATGATAATGCGCGTACTTACCTACTGAATGGGATTCCAGAAAAGTCCACGGAAATATTGACGTCATGAAACATTCCCAAATTTGATAAATATATACTTCTCGAATAAAATCAATCAAACAATAATTAAGTTATACTTTGAAATTTTTCGCATATGCTCGTACCAATATTAAACTATACTTACAATTCAAAAGTAAACGATTTTCAGGTAAAGAAAGGACTAGCAGCAGCTCTACACTGAGTGATGTCTCCGAAGCAAATGAAGTTTAAAACTTTAGACAGAAACGTTGAAACAAATACTGCACTGTGATTGGTCGAAAATCAACTTCCAGTTGAAACCCCAGTTTTCTTCCTACTGTTAATAGTTCTCATAAATCAGATTATTCCTCAAAATAAATTTTTTTTAAGTGCAAAACTATTTAATTTTAGATATTATTGGAAGATTTATTTTAATAAGATATTCTTCAATAAGAATATGTGTAGATCTCATATCGCCCCTAGGATTCCTTATAAAAAAAACTGTTTACCTATAATATTAATTTAACAATAATTATTCTGAAAAAAGGACCAGATTGAAAATAAAATATATATAAATACTATACGAAAGTAACGTTATACAATTTGCTAATAATTGGCAATAATGAAACGAAGGAATGCGAGTAACGATCTACAAAATTAAATTGGAATATAAACTTCTAAATTAGAATGATAATCAATGATATATTAATAGTAAAGAAGTAAAAATTCCATCGAAATTGGGAATTATCTTTATTTTAGACAAATAATAACTCACATATTATATAGTTTTGAAACCTCAGAATACTTCTCTAACGTTTAGACATGAGTAAAGACATATGTAATGTTATGATTCTAACAATTAAGTTTTCTCCTTAAGAGAATCATTCGAAGGTATGATATATCTTCTTTTGAAAGCAAAATTATGCATTAGGAAATTAATTCAAATTACAATTATTCACGTCCTGATTTGTTAACTATTCATGGTCAATAGTAAGCTAAGAAATTAGGACTACAAGTCAGAGAGATTGCGCATAGTAATTTGGCTGTATTATTCATTTAGGAATGCATACATTCTTCTCTTTACGATTCCAACCGAAGACATGTCAGTGTTTTCAGCAACGAATTCCTCCTGTTATCTCAGGTTCGGTGTTGTCATAGCTATTCAAGGTTTTGAGAAACCCAAGAAATACTGACTTTTACATTAAAAACGGCACCATTAAAATGTTCAACATTGATTAAAACTTTATAAATCAAAATTGCTGATCATATATCAGCAAACTGTGAATGATAAGAGATGATGTGAGTGAATGTTTCTTACTGGTGATCATTGAAATATTTCTAGGATGTCTACAAACTTTTTTTAAATTGTCGGCCCTAAGCTTGCAGCAAGTAACATGTTACATACGACTAATTTACAGAAGTAATGATGAGATAAAATACAAATCCTAGGATATAACAACTTACGATTAATCCTCATGTAATTTGAATTCGGAATATCACGTCTGGATTCTATTCTTTCAGTTAGTATCCCTTCATATTCTTATAGATGTTCCTATCTCTTGTCGATTGAATCTCATCACGAATCATACTTCCTGGATTTACGACGCACAGACACATATACAGTGTTATAACTGACACACTTTTCACAAGAACAATTATCTCCTTTAGTAATAAATACTTAAAATGCCCACGTGTTTCGCTTGGTTCCACTGGTAGCACAATTTAACATAGGAAGGAAAATATGGAAGTCTCCTTCAAAATTCGAGCACATGGCATTAAGGCAGACTTTAGAACGGCGGAAGTAACGTCATCAGATGACGAGGAGTACCTTTTCGTTCTTCAGAAAAATTCTATACCACAATCCTTCTGAATTGCGCCAAAAATTCGTCACAATGGCCTTCATAGAAGTGTCATTTCGCTGTGTGCGAACTTTAAAAGAAACTTATTTGTTACCAGAGTGAAAATGTATCCACACAGAGCTTTGGATATGGTTCTCCGTGAAAGAGCAATGTCAGAATAGTTGGCGTATATTTGTTACGCTATAGTATGTGAATATTCGTGGAGAAGTGATTAGTACGAGTTGGAAACTCAGCTTTATGACCAGTGCCATTTTCAAAAAGTGAGTAGAAGTTTTTCAGTGAGAACAGTGCTCCGTAGTGCCTATAGTTTAATAGTTTTCCGAGAATAGCAGTGCTTATAAAAATAAAGAGGACATGAGTATTCAATCAGCGTAACCCGATATCTATCGCAAAAGAATGGATAATGCTTGAAACAACAAGATGGACGAAAAGTATTGAATTGACTGGGGCTGGAGGTTAATGTATGCGGGATTCCATTGCATGGTTTACATCAGCACTTATATAACAAGGATATAAAGGTAAGTGCAACAATTCCACTGATGAACGTGTTGTACATTTCTTTTTGCATAAAAATAACTTGAGTAACTAAAATTCGAACGTAGTCACTGAAAGAGTTTAAAGTTTAACAGTAAGTGCAAAGACTCAGCGAATATATCATGTTATTTAACAATCATTGCATCAAATTGGAAACTATCAAATAATTTGTATTTAAGTCGATTTAAAAGCACAGATAAATAAATTTCTTTGAATCTTTCTTAGAAATCTCTACCTCTTAACCCTTTCATTAATTATTTCTCACTATTAATTCATCACTGCGAACGCTCTATGAATAATGTAACTTCTGAACCGATACTTAACGAATTATGTTAAGAGAAATAATGCATACTTAGGCAAGATGAGGAGGTTGGTAGTTATACCTAGCTTTCCTTGCCGAGACTGAATGCGATTACTGGAAATAATAATAAAATAAGGAAAACTATATCATAGCCTCTTTCACAAATGTACACAAACCTTAAAAGAATTTTCAAGCTATAAACTCTGACATACTTTTTGACAAAGAAAGGAATTCTTGGGTTCCTCAATAGCTTCATTATGACAAGAACTGAGATAACCGAAGGAATTCGTAACTGAAAACACGGAACGTCTTTGGCTGGAATTGTAAAGAGGGAAATGTGGGGATTCCTAAATGAATTATACCACAAATAAAATTCACAAAAATTCCCATTCTTCAATCTTGCTAAATAGAAGTCCACAGTTCTTAGCTATTTCTTGACCATGAGATATCTAATGTTCTGGATGCAATTATATGTAATGTGAATGCATTTCTGAAAACTAGCAAGTTGATTTCCTAAAGATAAGATTGTAGCCTTGAATGGCCCGTTTGGAAGGGATATCTTTATTACTAGATCCATAGCATCGCATGCATCTTTCCTCATATCTCAACGTCATATATTCTGAGGGTTCAAAAGTAAATCTAACGTGTGTAACTGAAGGCCTTATGTTTATGTCATTTCCTAATTCCATGAAATTTCGACTTTTTTACTAAATTTAGATAATTTTTAACTACATTTTATTACGTTTAATCATCAAACCGGGCATTATAGAATATAATTAGCAAATTATTAGTATATTAATATCTTTGGTAAACAGTATTTTATTTGAGACATAAGACATTCCAGTGGAAATGAAATCTATGAGTATTATAATCAAGGAATTGTGAAATTAAAGTTAATCTTCCTATAATTTTTAAATTTAAAATAAATTGTTTTGCACTTGAATATATTTTGTTTCGAAGAATATTATAGTTTATGATAATTATTAACAGTATGCGGAAAACAGGGGGTTCAACTGAAAGTTAATCATCGACCAATCACAGTGCAGTATCTGTATCAACTGTTTTTTCGAAACTTTTAAACTTCATTTACTTCGAAGACGTCTCCAAGTGAAGAGCTGCTGCTGGTCTTTTTCCCGGAAAACCGTTAACTTTTGAATTGTGGCAGTACCATAATTTCAAAATCAGGTATATGCGAACTTACGAATTTTCACACTTTTACTTTATTATTGCTTTATTAATTTTAATCGAGAAGTATATATTCCTTTTATAAGAGGATATCTCCTGTCGTCAAGATTTTCGTGGACTTTGCGGGGGATGTCCTATATTTGGTAAGTATGTGCATAATCATAATTTACTGTAGATTGAGTTTTAAAGATATGTTTTGATTTTAGGCGAAACAATATTATTTCGATCTTTATATTAAACGCATTTTGTGGGCGATGGGATAAAGTGTTTGTAGCTCAGACATTGGCAGTTTCGTCGGCAATTTCTCTTATTCATACTACTTTTCTTTTTATTTAACCTTGACTTAAAGCAAAGCAAACGTTTACAATTCAGGTTTAGTTTCATCAAGCCTGATTTCTGTCTTTAAGCTCGGTACTTTTCGTCAATGGAAGTCGTTTTAAGAGTTGTAATTGCCCGAAAGGATTTGAATACTCAATTATATTACATTGATACTGTGTACTGTGAACTGTGTTCAAGTGAAAATATCGCAGATCAATAGAAGTCAATCAGAGATATTATTTGCCGGAATCAAATCAACTGGATTTTCTTCAAATCGTAATTTCATCATCCATTTCATAAATATTAAATTTCCATCTTCCTATCCGTGTTTATAAATATGATTCAAAATTCTACAAATACGTAATTCTTCAATAATAAATGGATATTCGTTTGCGCTGAATTGGTATATTCTTATCGTCGTTTTCAAATCAAAAATAGCAAACTAAATTATTTCGAAATCAATCCGGTGTTCTTACAATCTAAAGACCAATGTCAATTAACGGGTTTTTTAAGTTGAGCTACAACTCAGTTTTTTCCAATCCGTTAATTTTTAAAGAATTAATTCCGTCAAACCGTGCTTTCGACATAAGACACAAACATAAGTTATAAGACATAAGATATAAGTTGCATCTAACACTTGGATACTGATCATGTCTTAATGTGCTTATTGTGCTTAAGTGCTTGTATTTTCACCCACGAATCATGACTTGTAATCAGTTAGGAATTTATTAAATTTAATTTAACGTATTTCTATTCGAT
Organism: Sympetrum striolatum; assembly: GCA_947579665.1. NCBI lineage: Eukaryota > Metazoa > Arthropoda > Insecta > Odonata > Libellulidae > Sympetrum > Sympetrum striolatum. Next base: position 19,718,943 of record OX388346.1, on the reverse strand, counting down.
ACTTGCTATTACATTTTGGTTTTAAACAGAACTACTGAAATTTAATTTCTAAAGTATTCATTGATAATATTTTCTAATTATTTCAGTAAAAAAGGTAATATTGGAATGAGATTTGAATCGATATTGACAATTATTTACCTTTTTAGGCATTATTTTTCTTCAATTAATATGAAATTTTCAATCCGATTAAATATTTTCCTTAGCATTTCAAACTTTGATTGAACAAATAGGCTGTAGTATTTTTTCTTAGATACCTTTATTTTAGTTAAAGTGTATCTGTTTCTGACATTGACTATATTTATTGTATTGATTCCTGAAGAGATAGTTCCCTAACGTCTTCGATTGTGTTATCAGACCTCGTCTACGACTTCGTATATGAAATGTAACTTAGATCGATCGGTACTGACATCTGCTCGCTCTTATTGATGCATCGTGCAATATATTTTGCGGGTAGTGAATTATTCGATTCTTTCTTTTTTCTACTTTTAAGTGAATGAATTCTGACGCTGGTAGATGAGTCTTCGTGGTGTCTCCGGTGTAATACTAAAAGTGCGTTCAACGAAGGAATTCTACCGGATGCCCAATACCGGTCAGTTATTTCAAAATACTATCATTTATCATGTAGTACTTAGTTCTAACCGTTGTTTTCTCATTTTTTGGAAAACTTGAGCGATATAGATTTTTTAAGTAAATAATACTTTGTCTATATTAATTCTTTAATAAATTATTAGTCTAATAGAATGTGTATAAATCATCAACGATACGCATATTCGATTTATGAAGTAATTATAGATTACATAGACGACAAAGATTACGATGGATTGCAATGGATGACTCCGTATTTTTCAGCATTTCGTACTTAGGTTTCGCAATCGTGGAAACAATGTCGCCGTAGTGAGGGCGAATTCTATTATCTATTTGTATTTTCCCTTTCATTCCTTCCCTTTTAACTCTAGCTTCAGCTTTCGATTTCTTCCCTATTCATTAGTTTACTTTCACTTTCTCATTTTTTGTAAGCAGAACTGAAGCTCGTTAAGTAAAGGAACTCGCAATCACCTGAATTTTTAGACCTCCTTAAAAAGCAATCACTTTCATTGTTAAGATTTTTAAAGTAATGTAGCCATTAGTGTCATTTTTGCCGTCATGTCCTTTAACGGTTTCAATGTCTTGCTTTCGTAAACGATCCCCGACATTGTAAATAACTTTTCTTAATTTTGTTAGCTTTATTTTTTCACAAGTCTATATTGAAGCTTATAAGAATAAGGAGAATAGTCTTTATAGCACTCGCCGTAGCGAATGCAACTAGAGTTTCATAATTTCATAGCTATCAATGAACTAATAGAACAATGGCAGTTAGTATATTGACCCTTGTTTCTGATCAATCCTCCTGCTCCCTTTTTTTTTAACAGATAGAGAATCCTTTTAAATCATTGCAGCCTTTGCTTCCTTGAAATTGTTAAATACTTTGTTGGTGTAAAATATTTAACTTAAGGATAAGAATGCATGAAGTCGATGAACGTTATTAAAGTAATTCATTTTACTTTTACTGTGGTGTCTTCGGCATCAATGACTCTAACAAAGGAAACCACCATAATAAAGAATTTATCTACGATTAAAATCATCAATATTTTAGTATTTCTCGATATGTTAATCCGATTTCAGTAACTTTAGCCAGAATTTATCAATGTATGATCATTTATTGTTTTTTTGAAATCAGATATATTCTGTTATAGAATATTTGATTTTCGTAGTTTACGAGGCACGTCTAATTAATGCTAACGTAGGAATCATTAATGTTTTATAACAAAAGAATGCAGTTAAATGGATTTGTCGTTAATTATCTCTACACTCAAATAACGTTTTTATCGCAAAGATTTTTCCGTTAGATTGTATCTCCGCCGTACTGATGAAATATTAATTAAATTACAACTAATAAGTCTACTAATGAAATTGAGCAATATTTCCTTGATTTCATTTTCACGAGTTATATAATTGCATTACGTAATATTTAGATTCATAAAGAATTATTTTGTGAATCCGAATTATTATTATCATTTGGAATTCCATAAGCAGGCTTTAGTGTTTTATGTTGAATGCATTTCAGTCAACATATCTCTGTTTTTTATCTCATGTGAATTGATTGTAATCCCGAAGCGAAAGATCCCTAACTTCTTCGTTTTTGTATCGTACCTTGTCTTACGATGTCTCATAGGAAATTCTAGTTACAGTGATTGGTAATAACATCAGCTTGCTTTTATACAAGCATCGTACTATATTTTCCGTAAATATTGAATAACCTGCTTTATTTATTCTTGTTTCTTTCTTTTTTATTGCTTTGAGGGAGTTAACTCTACCTATTCCGGGTGATGATTCTTCCGGGTCTCTCGGATACAATAAAAAACGTACGACCAGCGAAGGGTTATCAAATGAACTCTTCCGGAATCCCTATGCAGGTTAGTTCCTTTAAAATTATATTTCAACCTTATTGTATGCAATTATTTAGTTTAAAACGTTTCTGCATGATGTTTAATAATATGAGCGGAGCATCTCTGGTATTTTTAACAACGCGGTACGTTTCCGATTCCTTACTTGATTGAGTTTTAATCTTAATCTTGATTTCGCTTGTATCACATTCTTGAATTGAGCTAACTAGAGAACTACAGATCCCTGACTTATGTGGAATCACTTTTATATTTATTTATAATAAAAGTTACCAATCGCTGATACACACATCGATTAATGAATAATTAGACTACGAAGATTACTACCGCGGATGACTCCTTATTGTTGAGCATACTTTCCACAAGTTCAAGGTCCTGTTCTTCATTAATAATCTCTGGCATTGAAAACATCTTTACTTGTAGTATAATATATGTACCTCAATTAGAATATTTAGTAAAGAAACTTTTTTTTATAAAATGGAACGTAATAGTAGATATATAAAACCGAAATAGGATAATTTCTCCAATTTCATAATATATATAAATACGATAAATAATATTGCGTTATAAAAACCATCCAATTCGCTGTAGTTCTTTGCTTGTACTCCGCTTATACCGGTCCCGGATTACGTTACCGGAGTTAAAATGAATGTGTTGTCATCGACTATGTTTTGTTCTTGATGAATAATATTTATCTTATTTTGCCTCGAGGAACGGCGTTGGAGGACTTCTTCAGGAGACTGCGTTCAGAGATCCGACGAGGGATGGCGACTGCGTCGGGATGAATTTTAACCGGGGAAGAACAAAATAAAGACTTCCTTGAGGAATAATAAACGTGACTTATGAAGTGAAGTGAAAGTGAACCAAGAAGTTAACTTATTAACTTAACTATTTATTGAATCACATTTTAAACAATTCAGTGGACTTATTTCTACCTATATCATTTAAACAATTATAAAGTTTATTCTTCAATGGACTCATTGTGATGCACTTAAAAAAAAACATTTATTGTTATATTTCATTCATCTATTCAGTGTTTATTCCATGTTCAATGATGTTACTCCTTTATTTATCAACGTATAATATCATCAATTATATATTTTTGCCCATCTCCCCAATCTTTCTGATTCTTAACGAATTTGTAATCTATTTATGTATATTTAATCGTTATTATGTATTTATAACTGTCATGTAAGGTAATTATTTGTGTATGTAATTATTTATGTATATAACTATCAAGGTATTAATTTTGCATTTTGCTCAAAAGAGCATACACGGGCAGAGAAGAGGGGCTATAGGCCTCATCTGCTCCAGGCAAAATAAATAAAAGTAAAGTCGGGCGAACTCTTGGGGAGATGGGTTGGCTAAGGGGAAAGCGTCGAGGTGAGCTTGGGGTAAGGCAAACGGGGAGATCCTCGAAGATAAGCGTCCGATGAGGACGTCGCGTCGGGGGGAGGGCTTCTTGAGGAAACATCCTCTGAGATTGTTAAGGGAGGGAGTCTGTAGTTAGGGCGTAAGGGTAGGGGGTCGTTGGGAGAGTTGGCTTCAGGATCAGAGGGTGGGCGTCTGGGGTAGATTGTCCGGAAATTTCGTAGAGAGGTGGCTTTGTGGGGAGGCATCCATAGAGAGGATCAACGGAGGCCGTCGTGGGAGTGCGTCGGGACTAGGACGTAAGGAGGGTCGTAAAAAGCTGGCGTTCGGGAGGGAATCGGAGTAGATTGTCGAGGGACATCGCGGGACGGATACGCGAAACATCGCGGGACTACGTCGTAGAAAGTCACGGGACGGCTACGCGGGACTTCGCGAAACATCGCGGGACATCGCGGACGGCTACGCGGGACTTCGCTAGATATCGCGGGACGGCTACGCTGGACTTCGCGGAACATCGCAGGACGGCTACGCGGGACATCGCAAGACATCGCGGTACGGCTTCGCGGGACGGCTACGCGGGACTTCACGGAACATCGCGGGACGGCTACGCTGGACTTCACGGGACATCGCGGCACTGCGTCGCGGGACTTCGCGGGACGGCTACGCGGGACTTCGCGGAACATCGCGGGACGGCTTCGCGGAACATCGCAGCACTGCGTCGCGGGACGGCTACGCGGGACATCGCGGCACTGCGTCGCGGGATGGCTACGCGGGACGGCTACTGGGAATTCCCGGCACTGCGTCGCGGGACTTCGCTAGACATCGCGGGACGGCTACGCGGGACTTCACGGAACATCGCGGGACGGCTACGCGGGACTTCGCGGAACATCGCGGGACGGCTACACTGGACTTCACGGGACATCGCGGCACTGCGTCGCGGGAAGTCGCTAGACGGCTACGCGGGACTTCTCGGGACATCGCGGCACCGCGTCGCAGGACGGCTACTTGGGACATCGCGGCACTGCGTCGCGGGATGGCTACGCGGGACGGCTACTGGAAACTCCCGGCACTGCGTCGCGGAACATCGCGGGACGGCTACGCGGGACCTCGCGGGACCTCACGGCATTGCGTCGCGGGACGTCCTATGATGATGCACATCAGCGTTTGTAACAAAGTGCTTCAAATTACATCTTGTATGTACAACAATAGTAAGTATAAAAATACATGGAATAGGTAATATTTTGATTTTCCTGAAAAGTGGAAGGCTCGGTGCATCATACCTTGCATTAGCCATCAGTCTTAGAACTTTCTTTTGTAATTTGAAAATTTAAGAGCTTGGGAGGATGAGCCCCAGAAAAGAATAACACTGTATACAATATGTGAATAAAATAAACCATAAGAGAGTGAAAGAATGACTTTAAATGAGATAGTAGAACAAATGGTCCGAACAAGAAAACAAAGAGGACTGAGTTTATGCAAGAGCTTATCGACATGTAAATCCCAGTAAAGATGAGATTCAAGAAATTTGCAAGAGTCAACCTGAGGTAAGATGTTGCCGTCTAAGAGGATGTTTAATGCTTGAGCTGGTTTGTTTTTATAAGAAAAATGAATAACTTGAGATTTATCAGCATCAAGTTTAAAATAGTTATTTAGAGACCAAGAGTGAATTTTATGGGTAAAAAGATTGCTGCATGAATGAAAATGAAAGTTTTATAAGATCAACTGGCACTTGAACTAAAGAATAAATTGATAAATCCATTCTTCCCTCTTTCCTGAAGAAGAGAATCGAAGACATCAAGCGGACAGCTTAATATATCATTATGTAACTCTTCTCTGGTAAAGACTTTTTTGATACGTTCCACTAACGAAAAAGTTACGGGCACACAGGATTTGCATAAGTAGACATCGCTCATATATAACGCACAACTATCATTAATTTAATATAGAGTATACGTCATTTACTTATGCTTCCAGAAAATTAATATTTAGTGAAACTTTACCCGTAAATGTACTAGAATGCCAGTGATTCTCCTTGGCTACCTCAGCTGAGGAGTTAACCTTTGTATTAAATACATAACCCCTTCTTGGAGTAATCTAAATTTACTCCGGAATTCTCCGGCGGACATCGCAAAGGGATTTGTCAAGTCCCTTAGGGTTCTGCGATCAATTAATATTTCTCCTTCTTCCATTTCCTCTGCTAGGAATATCGCCGCTGCCAGACGAACCGCCATATTTATTGTTTACTTTTAGAATTCCGATCAACATGGCCGCCGTAACGCGAGCTTTTAGGTCGCGTGAGGATTCCGATAGTAAAAACCCGCTCGAGATCGAATAGCGAGCTATAGAATAACTTTCATGATTCCGATCGTAATTTGGGGCAATATGGCCGACCATTCCGACCAAAAACGCCATTTCGATCGAAAGCCAAAGTTTTAGAATAAGCCCCCAGATTTGATAATTTTTTTCATTTTATTTAGGAAACTGGTATGAATATAATTATGCTAACCATTTCTATGATAAAAAGCAGCCGAATCGGTAGGGTTTTCCATTGGTCTTACATTAGGACCCAAAATAAATGCTACCTTTTCGTTAATTCTAATTATTTTTTCATTTGATGGCCCTCTTATCCAGTCTTATACATTTCCATCTTCTCACCTGCTATATCTTTCCTTGTCTTTCTTTTCATGTTCTCATAGCATGTTTTCAATTGGCCATGTGATCTTTTAACAATACCTTAAGGACCATATAAATTCACTCCTGTTATTTTAAAATTTAAGCAAGCTAAAGAAGTTATTTGGATAAGATCAAAATTAGTGAGAAAATTAAGTTATACGAGTGTTTCAACAGCACACTATAATTGCTGTTACGAATTAATTCTCTTTATAATACTTGCGAATATCGAAGATTACTAAAATAACATTGTAATAATAACTAATACTATAAATATAAATTGATAAAATTCAAAAGCATGCGAAATGAAGAGCAATTGCTTAACAGTTATAATACTTAAGTATTTCATTGTGTACGATAAAATTACAAGAAATATCGCTTAAACAAATTTAATTGTTATTTAATTTAATATCCCCTAAATCACCAGGAAGGGAATTGAATTCTGAGACAATCTTTTGCCATGCCAACTCTTTCTCCTTCAATTATTTCCCATCTGTCTTCTTGTTCTCAATGATGTCTTTTCGTCTTATAGCCAAATCGATCAGAAGATCAGCTTCATACTTATTAAAATTAGGGGTTCTCTGCCTTTTTTATCGTTTACGTCCATCTCATATAGCGATTCTTTACTATTTGTTCCACTGACAAAGTGTACACACTTGCGAGTCCACTTATATCATTATTTACTAGTCGTCCAATATATCAACAACAAAGACAAATGAATTGCGATATACGTTTAGGCGACCACTAAGCGGTACTCAACGTATTCACAGGGACGTTAATCGGCCGTCAGCTAACCGCGGTTACGAAAACCTCGGTTACTGTTGGTGCACTCCAAACTTAAGTTGACCGCCGTTAATATTTCACCGCGGTCAGCTAATGGTGGATTTAACCGAGATTGATGCACTCGGGCCTTTATCTACTAACTTAGGTGTCACTCTGCTCTCCTTCCTCTTCCAAACTTCTGACTGTCTTCCTGCCCTAGAATTAAAGAAATTGAAATTCAGATATTACAATAAAAAAGAGATATTTTTATGCTAAGCTGAAGGTGAAACAAGCATAGAGAGGAGTTAATGATGGGGTGAAAGTGATAGTAAATATTATCATAATGATAATTAGTTAATTGAATGAAAAACACCCATTAAGCTTTGTTAAACATGGACTCTTAGAAAGGAGGAGAAGAAATCAAATAAGGAAACCATATGGTTTTTGCAGAATTATTTGGACTAATAAATGAGAATTTGGATCTGGCAAGTGACTGCTTTGCTGTTAATAAAAATCTGATGTGGCCAGCACATGACTTTCTCCATATATAAGATGTAAATATTTATCTACCGCAGTAATTTCGAACTCTATATTCCATCTAAACTTCGAATATGAGTGATTAATATTATATATTATCTTTGACACCAAAAACATGATAAATAATGTTTTACGGGACATGATCGATGAAAAACGATGAAATTGGCCTTTCGCCCATAGAGCCCAGAGCGCCCACAAAGTACATAATCAGCAACTTCCGGTTTATCAGTATTTCATGAATAACTCCTAAACAATCAGTGATACAAAAATATGTTTCAATCAAAAGTTATAGTAAATTACATTTTCTAAAACTTTTGTTATTAATAGTATATACCTAAATATCATATTTATGGAGATATTTTGAAAACCGGAAATGAGCTTTGCAGAATGAAGCTCAACTTCCGGTTAATCGATTTACTCCAAAAACTAATCAACTCTAAAAAAAACTAATTAAAGTACTATATATGAAATTTGGTGTTGATATAATGAATGGTTTTCATGTTAGAGCGCCCACAAAGTACATAAAAGCTACTTCCGGTTTATTGGTATTTCACGAATAACTCCTAATCAACCGGTGATATAAAAATATGTAAAATACAAAAGTTATAGTAAATTTTATTATCTAAAACTTTTATAAGTAATACAATACACGTATATATCATATTTATGAAGATATTTTGAAAACCGGAAATGAGCTTTAATGAATGAAGCTCGACTTCCGGTCAACCGATTTACCTCAAGAACTAATCAACTCTGACAGCACACACCACAGTACTATATACGAAGTTTGGTATTGATACGACAAATAGTTTTCACGTTAGAGCGCCCACAAACACACACACACATACAGACACACACACACACACACACACATACACACAGACATCATTCCGAAAATAGTCAAAACGTGTTCTAGGGACCCCAAAACATGTATTTCCGTTGAAATCTCGAAGTCGAATTTTTTCATGAAAACAATACTTTCTCTATACTTCGTATATGGAGAAAGTAAAAATGGTAATTTGTACTGGTCCTTAAAATGCAAATGGTAAAGATAAGTTAAATATAATAGTAGATAATTGTACAGTGCAATTGGTATAAAGTATTGTATAACTTGTTTATTTTAGAAATGAAAGTACTCAGAATCTGATATCTTATAGGTGGAAATTAAAAGAATGGCTAATATCATGTAAATGTTGCATTGTAAGATGTTAACTCCACTGGAAGTTTGCTTTAGTTTGTTTACATGGACAGCATTATTTTGTATGTTCATGATTAGCTATTCCTAAATTAATACTTATTATTATAATATCCTTATTAATACAACACTTTGAATTTAGCTGGAACTAGGCATGCATAAGAAGATATTAATGAGACTTCCCCATTTCTCTGAACGCTTAAACAAATATTTATCGAAGTCATCGTCAAATAAATGAATTGAATATTAAATTATATTTACCTTTATATAATAAACCTAGCTTCAACAACCTTATACTCATTCATTAATCAACAACATAATGCACGTATCTTAATTATTTTTTCAACAAATAATAATGATATTTTCCATACCTGTGTAGTGCAAGTGCACATCCTGGGCTTGCTTTCATCAGGATTTCATGGGCCTTTTTAATTGCTTCGCTGCTCATCACCGGGCACGCCGGTAATTTTACTTTTTTTATGCAGCAGAAATCTTTTATCTTCCTTGGCGCATAATCAATACTTATAGCATTTTTAACTTTACGAGACCAATGGCATCTCACGTCGGTAGCTGAAAGTTCTTCCAACTCATTCATGTTATTCCTAATTAATTAAAAAAAAGAGGTTGAGATTTTTATGAGAACACTATCGGAAAGGAAAGAAAAAATTATCAATGAAATTAAATTATGCTTACCTATTTAGGTACCATAGAACGGCCCCGATATGTTTGCATTTCGCAGACATGCCAGCCTTACAATTGCACGTCATCTTCATTACTTTTATGTATTCTGAAATTTTCAGTTCACCTGAAACTTGAAGAGGCTCCTTTGATATACCACTAGATAAATTGAAAGGACGTTATTGTCCTTGCCTCTGCTTCCAACAAGGATCACTAATCCAGCGTTTAACACACACTCTCCTTCAATTATATTCCTTGAATTGGCATTTCCTCCCAAAGAACTCATCAACTCCTCAAACAAAAGAGTTACTTTCACACTCATTTTTAAAATGTTTGACGAGAGACGTTGAGATAACTGGAGATAACGTAGAGCTTACTGTTTTCAACCTGTTCTCACGGATGATTACCAACATATCTCCACCAGAGCATTGGCCATGTTGAAATGATGACAGCGCCTCTATAGCTGGTTGGAGTCTCCATTCACTTTGCCTAACTTTGAATATCGTTCATCCATTTCATTTGGTGCCTACGATGAAATCTTACAAAATCTATAGGTATTGCAAAACAGGGACATGAGAATATTTCATGATATGGTTGATTTGCACCTAATAAATATATGTTAAATACTCTTCAATGGATATCAATAAAAGAAAGAGTATGACTGCATGTCATGAATTTTTAATTGTTGCTAATTCATTTCGCTATTCTCAACTTCATTCTAATAAATTATTCTTCGCCCGTGTGGATTTTGATGAAGGATCTGATATTTTCCCAACCCTTCGAATCAACACTGCTCTAGTTTTCATGCATTTTCCAGCAAAAGGAAAGCCTAAACACAGTGATGCAATGAGAGAGTAGGGTTTGCTGCCGAAGCAATTGCAAAGTGGATTGGGGAAAGAACAGACATGCAATTGAGGGACCTCCTAATTACTCAGGAACTGTTGCCCTAATCACGCTATTTGCATTAGTCGGAGGTTTCCTGTACTTAAAACGTAACAATCTTGACTTTTCGTACAATAAAACAGTGTGGGCGGGAGGTGCCTTGTTTTTTTTCATTTCCTATGACATCTGGACAAATGTGGAATCATATCCACAGCCCTCCATTTGAGCACAGAACCCAGTCATTGCTTATATTCAGGGACGGATCTAGAAAAAATTTTTGGGGGGGGTCCGATAGAAAAATTAAAAAATATAACATATTTCAGCTTTAACAAAACGTGAGGTTAGAATTTTGTTAGACAAACTCGAATCATTTCGCTAGTGATTACTTATTAAATTGTGTGTTTATTTGCGTTATTTCAGTTTCATTTTTGAAAAATAGGCACAAGTGATATTTCGGGGGGGGTCCGGACCCCCAGGACCACCCCCCTGGATCCGTCCCTGCTTATATTCATGGATAATCACAAGGATAATTTGTCCTAGAAAGTTATATTGTTATCATACTCAATGATAACGATATAACTCTAATATACTCCTACATCATTAATGTTTTTACATAAAAGCTCCAAATTTTCTATCCAAGGATATTTTATCGCAAAAATAATAATAATTTTTGGTCACAGAGGTCTGCACATCCCATGCATATGACAAGTAAATTTTACAATATATGTACATATAATTAATATGTGCATTGCATTTACATGATATTAATTAAAAATTCAATTTAGTGTTTCATCTTTCAAATGTTTTAATCAATTTACTTTACCATGGGAATATATACTAAAACCCCCTGATTTTGAGTACATTTGTGGCCCCATACATAATTTGGAAGTAGATGTTGATTAGCTAACTTATCTTAGGTATACATGAAGGTGATGGTTTTCTTCAGTAATATTACTGCAAATACTAATTTTTATGTTAGGTTATGTCAAAACTGTAAAGGGATGATTGATAAAAAGTGGGTAATGTCACTCTAGACAAAATTTTTTGTTTATTTGGTGTTACTGTATGTATGTGAATTTTTGATTTAACTGAAAATACGGATGACTGGTAAAGTAAAGATATTCATTCATAACAGGCACACGGAAATAGCAAAGTACATTCATTTGAATGTGACTTGTGGAAAAATATGGAAAATAGGGCTGTGATTTTCTTCAAAAGAAAGGCGGCTATTACATATCATGGACAAATTTTATGGAAAATACAAGCCAGGACACAAATTCAGTATGAACAAAGCAATGTTAGCATTTAAAGGTTGCATTTATAAGAAGCTGTACATCAGGAGCAAGCCAACTAAATGGAGATTTTAAATTTGGGTATTAGCAAGTCCTCAGGGATATGTATTATGTGGCAATGTATATACGGGGAAAAAGGAACCAAAGTAAAAAGAAATGCTCCTCAGCAGTCAGGTAGTGATTTAGAGAAGCATCTTGGTTTGAACTAACATGTTTATTTCAATAACTTTTTTGAGTGTGGGATGCAGTTATTGATGACAAAATTATAAAACAAACAAATTCTAAGGAAAGGCCAGCTGAATTGAAAAATCCTAAAACGCAGAAGATCCAGCAAGGGGAAAGTAGAAGTTTGCAATATGGAAAAGTTATTACGACAAATTGGCATGACAATCATCCTATTTGCATGCTTTCATCCAACTTGATTATCATCAAAATGCACTGGTAAACAGAAAAACGGGGAATAGGCAATTGACAATGATTTGCCCAAAATCCGTTGCATTACATAATAAGTATATAATAATAATAATAATAATAATAATAATAAATGGCCTTTATTTGGGCAAGATTGAGACTAGAAAGTCTCTTCTTACACCTAACCCATCGTCACATGTGAAACAGAAAGAAAGAGATAGTTAGGGAAAGAAGAAAAGTAATATGTGGATTTAAAAAACCTAAGCTGAGGGCTCAGGAAGAAAATTTCACTGCAGGAAAACACAAGAAGGGGAGTGTGAAAAAACCTGCCAAACCTAGAGATAGGAAACTATATTTTTGATGAAGGAGAAAGAAAAGAGTTATGATAGACAGGCAGTGAAAATATAGATATTGTACAAAAAGAAAGGGGAAAAAACATAACTGCACTACAAACAATCAGGTAAAATAGATCAACTTCACTAAACTGACATTAATTATGAATGAATTAAAATGAACATTGAACAATGGGAGATAAATCTCAAAGAAATTAAGAAAATGAAATTACATTAAGAAATACATACAAATGAAAGATTAAAAGGTCTAGAACATTGAAAATAATCAAAAACATATTTTATAGAAAATATGGAGGTGTATATGGGAGGTGTGGATTAATGGTATGTGAATGAATAGTAAACAGTTTTATCCTACAAACATAAACAAGTTTGCCTTCAGGTTCTAAGCATGGACAAACACCCAAATGATTTCCACCTCACTCTTTATCAAATTTTGAATTTCACCTCAAGAAAACTTTTGCTCCGTAGAGGACCAAAACAACTTCAAGTTAATTCACCAAGATTAGTCCATAATATTGTGAAAGAAGAAGCAAGAAATAAAGTGTGTGTAGTTTGGAGCATGAAAGAAAGATTAACCCTCCAACGCCCACGGTTGTGTATACGCAACCCTGGGCGCTCGAGGGTTAACTGCTGCGATAACAAAATAAAACCTTCGGTTAAGAGCAGGGTTGGGTGTTTCTTACAATATTACCAAGAAAAACAGCAGAAATATCAAATTAAGGTAAGAATTTTTTATAAATAGAATAATCCGTATTATATTCTAACCCTGTAACGACCAAGGAATATTTATGTCCCATGAATTTAAAAAATTCTGGTAAGTTTATCTATCATCCAGTTCTAATAATATTTTTCTTAGATTAATTCACTATTTTTATACTTTATTGTAGTATCAACAAGTTTTGATACTTATATAGTGAAATAAAATAGCAATTTAAGTAGTTAGTTAGTTAGTTGCTCTCAATGTACAAAGTTTGAAAATTATTCCACGAAAGGTTAACAGTACTACCTTAATCATCTTCTGTGCTTAGATGAAGAAGTCTATGTAGAAATATATGAAATTGATTAAATTATTCTTTATGATCATCATCTAAGTCTTATCGAAAATTTAAATTTTTGGTGCAAATATGTCCCTATGGGCAAGCAGCTGCATTATGCTACATTGCCGAATTTACGCATATACATAGGCTCTGTACACATGGTTTTAATAGATCATTCAATAAGCATCTTTTCTGAATATATCCATTTATTTCCTAGGATTTGAGTATTATACTGCTTTTGAAGCCTCTTTTTGGATGACCCAACACCACCCTCTGACTTGTTGTCAAGTGCCACAGCTGTTGCGTTTCAGATAGGCTGGAAAAGGTTATTTACTCCTTGTTTACAGATTACTGAACCCTTTTGTACCTAATATTTTGTATCTGAAGCAGCAATAACTCTTCAATTAGGAACGATAAATGACCTCAGTCTGCTTGCTGTTGGAACGCATCACAGTACTGGACACATATTCATGGAGTCCACTCGTCTGTCTGACTATTGCAATTTATATAGAGATTTTATACTTAGTAGAGCAATTCAAACGAAAGATAAATAATCATTTCTGGGAGTTTACTGTTAAATGACTAAAAGCATAAGAAGATGAGTCAACTTCAAAAAATGTCGTCTACAGTGAAGCCGTCGATGCCAGAATTATTCTTATGTTGCATGTCATTACTGTTAATAGTAACTCTGGTTTTCAATTTTTTATACTGATCTTACCAGTAGCCTCGAATTTTTGATTCTGGGAGAAAAATTTGCAATTGAGGGAAACAAATGCCATAACTACAGCTCATCGTATATTTACAAAATTAAATATGTTGAAAACTCATATATTTGGAAACAATATGTATTCTTCATTTAAACCACTGGCACAAATCACATCGTACAAATTCTTATGATAGGAAGTACATAGTCATCACAACTTCTACTTTCAATTATGATTTTCTCCATTACACAAAAAAATATTTTAGAAATAGAATATACTTCATTTAACTTTATTTACTTTTCATTACAAAACAATAATAATGAACAATATCAAACTGGTTTTCCAAAGAAAGCCATGGATTTGAAGCGTTATGTTTTGAAAATACCATTATAATAGTACCGCATTGAAAAAAGCCTTTTTCGGTACCAGTGTGCAGAGAATTGACAATCCTCCTCTGAATACCTTCACCTTTGGTATCTCTTTCCCCATTCTCATGCAGTGAGTCTTTTCTATGCACAGCAGTGTTGACGGATTCTCTCAATTCACATATTCCTAAGGCATGGCTTATTTTGAAGAAAAACAAGAAAACGATAAGAGATAGCTGGCAACCACAAGGAAGTATAGGTTGAATCTTTGAAGCACAGCGGTAATGAGTTTGCATGGGTGGTATATGTGTGAGCATATATGGGTGAGTGGTATATGGGTGAGTGGTATATGGATAATCTATATATAATAGATATGAGTGGTATGGTATATGAGTGGTATATGATGGTATATATGTTGGTGAGTATACAACTCCAAGGAGGCGATGCACAAAAATTTCCATGCATGCTCTCTACAATGCGGTGGGATATGTTAGAAATAATGATATTATACAAGTATAAAAAAAGAATTTTTGGGGAAAATGTGGAGGTATATTCTGATTTAATTGATACTTTAGCAAATATTAGCTGTAGCAAGCCAGAGCTTCCACCAAAGTGACGTATGATCTGGCAGTAGCATGACAGATATATGAAACTGACATTTAAGTGACGATACTCTCTCGTGTGACACAAAACACACCAATATGATCTAGCAGCAATTGTTCCATTAACAATGTCTGCCTCTGAAGATGAGGACGCTGTGGCCTTAAGCCAATATAGTTACATACAATAATTGTGATCTCAGAAAACAACGCTTTTGGGTGCATCCTTTTTGGCAAGCAAATGTAAAAAAACGTGATGCCTTTAGTGTTTTCAAAGAATTGAATATGTATGAAGATAAATTCCAGTCATTTTGCAGAATGAGTAAAGAAACATTTCATGTATTACTATGAAAAATTGAGCCTGCGATTCTGCGCAACAATTTGTAAATCGCTACAAAAAATGCAGATGTTCTGCAAGGTAATATGGCTTCTTTGTCTTAGCACTGGAGTAAGAGGGTCCAGTTAAAGATTTTAAGTGCCTAGGGTAACACCCTCTTAGATTTTTCCAACAGTCTTTTCAATCTTCCACTGAGAAGGATAAAAAAGTTAAATTAAATGTTATTTTAGTAAAATTTTATTTCTAATAATATTTACAGCAACGGCACTACACCTCTCAAATTATTTCACAGTGTCAACATTATATGGTCGGGTATTTCTGAGGGCTATGGTCAGAAATTTATTACATTTTGTCTGATATTTCATAAAAATATTTTTAATGCATTAAAAATTTGAGTGAGTAAAAATAATTAATAACATTATCAACAGTAACGCAGTACTTGCAGTAAATAGTGACCGGCGAGCATTAAAGGAAAGTTCATTTGGTAAATCATTATTCAGAGACCAGCTCCAACTTCCAGAACCTACTCCTTTGCCGGGAAAAGATTCTGTGTTTCCATTTTATTTTGTATAGTTGAAACCAGTTGTGATTGCAAAATCAAGAGCTCCGAGTTGATTCAAGAACGTGAAAAATTTGCCTGTGTTGAATGAAAGTAATAAAAAAGCAAGGATGATGACGGACATTTTTCAGAAGCAAATTATCTTCTTGCAGAGGAAGAGCGCATGCGAGAATCGCAATGTACTGCTTCGTTTACAGACAATGCCACAGTTCATATAATAAGCGGACTAGTACTACCAAACGTCAAAGTACTTTTTCTGAGTCCAAATAGCACCAGTAAGATGCAACCACTGGACATAGGAATAATTAACAGCTTTAAAGTACTACCGAAAATATCTCCTCCAGCACTATTTCCGGACGCTAGGTAAGTTCTATTTATTTTCTATTTATTTTCTATCATTTTGTGTTTAAAAAATACCTACTCGTCGTCGCAAAGGATATATCTATTATATATAGATGCTTCTCCGGATTCATTCATATATATAGCCATATAGCTATATAGATAGGATACAAATTCACAGGCTAAACTACAAGGGTCATTGCCTTGAAATTTTTATGAAGTATTGGCCATAACGTGAAACCCCCAGGAAAAAAGCGACTTTGATCCTCAGTGTCATAGGTTCGATTCCAGAGGGCTCCAAAGTCCCGATTTTTCCCGTTTAAATGCATTGCCGTGATTTTCGGGAATTTTTAAAAAATACTTTCCGGATAGGTAGAGAAATAAAACTCAAGGTGCCTATACTTATGGTCTTGGACTTTTGAAAAAATCAATGACCTTTACAAAAAATATCCTGGGTTCGATGCTAGGACGATGCAAAGATCTGCCCTTTAAAATACATGGGAGCTGTTTTTCATTATTTTTTTTGATGCACTTCTCGAAATAATAAGAAGTTCGTGCTTAGCCGGAAAGTGTAAGGTAAGAATTGGTTTAAGAAAAAAATTTTCATAAGACCGTACTATTCCTGGGTTCGATGCCAGAGCACATTAACATTTCTCTCATAAGGAATACAAGGGAAAAGTAAGACTTCGATTGAGGCAGTTGCAGCCAATATATCTGCTTGAATTTTCGCACATAGTTAAAGATTAATATCTTCAATTATGATGCATAGGAAGTTTTACCAGAAAGACCCGGGTTCGATGCCGGGCGGTAAATATGTCTCCCGTTTAAAATACATAGGGTTAATATTTCATTATTTTTTTGATGCACTTATCGAAATGATAGGAAGTTCGTGCTTGGCTGGAAGATGTATGGTTAAAACTGGTTTAAGAAAACAGTTTTCAGAAGACCGAACTATTCCTGGGTTTGATGCCAGAGCACATTAAAATTTCTCTCATAAGAAATATAAGGGAAAAGTAGGACGTCGTTTGAGGCAGTTGGAGCTAATATTTCTGCTTGAATTTTCACACATAGTTAGAGATGGTGATCTTCTATTGTGCTGTATAGTATGTATCACCAGGAAGACCCGGGTTCGATGCCGGACGAATAAATTGCAGCGAATAATCAGAATATTTTCAATCCATTTTTTTTTCTTTTGACGGCCTTCCCGATATGATGCCGACATGAAATTAGTGTTGCCGATCTGCTTGCAGTATGCAAGCTACATTTTACTCGTATTATATATAGATGCTTCTCCGGATTCATTCATGTATCTATTATATATAGATGCTTCTCCGGATTCATTCATATATATACCCAGATACCCAGATACCCAGATAGGATACAAATTCACAGGCTAAACCAAAAGCGACATTGACTTGAAATTTTTACGACATATTGGCCATAACGTGTAACCTCCAGGAAAAAGACGACATTGATCCTCAGTGTCATGGGTTCAATTCCAGAAGGCCCTAAAGTCGCGATTTTCTCCATAAGAATACATGGCGGGGATTTTCGAAATTTTTTTTGAGGCACTTCCCGGAAAAGTAGAGAGTTTAAATTCGAGGGATCGCTAGAAGCCGTGCCACTCCAATGAAAATCAGAAAGACATCACCGAATATGGTCCATGGTTCGATGCTAGGGCGGAGCAAAAATTGGCCATTTAAAATGCATTGCGGCGATTTTGAAGATTTTTTTTGGATCCTTTTCCGATAACATGGATACTTGAAATTCGGCACGTGGATAGATATCATGAATATATTTCATTATCAAATTTTACATGTTCGCTGATGGTCCTTGGTTCGATCCCAGAGAGCCATTTGCACTTCTCAATGCATTTCTTACGGAGATAACGGAAACAAAATTAAGGTACTTCCCGGCATGCTATTGACTTCAAACTTTGCAAGATACAAGAACAAGTCTTTACAAATCAAACTGTGTATTCACAGCTTACAATATGTCCTGGGTTCGACACCAGGTGTCTCTGCAATCAGAAGTTGATCCGATTTTTAGGAATTATTTTGAAACCTTTCCCAATAATATAGAAATTTGAAATTCAGCATATAGTTAGAGATCATAAATAACTTTCCGAAACATCTTTTAAATTTCCAAGATCGTCCTTGGTTCGAATCCAGAGAGCCATTTACATAAGTGAAAATTAGAACGTCTTTTGAGGCAGTTGCAGCCAATATTTCTGCTTGAATTTTCACACATAGTTAGAGATGGTGATCTTCTATTGTGCTTCATAGTAGGTTCACCAGTAAGACACGGGTTCGATGCCAGATGATGAAATTTCAGCGAATTTTAAGAAAAATTACAATCCTTTTTTTTTCTTATGAGGACCGTCCCGATATTATGCCGATGTGAAATTAGTGTTGTCGATCTGCTTGCAGTATGCAAGCTACATTTTACTCGTATACCTATATAGATAGATAGATAGATAGGATACTAATTCACAGCCTAAACCACAAGCGTGATTGACTTGAAATTTTTACGACGTATTGGCCATAACATGTGACCGCCAGAAAAAATGTGATAACCTCAGTGTCATAGGTTCGATTCCAGAGGGCCCCAAAGTCCCGATTTTTCCCGTTTAAATGCATTGCTTTGATTTTCAGGAATTAGAAAAAAATACTTTCCGGATAGGTAATGAATCGATACTCAAGGAGCATATATATATGGTCATGATCTATCGAAAACATAAATGACTCTTACGGAAAATATCCTGGGTTCGATGCTAGGTCGATGCATAAATCGGCCATTTGAAATACATTGAGGTAGATTTTCATTATTTTTTTTCATGCACTTATCGAAATGATAGGAAGTTCTCGCTTATATGGAAGATGTATATTAAGCATAGTTTTTTGAAAAAAAATGTAGATTAGACCTTACTGTTCCTGGGTTCGATGCCAGAGCACATAAAAGTTTCTCTCATAAGGAATATAAGGGAAAAGTAGGACGTCATTTGAGGCAGTTGCACCTAATATTTCTGCTTGAATTTTCACACATGGTTAAAGGATGTGATCTTCTTTAGTGCTGCATAGAAAGTATTACCAGGAAGACCCGGGTTCGAAGCCAGATGGTAAATATATCCCCCATTTAAAATGCATTGAGTTAGTTTTCATTATTTATTTTGATGTATTAATCGAAATAATAGGAAAATCTTGCTTTGCTAGAAGATGTATATTAAGACTCGGTTTAAGAAAAAAATTAGATATGACCATGCTGTAACATGGTTCGATGCCTGAGTACATTAAAATTTCTCTCATAAGGAATATATGGGAAAAGTAGAACGTCCTTTGGGGCAATTGAAACCAACATTTCTGCTTGAATTTTCACACATAGTTAGAGGTGGTGATTTTCTGTTTTACTGCATAGGACGTATCACCAGAAAGACCCGGGTTCGATGCCAGACGATTAAATTGCAGCGAATTTTAAGAATATTTTCAATCTTTTTTTTTTTTCATTTTAGGACCGACCCGATAAGATGCCCATATGAAATACGTGTTGTTGATCTGCTTGCAGTATGCAAGCTACATTTTACTCGTATATTACATACATATCCTTTGCGACCTCCATATTTTCCCTGGAATTAATTAATATTAGCAATATGATAGCCGCCGCAACCACATCGCAGAACTTTGGTAAACCTTTTACTTGAAAGTAGCATTCCTATGGAAGTTCTTCGTTGCAGCTGTCAAGGAAATCAGTTTAATTAAAGAAGACTAAATTTGTAGAAATACGTCACTATTACTTCAATTTTGATACATTTTCAATACGTAATTTATTAATTAAAAGCGTTTTACAAAGTTAGGTAAGAATTTGTGACGCGACAAGATCATTTAAAGTACCCGCGAGTAAGTAGTTCTCGAAAATCACCGCTAAACGTCAGCGTAGTAGAACGCAATTAAAAAAGAGGGAGTTTCAAATTAACTTAAGTAAAGTTCTAAAATGACTTAAAATATTTACGAGCTAGTTTCTTTGAATCATGGCTGCGAGTTTCATTCACTGTGACTTAAGTGAGTCTTCTAGGCTTTGAAATAAGGTCAATGCTTTAAAGGGAATCAGTATAACCGTAGTCTAATTTTTAAATCCTTTCCATTTGATGCAAATATACTGCACATTGGCTCCTGGAGAGCCATGTGGGTAACGCTCGTGACTCATGAGGAATCAGTTCTGATTTCAAATCCTCGTGGGAGCACATGGGCAAAATGACCTAAGCTGTCAAAGCGCTTTTAACGAACTACTACTACTGTAGTGCACTCAGAGAATTGCATGTGATATCTATTGTTTTCTTCCTGAATGAGCTTGTGACTCTTATTTGTAACAGAAATTAGTTTGCTTTCATCCTCATAATTATTTGACATGTTTAGACCTGCATAGTTTAGCTTTAGTACGCATACATTAGTTGCAGATCAAGCCTCTGAAGTGCAAGAAATGCCTCCATGGACGTTGCGAGGAAATGCCAGAGCATGGGACAGTGTCACTGCAAACACTATTTCCAACTGTTGGAGATCAGCTGGTTTTGGTGACACATCAATTATAGAGACAGAGGAGTTAGTGGAGGTTCCCACACTACAGGACCTCCTTAGTAAAGAAATGTCACAACTAAATCAGTACATCCCAGATGCATCCTCTCATGCTGAGTCATATGTCAAGTGTGACTCTCGTGTGATGACGCATAACTGCTTTGAATTTAGTGAAGACAAAGAAGATGAGGATGAAGTGAACTTAGATAGCTCTTCTACAAGCTATGAAGATGGCCCAGAAGCACCTACCCCCTTACAAGGGATGAATTAAGACACTCCATAAAGTGCTTCACAATTTTCAAATGTTTACTGATGGTGTACCTGATTTATTCAATTATTACCTTTTAGGTATTGAGAAAATCACCTCATCTTTCATTGAAACTTCGAAAAAACAAAACAAAATTGATGATTATTTTAAAAATTGAAAAGTTTAGAATTTTTTTGTTGTATTTAACATTAAACTAGATGTATAATTCATTTTATTGAAATAATACCTTCTTTTCAATCCCATTTAACTTTATGCACTGTGCTACTGAAACTGGATTGGTATTGTAGAGATTCTGATTGCTTGAAAGAAAACCTCAAATTTACAAAGCCCGAATTTTACAAAGCGCAAATTTTTGGGTACCTTCAACTTCGTAAAATTGAGGTTCTACTGTACTAGGTAATTCTTTTAAGAATTGTATTAAGCCTTTGCAAAGTGTAGTACTTTAAACATATGCTTGCAGTATGCAAGCAACTTTTACTCTCATATATATATAGGCAATAAAAATTCTAACCATGTTCCACTAGCATCACTGACTTGAAATTTTTGCAAAGTATTGGCCATAGGGTGTAACCACCAGATAAAATGCGACTTTGAACCTCAGCTTCATTGGTTCAATTCCAGAAGGCCCCAAAATACCGATTTTTTCCATAAGGATAAATTGCAGGGATTTTTGGAAAATTTTTGAGGAACTTCCTGGAATATTAGTGAGTTAAAATTTGAGGGATCACTGGAAGTCATGCAAATTCAACAAAAACTATAAAGAGATCTTCGAAGATTATCCTTGGTTCGACGCTAGGTTAAGGCAAATATTATCCTGTTTAAAATACATTGTGACGATTTTTAGAATTTTTTTAAATCCCTTCCCGATCACATGGAAACATAAAACCCAGCATATGATTAGAGATCATAAATAAATTTCATATACACTCTTTAACATTTCCATGGTGGTCCTTGGTTCAATCCCAGAGCTCCATTTACATTCCTCTATGCATTGCAAATGGGAATAATGGAAACTTGGAATCACGTAATGGAATTATATTGACTTCAAACTTTGGATTAAATAAGTTTTTTCCTACCAGGTCGGTTATATTAATTAACATGTTAAAAAAGGTTCTGGGTTCTACACAAGCCATCTCTACTATTTGAAACATAAGGCAGGTGGTAGTGGAAATTCTATGGCCAGGCATGTGAACAGATATAGGTAATGAATGTTTCATATACAGTGTATTTTACTGTCATGGCAACATTATATGATACATAAATAGTAGAAACAAAATAATGACCATTATATAAAGTTTTTTCAAAAATATTACATGAAACATCCCGGTAGGATAGGGAATCCAAAATAACAGAGGTCCCAGAAACAAACAAGTTTTTGGTGCGAGTTTGATTGAACTCACACCAAATGTGTGTGAGTTCAACCAAACTCACGCACATTTTGTGACAGTTTTATTGATAATATTATAGAAGAGTGTATTTTCTAGGACCTCCATTATTTTGAATTCCCTATCCTACCGAGATGTCATGAAATATTTTCAGGAGATTGAATTATCATGTGGCTCAGGAGCCGCCGAAAAGCCAGGCAACAGCCTGCATTCTTTTCTAGGCTTCCGGAACAACGTGGTGTCTGCAAGGCAGTAAGTATTAAATGATTTTTTTATCTACTTGTAAGATTTGGTATGTTTTTAATGGAAGAAATTATTACAATAAGTTACGGCTTGCGGTTTGGTGGCATAGTTCATGACTACCAATGCATAGCGAATCAAACTTCACATTGAATGCACCTATGGAATGTATCAAAAATGCTTACAAATTGTAGAAATGTTACCATATTTTGCTTTACTTGTCCTTTGCTGTTTAATTTGCGTTATCAGAGCTGTCTACAGTAGAAGGATATTGGTTGTACTTATCGCAGTTCAACTAAAAAAAAGGTAAAATGTTGAGTAACTGATTCTTTTATCAGTTTAAGAATACCTTAGATGTTTTCTTTAGATTATTCAGTGCCATAGGCCCAGAGAAATGGCATGGTTTCCCAAGGGTATGTTCACAATTATTACTTATTCACTGTTAAATATTTTAAATAATGAAACCTAGGTTATTTTTTTGGAAAACAGAGCTAATAGTCTATGTTAAGGCATTCCTTCTTGAATGCTATGGCTATGAGATATGGAATAGTTGATTCCATATGTTACACCAATTACCCTGCTAAATGTATTTACGTGAGTGATAAAGAAGTAAACCCTAAAAGTAAGAAAAATATTTTATTATTTTTATGTACTAAAATCGATCCTCATCTTAAATTTCGTTGTAAATACCAAGTTAATTTCATTTTTGCCCAATGGCAAAATAATTTGATTCATTCTTCCTATTATTTACCTAAAAATTCTTTCAGGGTGCCACTTTCAAAATGAAATAGCCCTTACAACATCACATCCCATTACTAGGTAAGGCATAAAAACTAAGGGTAGTGAGTACCTTAAAAAGTTAGGCATGAATTAAATCTAACTTAAAGGTAATGGTATCCTGTCAGGGAAGTGAATACTATGAAAGGGCAAGGCATGAACTACTTCTACAATTATAATTATATGAGAAATAGAGCTGGTGATTCCATAAATTAGACCAATTATCTTGATAAGTATATTTACAAAGAGAGATATTGAGAAGTACATACTGGTGACAAGAGCAATATTTTATTCATGCTTCACACCAGTTATAGACACTCATTTTAAAATTTGGTGTTGATATCTAGTTAAGTTTATGTTTTTACCCAATGCCAACAGCATAGGATACATTTATTTAACCAATATTAAATTACTTTAACTGATTCAACATCCTGCATATATCTAATTAGAAATAAAAAAATATTACTTCAGGACCACCAACAGTCTCTCAGAAAGTGTCAATTCTTCAGCTGATGAGGAAGAGGAAATAGATGCAGAAATATAGTGTTCTGATGTGTGTATTTTTATATCTTTTTAGTAGTATGAATTCAAAATGAACCATTGAGATTGTGTTACATCTCCACCATTCACAAAAGGAAAGATCTTATTTTCTTCCTTTTTATGACTTCCTTTGCCAAGTTTAAGACCTACATTTTATGATCAATGAAGTCAGTGAAGCTGTTCCATTAGGAATTTCATTAAATTAAAATTTCTGTTGCTCCAATACTATGAGAATTAGTTAGGTCAATATTTGAGCTTCTAGCTAGCTACAAGGAAGGTGGTTCAAGGGATTTCATTTAGTGTATTTGTTTTCTCTGGTGAGAAATTATCAATCAAATGAAGAAATTAACATAGAGATAACAGATAACTTAGACATAAAAATATGTGTTGAATCTAATTTATATACTACAGTAGTTATATTAAGTTGGAATAAACTTCAATTTAAACAATGGCTGAGACTTCTTCCACCCATCAGAACCATGGCATGCATCTGCTATACAGTGAGGTGGTTATAATGCTACAATGAAAGGCATTGAGATAATAGGCGAATCTTCAGGGATGTGATCAATCATAAAAAGAGGTAATTAATACTTTGGGGGAATTAATCTCATTGTTGACAAAGTTATGGCTAAAAGAGTAGTTATTGACTGCTGATGTTTTTCTATCCACCTAATGTCGAAACCTTCAACAGTTAATGCTCTCTCTCACCTCTATATAGATTTAACGCAGTTCACAAATTAACCTATTGTTACTGGCAGTGGAGAATATTGTGCCTGAGTTATCATATGATTCTAGAATGCAATTATTACATGACACCACCTTTGGAGAAGTGTCTTTTATTTCTTGTTAGCTGCTTTAGCTTTCATGGGTAGGTAAACATTTACACCTTATTTCTTTGTCTTGTGGTTACTAATTCTTCGAATTGGAGTCTCATCAATTTCTTTCCCTTTACTTCATGTTGTACATAACTCTCAGATTTCTGGAACAGATCCAAACATTCCAATGAGTCCTGAAGGAACTCAATTTTCCTTATTTCAGAACCACACATTTCCTCCATTCTGTTTGATTAAGTTACTCCAGCCACCAGACAGTATTGCAGATGCTCACCTCTGACGGATGGGTGGAATCAATCAGAGTTTTGATTTTAGTAATATAAGTAACCACTGTGGTAGATCAACTACATTCAGCCCATCTATACCTACATTTTTGTAGACATTAATACCTATGATACCTACTCATACATACTACAAATATAGATACTGCAGGATAAAGTTACTGTTATAACAAATATGCAATTCGCCTTGGTTATTATTTGGTACATTTATCTAACACTCATTCAACGCAATTAATTCTCGTGGAATATTATTACATTTTATTTATTTATTTATTTTGTCCAAAGATATGCAAAAACATATATAGGACATGTCAAAGATATTACAATTACGATTTTACATCACAAAAGAAAAGTACAATATAAAAAAGTAAGGATAGTAATTACATGTTTAAGAACTCATCACTGCTGTAAAAAGCATGCTTTGAAACAAAACTTTTGACTTTGCCCTTAAATAGAGAGAGAGAAGCACAAGACTTAAAACTATAAGGAAGAGCATTATAGAGAATTTTACATTGATAGTGGCATCCATTTTCAGACAGGTGCAAGTTCTGTTGATTAAGATCTCCTTCTGTCTGGTGTCATATGAATGAATGGAAGAGGTTGCAGTGAAATAATTGGGAAACTGTTTAGCAAACCAAACACATTCATAATTAAAAGGAAGTTTCAATACTTTATGTGAAATAAAGTAATCTTTTCAGGAAGTGATTGGTTTGAGCCCAAGAATAGTTCTTAGTGCCCTTTTCTGGCGAATGAAAATTCTCTTTGCCTTATGCGAGCTGCCCCAAAATATTATTCCAATCAAGAAGTAAGAATTCCA
Source organism: Sympetrum striolatum (assembly GCA_947579665.1). Lineage (NCBI taxonomy): Eukaryota > Metazoa > Arthropoda > Insecta > Odonata > Libellulidae > Sympetrum > Sympetrum striolatum. Next base: position 19,692,705 of record OX388346.1, on the reverse strand, counting down.
AGTAAGAATAAGTGATTTTACCTTAATCACCTACTCTTACACCTCTTGACTACATTCTTTTGGCAAAAATTGTTATATCATCCCATCAGTTAATAAATGTAAATGAATGAAAATAAATGAACACCCTGAGTTAATTTAATATCTTGTACTTGGCCTAAAAGATAGCTTTTGATGCAGTTCCTCAGTTTTATTATGTTAACCCTCGAGTACACGCATCCCAAATTGTCACATCAGTACTTGCATTGGGTCGAATCGACGCAACATCTTCCAAAGGGTACATTGTCTCAAAATGTAGTGAATAAATTTTTAAGATATGATGTCATATTAATTAATGGCTAACCTGGTTATTAAAATAAAATCAAATAATTTTAATATTCAGTAAAAATTCAATATCCCTGACGCCGAGTATATGGCTGATGAATTTGGAATAGCGTATAAAAAGCAAACTGTTTAAAAATAAAATAACATTTAATTTACTAATGATAATTATTAATTACGAGTAAAATGTAGCTTACATACTGCAAGCAGATCGACAACACTAATTTCAAGTCGGCATCGTATCGAGAGGGTCCTCTAAAGAATAAAAGAGGATTGAAAATATTCTTGAAATTCGCTACAATTTAGTCGTCCGGCATCGAACCCCAGTCTCGAAGGTCGGCTCTAAAGGCAGTTGCACCAAATATATCTCTTTGAGTTTTCACACATAGTTTGAGATTTTGAACTGCTGTTGTGTTACATAGTAAGTATAGCCTGAAAGACCCGGGTTCGAAGCCAGGCGGTAAATATATCCCCCATTTAAAATACATTAAGGTAGTTTTCATTATTTATTTTGATGCACTTATTGAAATAATAGGAAGTTCTTGCTTAAATAGAAAATGTATATTAAGACTCGGTTTAAGAAAAAATTAAGATAAGACCATGCTGTTCCTTGGTTCGATGCAGGATGCAGGCAGTTGCAGCCTATATTTCTGCTTGAATTTTCACACATAGTTAGAGATGGTGAGCTTCTGTTGTGCTGCATAGTAAGTTCACCAGGAAGACCCGGGTTTAATCCCAGACAATTAAATTGCAGCGAATTTTAAGAGTATTTTCAATCCTTTTTTTTTTCTTTTGAGGACCGTCCCGATATGATGCTGATATGAAATTGGTGTTGTCGATCTGCTTGCAGTATGCAAGCTACATTTTACTCGTATATATGAATGAATCCGGAGAAGCATCTATATATAATATATATGAAATTAATATAATATCTCTAAAAATTAAGGCGGAAACAAGGTCAAAAATGCAATATTTTACGTAAAGGTCCCTGTCTGGCACTTCCACTAAGAAAATTTTGTTTAAATAAGTAAACTTCCATTTCTGAACTGGCGAAAATGCATGGCTGGTTCAGAACATTCTAAAACTCTGCTACTATGAGAAAGAAGAGATAAAAAAGCACTATTAAAAAGTTATAGAATTTTAAAATTCACATGGGTCGATTCAACCCAGACACGAGTACTCAAGGGTTAAGGTTACCTACCGACTGCCAAATGAAATTTACTTTGAAACCAAATGTAATATTTTCAGTGAGTAATGGCAGAAGGAAAGAGGAAGATCTCCTTGGTAAGGAATCAACTGATGGATGAGGGTGACTGCTCATCACTTGCTTAGGGGAATGCCACGTCAGGATATGGCTGCACTTATATTTAAGACTGAACAAATTTTAATGTAGTTTGCCTAGAAAGAGAAATAAAAGGATGGCATATATGTTAGATTTCATTCCAATTTTGATATTAGACACTCCATTGCCATGGGTCCTGCCCATATTCCATTAAATATGTGGAAAACTCTTCTCTACTCATCCCCTTGGGAGTTATTCGCTCGACCTATGGCCCTAGGCCGGCATTTTCTTCTGCTATCTCACTAATGTAGGAAATGTTCACAATCGTCACGTTTCGTTTGTTTTATTGTAGTTTCTATGCTGTAGATAGCACGCGGGTGCCTCCAATGCATAGATTCGTCAAAGCATAGGTGTTCATGAGAACAGTTCATGCGTAAAATGATGTGTCTCATCACGCGTGCGTGCCAGACCCGTTCATGAAAACATACCTTTACTCTTGGAATGATCCTTGGGATAGGTATCTGAAGAAGATTGATTTTATACTACTATACCCTTTTTCCCAACTGTTAGCGACTGGAGGAGGAGAGCGAGTAGCCAATGAGAGGCCACCTCACCTTTCCCCTCCGTCCCCCTTAACTCTTCCCCTTCATGCAGTTGACCAGTGTTGCCAGTACTTGGAAATACTGCTACTGTTGCATACAATGCAATAATATTTGTCTCTTAATCACCTTTTCCCTCAAAATACAATTATACACTAAGCTAAACTTTAGAAAGTAACTAAGTGAGTGAGTCACTTTGGCAACGCTGAAAAGCAACGTGAAATGCTTGGAGGTCAGAGAGAGTCCTCCCTCACGTTCCCCTCTTCTGTGATTGGCTAGAAAAGGGAAAGGCACACAAGCGTATTCTGGCTCAGCCGACAACAATCCAGGAAAGGGGTATAGAAGAGAGATACAGAGACAACCAGGACAACAATTCACAAGATCACGTTCTTCTTAAGAAAGAACTGGCGATATGGTTAAAAAATTAAAAGATTCAATTTCAAAAATTCAACAAAAACAATTACAAAATGAGATCTTGATAATTTCCAAGTCCTATCATTTGCATTCTTCAAAATAAACGCCAATCCCTTGAACTATAGTTGTAAGTTTTCTAGGTCCTTTTTCTGTACTCCACAAACTGCTGTCCATTCCACTTTCCCATTCACAACCATTGCAATCACTTCCCCCTCTAGGACCTGTTTAACACATTTAGAATGTTCTGGAGATAAAAGAAAACATTTTATCGTAATCTCTATACTGTTAACATTCAGGACTCTTTATACCAGTTTAGCTTCATGGCATTAGCAGCATATAGTGTCTTTGAATGGGTTTTCAAACCATGGATGGAATACTCTTATAAAATTAGAATATGTTTTTAAGAGAGAATTCACTTAAATTTTTCATTATATGATAAGAAATAAAGGAACTTTTACAATATTATAAGCACTACTAGATAAGTGACACAAGAAATATTCTGATGACCATATGCATTTGGATTTCTACAATTCTAACAGAATATACCACAGTTATTTCTAATATGAATTTATTATTTTATTACTAATCTATTCTATAGTTATTTTTCCTTTATCAATATAATTCCTTTATTTATTTTTCCTTTATCAACATCATATCAATATCACTATACTCTGCCCTACTTCTCAAACAGAATTATAAAATTTATAAACATTCACATTTGCTTTCATGTAAATGAATATACATGCAATAAATTTAAGAGGTTACAGAAAATAAATATTTCTATGGAATTAGAATATAAGTTATATAAGCAAGAATAATACAAAACCAGAAGACTATAAATGTAGGTATCTCAAAATTCGCTTTGTTTAATCATACTTATAGTGAACTTCAATCAAGATGCATGCTTTACTATGTTTAAGAGGGAATTCATTAGATAAAGAAACATATTTTGAATTTAGTTTGATTGAATAAGTACAGCTATGCAAATACTAATTAAGTATTTTTATTGTTTTAAGATTCAAAAGCCGCAAAACTTTTCAGGAAAGAATTTCAGCTTAGATTGAATCACTACCTGATTATTTGAGACAACTTACTATTCTACCAATTTTGATCATCACTACTTGAATACTAAACAATATGGCACCTTATCAATCTAGTTACTTGGCAATAACCTTTCTACAGACAAACTAGCATCACAAATATCTTCATTGGACCACAAAATCCACTCCAACATGAAAAGGTGATATCGCACAGAGAGGTGGATAACAAACCGCAATAGTTACCATTGCTTGAAGTAACCTTAATGTTCTAAACTATGAAGCAAAATGTGATAGAACTACACAAAAAATAGAAAACCTAAACTATTAGTATAATTTCCATTACTTAACGGCCTCTTTTGTTTCTTACACTCCTGAAGAATTATTCATGCCACCCTTAGATGTAAAAAGAATCAACTGTGGATACTGGTTAAGCTGTCACTTGATAAGCAGCTACAATTTCTTTGCAAAACTAACTTTAAGTTTACAGTTTTATTCCAAGGAAGTCAGTACAGTGACTTATAGTCACATTTCAAGACCCTTGAATAGCAGGCCTGTCGAAATTAGGTATCTCTGAATCCTCCCAAGAATTCCAGAAAATCAACCTACTCAAATATTCCAATTTCTTGTTGGATTGAATACTGGAGTTTCATTTATATTGTCACACATATTGTCTACTATACGAACAAAACTATGAAGAGGTACCTAACATGGTCAAGGAAGTGTCTGATTAATACTGAATGAATATTTACTTTATTTGTTTCTGTAAAATTTCGGAAGAGCACCGGAACTTTCTCTTTCTTTCTTCCGAAATTTTACCCGGTAATCATTTGCTAATATTTGTTGTTGACGCTTCTACTTTATAATTTTAGGTTTTCCGAGATTTAGTTTATAAATAAACATAATGATTGCCATAGTCTTCTTGTCACAACTTAAAACTAAAATAATTCTTAACTTAATTGCACCAAAAATTATGTATTTTGTCTCAAAATATTCTCTAATATACTACATATAACTTTCCTTGACAGCCATCGGTAGTAGTGGGAAGGCCTGGGGGCTTATTCTATAACTTTGGCTTTCGATCGGAATGGCGTTTTTGGTCGGAATGGTCGGCCATATTGCCCCAAATTACGATCGGAATCATGAAAGTTATTCTATAGCTCGCTATTCGATCTCGAGCGGGTTTTTACTATCGGAATCCTCACGCGACCTAAAAGCTCGCGTTATGGCGGCCATATTGATCGGAATTCTAAAAGTAAACAATAAATATGGCGGTTCGTCTGGCAGCGGCGATATTCCTAGCAGAGGAAATGGAAGAAGGAGAAATATTAATTGATCGCAGAACCCCAAGGGACTTGACAAATCCCTTTGCGATGTCCGCCGGAGAGTTCCGGAATAAATTTAGATTACCCCAAGAAGGGGTTATGTATTTAATACAAAGGTTAATTCCTCAGCTGAGGTAGCCAAGGAGAATCACTGTCATTCCAGTAAATTAACGGGTAAAGTTTCACTAAATATTAATTTTCTGGAAGCATAAGTAAATGACGTATACTCTATATTAAATTAATGATAGTTGTGCGTTATATATGAGCGATGTCTACTTATGCAAATCCTGTGTGCCCGTAACTTTTTCGCTAGTGGAACATATCAAAAGTCTTTATCAGAAAAGAGTTACATAATAATATATTAAGCTGTCCGCTTGATGTCTTCGTTTCTCTTCTTCAGGTAAGAGAGAAGAAGGGATTTATCAATTTATTCTTTAGTTCAAGTGCCAGTTGATCTCATAAAGCTTTCATTTTCATTCATGCAGCAATCTTGTTACCCATAAAATTCACTCTTGGTCACTAAATAACTATTTTAAACTTGATGCTGATAAATCTCAAGTTATTCATTTTTCTTATAAAAACAAACCAGCACAAGCATTAAACATCCTCTTAGACGGCAACATCTTACCTCAGGTTGACTCTTGCAAATTTCTTGGATCTCATCTTTACTGGGATTTACATGTCGATAAGCTCTTGCATAAACTCAGTCCTCTTTGTTTTCTTGTTCGGACCATTTGTTCTACTATCTCATTTAAAGTCATTCTTTCACTCTATGGTTTATTTTATTCACATATTGTATATCAGTGTTATTCTTTTCTGGGGCTCATCCTCCCAAGCTCTTAAATTTTTAAATTACAAAAGAAAGTTCTAAGACTGATGGCTAATGCAAGGTATGATGCACCGAGCCTTCCACTTTTCAGGAAAATCAATATTTTACCTATTCCATGTATTTTTATACTTACTATTGTTGTACATACAAGATGTAATTTGAAGCACTTTGTTACAAACGCTGTTGTGCATCATCATCCCAGACAACACAGGATATGTAATACATCTGTATTAAATAAAGAATACGCAGGAAATACGTCAAGAGATACATATGTATAAGTTGGAATACGCGCGAAATTCGTACGTATATTTGACGGAAAAGTGGCTCAAAAGTTCCATCAGATGTATGTATACACGCGTATTACGAATTGTAAAATTGAGTAGCCTTACGCGAATAATACATTTGTATGTATACGTCAAATTTACAAATTGATATTCAGGCCTACATACACAAACTTTAAATGACAATATATTTGTGCAACAATTTCCCAGTTAACTGGGAAATTGTTGCATAATTAAATTATTAAATTAAATTTTCCATTTTCATACACTACTAAAATAGGCATATTAACAATTTTATTATTTTCCCATAGTCAACATTAATATTAAAATATTAAAATTAATACATGAAAAACCAGTCAATATGAAAAAATGAGGGTCATGGAGTATGTAAGAAATTGAAACCAGCACATTTGGATAACAAAATTTATTCATACCAAGATAATAAAAAATTAAATACAAACATAATACAACTGTACATTGTAGGTAGGCATCCCAGGGCCAGTTACACTCAGTTTAAGCCACAAGATCAAGATTCAAACAAAGATAATAAAAAATATAGTACAAACAAACTACAACTGTGCATTGTAGGTAGGCATCCCAGGGCCAGATTACAGGACAAATCTCTCATAGAACAATGGCTGCACTATCCCGACACAGCTGCTGGCTAATATCCAGCATTGGAAATAAGTCACACTTCAATCCAGGAAACAGATCAAGAGTCTGCATCATCCAAAATATCCTTGAAAAGGAGAAGCACAAGTTAAAAAAACATCTACACAAAAATATTAGGCCCTTTTTAAGATTTGCTCTCTTAATGAGATATAAGTTTGTGATCAATAAATCACTAAGTGAATTAAATGCTTATATTGAGTATATGGAAATTTATTCAAAGCAGTAAGGTCATGTGAACTATGATGAAGTCTTCACACAGTCAATATGACAATTTGAATTAATGTAATACCTCTAATGAACTTAAAGGTATATAATGGAAACTTCTCCAAATGAGTCAGGCCTATAATAAGCCTTAAGGTAATAAAATAATTTTTCACTTTTGTGAGCTCATTACAGATCAAAGCTATCTATAAAAATAGAGTGATATTTAGTCGTAAATCTCTATATGCAGAGCGTACAGACACATAACTTTAACTATTAGAAGCAGAGCTGCTATGCAACCTGGCAATCCACCATGATTATAACTACACAAATGTTTAAATTAGGTACTTACATTGGGACCAGCTGAAGATTCGAGAAAGCAGAAGGAGCATGAAAAAAATAAATCATCATTAATGACTTCGATGTACACACGTTATCGTTCATAAAATGCACTACTTCAATAAGTACGTAAAGACTTAATAGAACTAAGGTTTAAGATACTTATAAAAGGTACATTTTTCTGAGAACAGAGGTAATTAGAACAAATACATTGGTCATTTAGCTAGTAGGAAAACAAACATTTATGTAAGATTGTTGAGAATAAAATAATTAAATTTTGAAGGTAACTAGCAAGGCTTGATAATTAAGGTTTTAATAACAAGGCTACTCCGATTTGATTACAGTCAACTCAACAAATGGCGATAGATAAACTCTGGATGCACGTACAGTTCATTTTCGTCGCAGCAGGCTTTATTTCGTTTTAAAATTTAAATTAGAAATAATAATTGCACAAAGTCGAATCAAGCACCAAAAGAATGGGAATAGAATAAATATTCTTATTTTGGTCGTGAAATATCGTTTACGAATCGAAATTTCGAGAATTTTGATAAAATGCGTGAATATTTTATCAAAATTTCGAAGTTGTAAACAACCCATATCCCCCTTGACAACGAAGGCGATTGTTTTAATTTTAGGTGGTACGAAGTTCACCGGTTCATCTAGTATAATCAAATATAATAAAATGAACGGAAATATCGTTTGAAGGAAAGCACAAAAGCAATAATAGTAAGGACGTATGAACGCGATGATGCAAAGCGAGCATATGCAATGGTCAATAAAGTTCACACTAAAGTGCAAATTGCAAAGAAATTTAAAAATAACAATATCAATATACATATGATACATCAATGATTTTATATATAGTCTAACTAACTATAGTCACATTTTATTTAGCCGTTAAAACATTAAAGGAAACTCATGAAAACGATCAACAGGTGATCGATCATATCTGAGAATATCATCTCATATCACATTGAATAAAAGAAATCACACATTACCTTGATAAATCAGGAACAGGAAACCACTGGATCACGATTTATGAAAACGCCCGAACACAGGAGAAGGGAAGCCAAACTCCAGATCACTCCAGATTGCATGAGGCTGACGACGAAGTCAACGAAATTCGTTGATCTTGATGAATTCAAAATTCATGAGTTCCGAGATTGTGCCGACAGATAGCGTTACCGCGTTACAATATGTGCGCTCCGTACGCTCACTTCCACTTAAAATTAAATTTGTGTGCCACTTCCGAGAATATATAATACATGGTGAACAGATCATTTAAATTAGGAAAACTTGCAAATTTGTTCTAGGTAATAATTTCCGGTAAAACTTAAACAAACATTTCTTAATGCGAAAATACAAGAAATATACGTATATGTATTTTTTGTGTATTTCTGAATCATTTTTACAAATGTATCCATGCATGAAAAATACATAATGTATTTTTCATATATGGATACATATGTATAAATGCTCAATAAATACATTTGTATTGCAAATGTAATACAATTCATAAATACATATGTATGCATCCAGTTAAAATACATCACAAATACATATGTATATCCAAATGTGTGTTGTAGGGGATAGTTGCATTTTGGGAATTTTAGACTGTTTCCGAGAGGTGAAACTCATCGCTCACCGCTACATCTGGCGTCAAAACGCCATAACTAACAATTCAAACAGTCTCCGGACGCCATTCTTGTACCTCGGTCACTTTCATCGAGATATGTCAGCAACTTATACATACTTATACTCGCTATAATTTTTATCATAAACTGCAATGTTTGAAGTATCATCCCAGAAAATTTGATCGAAATCGGGGTGTTTCTAGTGTGAAAAAAAATAAAACGTAAACACCGTGAAACGGGAAAATTACCCAGTAAAACTTATAAAAATTAGTTGCCAGAAGGATCCATCTCAAAATTTCCCTGCTTTTCGAAAAATCACAAGAAATATTTCCCTTGACTAAAGTGCGCCAAAACTCAAATGAAACTAAGCTTTGGACCCTCTTAGCTCACACAATAACTTTTACTGACATTTTATGACACTCAAGATATTGTTTAGCTACCTAGAGAAGCCAGCTGCAGTCCGTTCCCATATGGGAACGTCAGTCCTTAAATGGTCAAAATGTCCATAAGACATCAGTGTTCCTCATTCACAGAGAAAACAGGAAAGGATCGCCATCTATAAGAATACAACAGCTTAACACGGGCAGCACTAAATGCCCAAAAGCACAGAACACCAATACTAAGCCCTGCCTGCCCAAAAGGCCGAAGCATGGAAGAACAACCATTCCTTCGACTCCCACCACAGACTCCCACTACCTCTTCCGCCAAAGAGAACAACTCGTCAAAGAGGTAACATCTTATGTGTACCTCGAGATGGCAACACTGCAGGGAAGCAGAAGACATAGCAGATAAACGTCATGGCCGTAAACATAGCATTCAATATGAAAAGTAATCATATTATTCATAACAGTTGCGGAAAGTTAAGAGAAAACCTCTTAAAATTAAAAATATTATTTTTAACTTATTTAAAGAAGGGTAAAACCTCATTTCCATGAGAAAACACACCACACCAAAGACTTCAAAGCAAGGATACAAACAGCGGCATAACTGTCGAGCTCGATGTAAAATACAATGAATTAACTATTGCTGAAGTGTGGAAATCGGGTTTATCCATTTAATTTTTAATATTAAAGTAGTACTCTTCGGTTTGAAATAACAACAGCTCATTTTCACGAAGTATTAACACATAGTGTACCATCAGTTGATGCATAACATAGCGGCGTACCTCCGATGTAAATTTGGATAAATTTAATTCCTAAAACCCTAGTTTTCAAGAAACTTCTCAAACCTGATGACCTCCACCCACCTCTCCATTGCACATTTTCCTTAAACACCACACTGAAATACCTCCCCCAGAATTGTAAACCTTCCTATAACTTTTCACAAGCAATTTTACCTGAAATAAAAAACCATTACTTTAACCTTTTTGATTGGTCTAGTATTTTGAATGTCTTTCTTAGTTTGGCCATTGATATATTTTATGAAATTATACTGAAAGCATTTGAAACCTATGTCCCTAAATATACAGCCAATTCGAATTTTAGTTTCCCATACTTGGGTTGTTGGTGCTGAATTACTAGAATTAATTTCTCTAAAGAAAAAGGTTTGCATTATGTTCGACCTATAACCTTAAATCATTGTGACTCTTCCCTCTCAGTGCCATTAACATTTTTGTTTAACATATCAGTTATGCCTGGGTAATTCCCCTGAAATTGAGCTATGTCAACCCGATATAAGTAAGTATTTTGTCCTCTAGTCACGATCTCAGAAATCCTGAAACTCTTAGAAAAACATGTTAATAATATTGTTTATCTCCAACTTGCAAATATTATTATACCACAGCAGGGTAAATTTCCCACAGCAGCATGGATTCTTGAAAGGGCAACCAACTCTTACCAATTTAATTAAGTTGTTTCTATCATCAATTGACTTCCGACGAATCTGCCACGTAGTTCATCCCAGCCCTCTCCTGAGTTCCATGTTTTGTACAACCCAGCTAATCTAAATGTCTTCCTTCTCGACTAGTGATTCCTACCTCAAATGGTTTAGCATCCCACTTACACTTTGTTTTCCCATGTTTGCCGAATCCATACCTAGCTACCTTTCTTCACATATCTTTGAGAGTTTCAAATATTGAGTGTCTTTATTCTTCCATATGATAGTTTGATTTGCTGTCATAGTCCTAGGAAGTTATACTTTTACCCATTGGTGCTTGCATGTATTGTGTCCCCTATCAGCTGAGGACGTTTAGTGGAAGTTCAAAAGTTTTTGTATTAAGGTGGGGTATATAGGAATATTTACCTATTTAATCCAGAAAACTTGCATAAGCCAAAAAATATACTCTGTCCCAAGGGATTCTGTCTTAGACAGATTTTACGTTATTTTGTACATAACTCCTTCTTATACTTTAATTGTGTTCAAAAACATATAGGATCACAAAAGTTTCTGGTTTACTAGCAAGACACCCATTAATTTCAACTTAGATGGTGTGATCTAGAAAAAGAAACTCTGGATTTAAGGAAAAATCGTCAAGGGGTTTCATCAAAGGAATCAATACGAAATTTATGTATAAAAATATAAAATAACATATTTAATAAAATTACTTCAAAATACGTTTATAAAAAGTAATAAAAATTAAATTTTTAACAAATTCACAATTTGGAATACATAATTGATCTTCACATTTGCAATAAAATAGTCTTCAGAGAAATCATAAACTCTGATACTCGGTGGGATTCTCTATTATTCGATCTGTGATCGTATTTCTCAAGACCTTGGCCTGAAGCGAGACATATAAAAGTCGCAATCAGGGCAATAGATTGCTGGAAGGAACACAGTTTTCTTTCTGCATAAATGACATGGATTTCCAGATGAAGTAGGGAAATTTGTTCTCTTTATACTTTCTTCTGCACTCACAACAGAAACATGACGAGAAGGGTTTGCTGCACAAGAAGAAGGGTTTGGAGGTGCTCTGTAGGGGGGAAGCAAATGTCTCTCAACATCCTTTGAAGGACTACACAGTCTCTGTCCATTCCAATCAGCCAGGCGTGAATAAGACTCCTTCTCTTGAGCAATGTTTCCTCTCCATTGGACCTGCTGAGGTAGCCCTGAAACATCTTTGTGGACTGGAGAACAGGATAACTGATTTTGTGCCAACATCCCAGGGGATGAAGAGATGGGAGAGCAAGAGATTTGATTCTGTGGCATCATACCAGGGGATGAAGGGATGGGAGAGCAAGAGATTTGATTCTGTGGCATCATACCAGGGGATGAAGGGATGGAGCTGATATATTCAACATGATCATGTTCCAAAGAGGGCAAATGGTGCTGAGCACTGTTTGGAGAAATTGTGGGTGTTTGGTTGGAAGATACCCAAGTCCCACTGTGGACAAAATCCATAAGAGGGGAGGAAAGGGATGCTGAGCTAGATGTGTTCTGTCTCATCTGCATGTCAAGCGCAGAGCGAAGTACACGTTCCAAGATTGGATTTGGCACATAACAGTCAGAATCCTCATCTTCAGCTGTTGCCACTAAAACTACTCGATCACAAAAGGTGACACTTTTCTTAGCTCTAGGGGGTCGCTTTTGAGTTCCATCACTACTCTGTCCTTCACTGCCACTCCTTGAATCCACCTTTCCTGCACTGTCCTCCCTTGTCTGCAGAATGGAATCTCTTCCAGATTTCGTTGCATTGGAGGGCATGGGTTCCAATGTCCTGGCATTCACCCAAGTGCTTTGAGATTCCATAGAATTAGTTCTTCCAACTGGAGCACCATCTGGTTCATCTACATCAACGCCTTCTTCCTGAAGACCAGGAGACGGTAGTTTTTCTGTCTGACACAATCGCATTGATTCAAAGCAAGATGCCAAATCCCTCACAGAACGTACTTTTTGACTTCCACTGGACACATTTCCCATATCACACTGAATGGGGCTCGCACCATTTGAGGCATACTCAGAGTTATTCACATTCTCCTGTGCAGAGGATGTTGACATTTCTGGCCGCATTTCATAATGACTATTCGGCAAAGGAACACTGTTTTGACACCCTGAATAAAGTGACCTATCTATGGATGGATTTTGAGTATGGTTACTTTGGATATGTTGATTTGGAAAATTTTGCACACAAGACTTGCGTGAGGAGAAAGGATCATTATTCCTTTCTACTAGGGTACCTAAAATTTGCTTTCGCTTTCGTTTTATTTCATCAAGAAAAGAATTGTCATGGGAGCATTTTGAATCCTCATCATCCACAAGTTCTAACGGAGGGGGAGGAAGAGGATACTCATCACTGGGCGGAGGGGAATCTGGGGGACTAGGATAAGGGGGCAACTCATCCTCATTGCATCTTGCAGAAGACACTTCCAACTGGCCACTGCACAAATTAACGTCACTGATTTCCATAGTTCTTTGGGGAACTTCCTCATAGGAGAGTTCATTAGAGCCTCCTGAGATAAGGGGAGCCGATAGGTTATATGATAGCTGATTATGAGGCTGATGGGAAGATGGATGAAAATGCTGACAAGAACCAGTCATATTTTGGGCAACGGGAATTGCATTAGAAACAGATGGTATCATTTGTGGAGATTGCTGGCTAGAATCAGATACAACAGCTTGGGTATTAACAGGTTCAGAGGAACTGATCAGGTAATTCATGGAAGAAACACTTCCATCTTGAAAAGTGGACAGAGGTGGCTTGGTACAGAGGCGTGAGGTGGTACGTGGAGGAGGAGGGGGAGGTACTCTTCCCATACTACCATGGAAACTTCTCCTTGTTGGGCGACTTCTTTCTGAATCCATTCCTCCACCTACATTGTACTCTAGGTGACCCTCTGACAAGTATCCACTGCTCCTCGCATTCCCATCAGAGAGGAGAGACGTTGAGCTGTCATTTATTACACTACTACTTGCCCCATTACCACTGCCCCAGCCACCATGCAGATCTGGCATACTCCCATTCCTCCTCCTAGAAGGGCCTCCAAGGAGCTTCCTTCGTATTCTATGCTGTTTCTTCGAACGTGTGCCCTCCGTCTCTCCTGGCACATCCACCACAACTGGGATTCCAGGAGGACCCTTCCGCTCTTCACTTCTTGCTCTCTTCTCTCTGGTACCAGATCGCAAACGTTGGCTTTCCACCGTAGCACTACGAGTTGGACTTACCACTGCCTTCCTTCGAGGTAATGTGGCATACATTCTAACAGAATTCTCATCCCCATCACCCCTTGAACGTGGTCTTCTGGTTCCTCCACTGCTTCTTGAATGGTAATAAGTCTCGGCACTCTGCGAATTCTCTGACCAGCCCCTGTTGGGACCCTCCTCTCCATTAACCAATCCTTTGCCCTGCGCAGAAGCTGCATTCATAGCTGCTAATCTGCGATGTAAACTTCGAGCTCTCATAATGCAAGCACTGTGCTTCATACGTGCAACAGTGAGCATGTGAGGGTTGTTGTAAGGTGCATCCATTGCAGCCCTTGCCTTGGAAGCGGCGGAACGGCAAAGCGCAAGGGCAGCTTCGAGGCTTTCCCCCATGCCTTGGGCAACACCACTCTCCTCTGCCCGACGCGACCCCTCCAGAAGGTAGTCTGCCTCCAGACAGAGGCGCTCACAGTCATCAGGGGTTGAGAGGGTGTTGTTTGGGGATTGAGATGTTGCTGAAGAGCCATCCCATCCACAACTCCATCCATTTTGTCCTCCAATGGGATGTGCTGCTTCAGGAATCTGCGCAAGCTGAAATTGAATATTTTATGTTAGAACAATCTGTCTTTGAATATTCATTCTTTTAGGTTCATTTGATACAAGCCACATTAATACTAAATAAGAGGATTAAAATTTGCCTAATTTCCTCTTAGTCTGAGATTGATTTAACAGCAATGGAGGTAGAGACTGAGGCAAGTGTAGCTGGTATGGCAGTGAAAACCCTTTGGAAAAATCATACCACTTAATTACTGCCAACTGTAATGATTTACTACTTCCACTACATTGTGAATTCAGACAATTACTTTTCAAAAAATTGAAGAGAGAAAATGAAGTTATTTATTTATTTAAGTTTGTGTTGCAAGTTGGCCTTCAGGCCATAATTATTATATTATACAAAGACGTACCACATTAAAAGACCGAAAAAGTAACTACAAGAGAAATGTGAGGAAGGAGCTAAAGTGGGCAAAAATGATGGTGGCCAGAATGGGATGACGATACCCTCACGGCTCCTCATGTGGGCAGTGTCCTTGAGAGAAGATGAGATGGAGAATGGCCAGAGGGTGTACTAAAAACCACATTATCACCTTCTTCAGAGGAATATACAATTCCCTGGAGATGGAATGTTCTGCTGAAGAGCTTGGCAAACTCTTTGAACCACTGCAGTGCATCTGTGATGAGGAGAAGGCTCAGTTCCAAGTTGCTGAGACAGAGTACTATGAGGCTCTGAATCAATAAGGCCCTGGAGTTAGATGAATTGACCACAAACATTTGACATATGGCACACCTCTCAAATGAGGAAAACACTCTCCTCGCAATAATCTGTTTGGATCTAAACAAAGCTTTTCTCAGGAATGGGCACAGCTATCTTTTTCCTGTTCTGGGAAGAATGGGTTTCTTAAGATGAATGCTGTGGATGCTGTACATGGATGCTGCGGGCGTTCACTGCTCCCTTTCTAGAGAGGATTAGGCAACCTCCAGACAGCTTAACTCCCCACGTTTGAACCACTTTTCAGGAGATTACTGCCCTTCCTGACAAAGAAGCATTTACGCAGATGAAGTAAGTGTCTTTTTTAGAGAGGAGAGAGATTTTTGGAAGTTGTTGCTGGCCTATATGCACGGCACACTGAATACTTTAGCATTTGGTTTGGGGGAAGGAAAGGAGACTCTTGGATTCCAGTGGTTTGAGGGGTCTTTTGGCTTGAAATTAATGGACCCAATTTTTCTGTGGCTAACGTACAGTCCTGATATTGTGAGGGCATAATATTCTACCAATTTTACCAGATATTCCAGCTACGTAATATAGTCATTGCGAGAGGATTTTCGTTTTTGGATGGATCGCATTTCCAAATAGCCTTTTTAAGGGCCTCTCTTTCAGGAGCCATTCCTTGTTAGGGACCTCTTCGAGTGTTTCTTTTCCTTGGGTGAGTTTTCAGCATCCAATATAAAAGGTCCAGGATGCCCCTAATCTGACCCGGATGATGATGGATATCAGGGTTCAGATCATGGTCCGTATGTTGGTATCTGATCCGATGCTTTGTCTGCCTTCCGTATTACTGAGACCTCTACGAAGGATATGCAGCCATCTTCCTCTAGTTCCATTACCAATTAAATGTTGGAATGTCAGTGGTTTAAGTGATGTAAAATGTCATTCAGCAGTCCCTGTCCTTGCTGAATGATTTTATATGTGGTCTATCATTACAATTAACTAAGTAAAAGGTGATTAGTAAAGGTAAATATATATTTTCAAGTTCTTTTAATAGTGAAGAATGGTTTTAGATGGAGGCATATATATATATGTCATTTATGCCCCATAACTGGTCGAATGTTAATATGTAATTAACATGGAGTCAGATGCTTGCTCTCTATACCTCTTGTTTCCATCATTGACAAGAATTATTGGGTATTTAATCATTAAAATTATTTATAGCACATAAATAATCAGGAAAAAGTAATTTTTGCATGTGAAGATTAACAAACTAATTGGTGTTGATTAGCTGATTTTGAAAAGTATCAGAAAAATTTATCAGGAGAGGAGATGTTTTCAAAATAAAATACCTACACAAGATGTTTAAACTGAGTTAAAAATTAATGATTCTCTTTATTAAATTAATTTTGAATAAAAAGTGTATTTCATATATATGCATAACAAATAACATGAATTTCAGATTACATTTTTGGAAAAATGTGTGTTATACACCGATAGATAGTTATTCTTATATATTCTATACTACTTTATTGGTAAATCTTAGTAGTTTTTCCTTTCGTATTTGTGCAGAAGGATTTTTCTTCTCATACTTTTATTTAGGTATATGTTATACTAACAGAAATCAATCTCATTATCAAATGATGATTTTTTAAATTGAAACTACTTACCTCTTTCTTATACAATTTACAAGGAATTCCTCAACACATCTATCAGACAATCATCTATAATATAAAATAGAGTGTGGTGTGTGTGTATGTATGTATGTTTGCTAAAAACTCATGAACCGAGAGTCCCAAAACTCTGAAATTTTCTACATTATTAAAAGTTGACGCTGCGCAGAGTAGAGGCTCCTTTTTATTTCCCTAAAGTCCATAGTTCAAACCCTGAAGGGTCAAAACGTTTCAATAAGAAATACACGTAAAGGTAAATTTTTTCGTTGAAGACTTCATTTATTTCGCATAATAAAATTAGGAATAATGGTCCTAGAAAGTCGAATCAAGCACCAAAAGAAGGAGAATAGAATAAAGATTATTATTATGGTCATGAAATATCGTTTTTGATTCAAAATTGCGGAAATTTTGACAAGATATATAAATATTTTACCCGAATTTTGAGGTTGTACAAAACTCATCCCCCTGACGATCAAGGCGATTGTTGAGTCCTCAGCTCATGTATTTATAGTTTGGAAAAATTATAGCCTGGCATTAGCTATATACAAAAAATTACGAGGCATGCGTTCCGATCAAGACTGTACCAACAGTAATAATCAAATTAAATTTCCCCGTTGAGAATCAACGGGAAGTTCTGCCAGTAATCTATAAAACTTTCCCACCTAGTCCAAAGAATTCCAGAAGTCATCAATGATGGACTAACTAGATTACAATTTTAGGAAAAACAATTGTCAGCATATTTTAATATAAAATATTTTCAGAATAACAATGATTACATACCAATATTTGCAATTATATAGAGTCAATAAAAAATATAGTTTTCTGCTGTGTTTTACTGTCAAAATAAAACCTTTTTTCAACATTGTCATGGGCTGTATATACATGGACCTATATTATTCATTACCTAAAGGTGACGTAATCATATGCTAAAATGAACTGCTTTGCAGAGATAGAAATCCAACCAACCTGAAGGTTATGTCTGAGGTTTTGCTGCAATGGCAAGCTATCAGTGGAAGAGAGAGAGTACGAGTCATATCCTTGGTCACATGGCCCACTGCTGGAACTGGAAAGCTCTCCTGCCCTCAAACTAGTTGGGCTTTTTGGAACCCCTGATTTCCCCATTCCTGGTAACCTGAGGAAATTATTCAAATAAAATGCCATTGCTGAATGAATTTAACAGAAAATTATTAATTACTAACACAAATTTGTCATAAAATGGATTAAAATGTATGAAGGAGGGTTATTGAAATAGCTGTACATCCAAAATATGCTATGTTAAACACATTTGCTCATTTTCACCACATTGCTTTTCAAAACAATTTTCTTCTTACTACACTTGCGACACTTTTGCTAGATAATCATAATATTATAAGATTTCATCTTATATTATTATTCTAAAAAGCTTTTTTTATACATTTTGATTGATTTTGCAAAATAAAGGGAAATATTATAAAAAATAACTTTTTTAAGGCAATTACTTCATTAAAAACTTTTTAAGTCAAACAGCAGCCCTACAACAATTGATACGATAAAATTGAGGCATTCCTGTTGCAATGCACATTTGCTAGTTATTAAAATTTGAACTAACATTAACTTAATTAGGATTATATAAGGTTTTCCAATCTATTATATTTCAAATTTGATTCAGATGATTGATTTAATTAAGAATTTAATTTTAAAAGACAGTACAAATCGACAGCAGAACAGAAATTTCACTGTGCTAACTCATTAATTCCAATGGAAAATCAAGTAAATGACAGATATCTACAAGTAACCATATAAATATAAAAAAGGGAACCATGATAAGTCCATTCTATCTCCAATTCTAAAGATGACCACTGACAAGGGAAATTAAGGAGAGAGAATCTAATGAATTTGGCATAGTAAATACCGTACATGCTGACATATAAGAGGGCCTTTTAAGCCTAAAAAAATCACAAAAAACCAGGGGTCGACTTATATGCCAAAAATAAAATTTAACCTTTCACCACCGAGGGGTAAATAGGTGATACTGCCTGCTTTACACTTGTTGTACACAAACTCTCGCAACTCAACAATTATTTCTTACTGAAACTAATTTTTGCAAGTCTAATTGACGTAGATATAATATAAAATAAATTTCATCACAAAATACAACTGTGGCCAAAAGTAAAATTGTAAAGCCCTGCAAACTTATTACAAATAAATTAGCGGCGAGTCAGTTATATTTAGAAAACAAATTTGATGCATATTTATTCTTTGCAAATTATATAAATTTCTTCACATGTATTTTCATTTTTCAATAGTTAATATTTATTTATAAGGTTTTCCTTTTTACAAATGAAGATCAATAGACACATCATGGTTTGTTTTTGTTAATATAATCATTATGATTTGACTTAGTGTTAGGAGTTAATGGAAGTTGTTTTAGCAGTGCCATGATTTGATATTACCACACTATATTGCCATTATTTCTATTATAATTCTATTGTGTTTCTGTTTTGTAACGCATTTTTTTTGTGTAGCCTGAGTGATACCAATGAAAGGAACTTCCAATAAAATAGAGCTGGTGTTGCCTTTTTTTTTGGGTCCACTTATCAAAGAATATAAGCTAAAACCTTAATTTACCCCAAAATTTTAAGGGAAGACTTATACACCGGTATATACGGTAGACCCCAATCAAAACACAGGAAGAATTCTTTCTTTCTCAACCATGAAATGCATAATACTCTCCCTAGCTCCAAGTGTATTCACTGATAGAGGTGGGTTTTAGAGAGAATTTGAAACAAAGATTAAGAACTGAAACACAACAAAAAAAGTATAGCTATCTATTATATGCTGAGTAAATCTCACAAAAGTATATGGCACTTGTGCAATGAACAGTCAACTTTCTCAGAAGGAGGTTTAATGCTGTACGTAAATTTATCATTATTATATCTTTTCCTTTTAAACATCATCCATACTGTGTGTTGGGAACCCACAAGTTTATGAAGCATTTGAAATAACTGACCTCTGAATTCCTCCTGGTATGAACGAGTAAGGATTCTCAATGGTTGTTGATGATGATGAGGAAGCACTGTTCCTGTCTCCACTCCAGTTGCCTGAGTCTCTTCTTCCAGGGTTATTCAAATGGTCTGGCACCACTGGGTCCAGTGGGTAGCCCATTTCCATCCATCCACTTTCACTCTCCAACAAGTTCCACTTTTCCCCTTTCCCCTTGCTGTCTGGAGTCATAGCCCTTCTCTCTTGCTCCACACGGACCCTCTCAGGGGGCCCAGGGGTTAGTGACCTTCTTGCTGGAGGAGGTGATTGCACAATGGGCTTGATTGGGGTTGCTCCTGGTTCTGCATAGAGGAGGAGCAGGGGCTGGAACCTTCCCCTCCGACACTTGTCCACCACTTGCTCCCATCGAGGCCCCACCTCCCTGACCGAGGCATCATCCACATAAATCCACGCCCTGAGACGAGAGTGGAAGAAAAATGTGGAATAATGGCGCCCATAGTAAGCTACGAGGCCCACCAGAGTGTGTGCAGCCGAAGAGGCCCACCGGGCATCGACGACAGCATGGAAGAGGTCCCTGGGTCGCAGAGATGTTCCCACAGAGGAGAGCACTGCTGAGATGGTATCTGGAGGGGGGCGTTCTGAGTCCCATACCACTCCCACGGAGATGACATCAGGGGTGCTGGTGAGGGCTCTTCTGGGAGATACAGCAGCACCACATCCACCAGGACACTCACGCAGCTCACCATAACCAGCAGCAAGACGCAGAAGGCGTCCAAAGCTGCGGCTGTCGGCATCAGACCGACGGGCAGTGGCCGTTAACGCAGAGGCAGAGACATAATGCACCATCTGCAAAAGTGATTGACCATTTACTAGTGGATTCCGCCATAAAAAATTACTAAATATAACTTAGAATTTTTGTACAACTGTTATTGTATACACCTGATCCTTCATAAAAATCAAAAGAAAAAAATCAAACCTTTTCTATTTAAGCATCAATTATGATTGATAGTGAATCTAGAAATATAAACTATTCTACATCTAAGTTACTTATCTTCGCTTGAAACCTCACTTAAGTTCTTTCTATTACCTCCCTACTTACTAATAAATATGTTTCCAAAACTCTTAGATCGAGTAAAAGAAAAATATGCATTTCCTTAAGAAACTCTTTCATTTTCATATCAGTCCCAATGTTTTGTTTATCACAATTTCACTACACACAAAATAATATCACAAAAGTTTAATACAATTTATGAACAGAAAGTATTACCTACTATTCAACACGACTATCATCTCCATTACATTTATTTTAGATGGTTAAATATTTCCTGTATGTTCTAATGGAAAAATGCTCAGGATCAACATTCTCCCCTTTTTTTATTTATTTAATGATTACGGTTAAAGAGGATATAACAATAATGAATCTCTTCGGCATTTGCATAGTGATGGGAGGGAAAAACCTCCCGTGGACAGTTAATATATATTATCTATTATATATAGACGCTTCTCCGGATATACCTAGATATACACTCACTGGGGATCAAAATTCTAACCATGTTCCACAAGTGCCACTGACTTGAAATTTTTACGACGTATTGGCCAAAACGTGTAACTTCAAGAAAAAAGACAACTTTGAACCTCAGTGTCATGGGTTCGATTCCAGAAGGCCCCAAAGTTGTGATTTTCTCCATAAAGGTACATGCTGGGGATTTTCGAAAATTTTTTGAGGCACTTCCAAGGAAGGAGATAGTTGAAATTCAAGGGATCGCTAGAAGCCAAGCATATCCAACGAAAATCAAAGAAACATCTTCGACGATTATCCTTGGTTTGACACTAGGTCAGGGCAAATATCTTCCCTTTTAAATGTATTGTGGCGATATTTAAGATATTTTTTGGATCCCTTCGCGATAACATGGAAACTTGAAACTCGGCACGTAGACAGATATCATGAATATATTTCATAATCTAATTTTAGCATTTCACTGATGGTCCTTGGTTCGATCCCAGAGGGCAATTTACATTCCTCAATGCATTTCTTATGGAGATAATGGAAACATATTTTAGGTACTTCCCGGCATGATATCAACTTCAAAATTTGCATGAAATAAGATCAAATCTTAACAATTCATACTGTGCATTTGCAGCAGCCAATATGTCCTGGGTTCGACACCAGGCATCTCTACAATCAGTAACTGATCCGATTTTTAAGAATTATTTTGAACCGCTTCCCAATAATATAGAAAATTGAAATTCGGAATATAGATAGATATTGTAGATACATTTCAAAATCGTGTTTTAGATTTCATTGATCGCCCTTGGTTCGATCCCAGAAAGCCATTTACATTACCCAAAGCATTTCAGATGAAGATAATCGAGTCTTATTTCAGGACCTTCCCGATATGATATGGACTTTAAACTTTGCATTAATTAAGATGAGGTCCTAACAAGTTATTATGCTTATTCGCATCTTCCAATAGGTCCTGGGTTCGACACCAGGCATTTACAAAAATTAGAAATTGCAACAATTTTTAAGTTTTTTTTAATCCTTTCCCAATAACAGTGAAACTCAAAACGTGGCATGTGAATAAAGATTATAAATACCTTTTTTAAGCTTGCAGTATGCAAACTACTTATACTCGTATTATTATATATTTATATACAAATCAAAAATTTCTGCCCATATTTCACTCTCAAGGATGGATTCATACAGTACAATAATTTTTATTTACTTATCAATCATGAATTATTATTGAAAAATCTTGTACTGATTCTATATAATTAAGCTGACCATACGTACCGGTTTGGCCGGGACAGTACCGATTTTGGGGCGTTTTTCCCGGGGTCCCGAAATACTAAACAAAAATACTAGTTTGTACTTTGTCTTTGGATTAATGCTATCAAAAAAATCAGTTTGTTTTTTAAATTTTGGCCTACCAATACTTTAGTTCATTTTCGCTGTGCTGAAAAATTTATTTAATTCCAATTTCCTTCTATAATATAAGTGTAGCTTCCCCTTTCTGAATCAACGTTATTTAATGATTGGTTCATTCCTAAATTCCCTCCTGGTCACTCCTTGTTGAGTTTTTCAACAAAATTTTCGGTCATTTTCTTGCACTTTTCTATTGTTCTCAATTCACGTTTAAACATTTTTTGTGGTTATGTATTTGAAATATGCTTAAAAGACCTTTTTTGCTAAACATCTACATTTTTTGTCCCAATTTCGCCTTTTAATTTTGCCATGCATACACATATACACGTAAAATTGCCTGTGCTTCAGGAGAAGTGACAGTTTGTCCCGGTTTAGCAGATCAGAAATCTGGTCATCTGATATGTAAAACTCTATATTTAAATAAATAGAAAATAATCAACATCAAACATCGATACAATCATTGTCTGTTTATTTGGATAGTCATTCAAAACCTTGAAAATATGAAAAGAAATTTATTTGTACCATAAACTAATACAATACAAATGAAACAGTGTGATTAAAACAACTAATCGAGAAATTGTAAGTTTGAGAGGTTTTATACACCTATTATAGCTCAAGGATAAAAGTTAAAAACAATAGTTTTTCTTAAAAATTCTGCCTCTTAAAATTTAAACATTAAAACATTCTTAAACTCTTAAATAGGAGAAATTTGCACCAACCTCGTGTCAAACTCTAACAAATTTGGTGACAGTCTTATAAATAAAAAGATAGAAGAGGGTGTTTTCCACGTCCGCTATGATTTTGTATTCCCTAACCTATTGGGATGCAGCTTAAATTATTTTTGTTGCTGTATCATAGAAAATAACCGCCATGCCTTTCAAATAGTTGAGACACCAGATGTCAAACCCAGGATCTTTTGGAAAATGTAAATATATATATAACACCTTGATGAAAATAAAACCTATTTGATTCAAGTTTTGAAGTCGAGATCACACTGGGAAGGTCTAAAATTAAGACTCTGTTTCCACATCTGAAAAACAATTTAAATGGCTGTCTGCAGTGGCGCAGCCAGGATTTACCAATGGGGGGGGTCTGAGGAAACGAAAAATGCCTACTTTACAGGGGCTAGTATATTCATGCCCGCTACTTACTACGATATATGTCAATTCTTTCAAAAACTAAATACATTCAAAACTAGAGAAGTTTAACGCTTATGTGGCCAACTTATTACACTTTGCAAGATAGTAGTTTACATAAGCGAACAATTGGAAACTTAACAAGTGTGTTCTTTGGATTTCTGGTTTGGATACGTCCAATATCTATTAAAAACTCATTTTTTCTATGCTGAAGCTTTTTAGTGATTTAGATATAAACTTTCCGAGTCTTCGAGAGTTCTTTCTTCCTAGAGGTTGCAATGCGTGGGAAGGAAAAAAATAGCTACGGTTATTTGGCAAGCGATATAAAACGTAACATCCACTCATTTGTTCCCCCACATTGGCGCGCCCATGCTTATTTCATTATCTTTCGTTATTTGACTATATCATCAGCAGATTTTGGAATTTAATTGAAATATCGCCTGTCAAGAAAACGCCATCAATGTATAAAAATAATGATATGAAGTATATATACAGCTTATTGCACAAGGTTTGTATAAGAAACAAAAAATCATTTTTATCAGATGAAATTTTCTGCCAGGCTTACCATTAAGCCTGATTTCGTTATTTATGTATTAGCTAAGTATTTCATTGAATGCGTCTCATACCGAAAATTAAAAATTCGGCTGCATTAAAAAATACAGTAGACTCTTGATTATAGCTGATATTATAATTGAACTTGCAGTATTAAAGTCACATACCAAGGTGAAAAAAATGAAGATGTCAACTTACAATTATTTAGACTAAGTAATAGGTGGTTTAACCAGCAAAGAGCTGATGCAAACCCAGTCTTACGCACTGAGTGTTCAAGGAAAACAAATATTTTCCATGAATTGAAATTTAGAATGGGCATTGCATGACCAAGCGGTTAACAGGGTAAGTCATGCATTTCGTGGGATTCTATCACCAGAGAAAAAATTGGCTGCATTGAAAAGGAAGCTGAAGAATTTAATTCACAGTTTTAACAGTTTATCAAGTTTAATTCAAGTCATCAAGTCACAGTTCCGATAAATATATGCGTAACTTACGCGCACAATACCTTTCAGCTGACAGATTTGCTTCGAAAATGGTATATTATTAATAATATCATCGCAGATTAATTTTTACTGAAATCTTTCATTGCTCCAATACTTTTTCAAATGTTTACGGAAATTCGGTTAGCGAAAATTTTTATTAAATATACATCAAATTAACAGGCAATCATAAAATAAAGATCAGTATATTTTCTATCATCCCGAGTAATGAAGAGTCAACTGTGTGCAGACTTTTAATCGTCTAGAATGCTTAATGAAGGAAAAAGTAGCTTTTCAATTGTCGCTAAACTCATCTTGAGATGTGTCCTCTGATAACAGCCCTAAAATAAGAAAATCCTAATTTATGCATTTAATAATGGTTATTTCACAAAAAAACACATAGCCATTAACTTACGTTTTTTTTTTATAGAGGTCTCGAGCTGTTAGCGGACTGTGAGAGGAATTTTTGGATGTCCATCTGAATGAAATCCAAACTAAACTCTCCTTCGAACTGTTGTGAATTTTTCGAAAGCACTACTCACGAGCCTATCTTCGAATTTACACCCTTGAAACAGTCACAAGCAAAATATCTAACTGAGCGTTTTATCATTCTGTTTGTTTCTCAAACGTAATCTTAATCTATGTTTTCAGGGTGAAAGTTTAGAATTACTTCTCGAATGTTCCCTTGTATTTTTTCGAGGAGTAAACAAATCAGCACTTTCGAATTTTTCTCATGGGAATCTTATCTTATGGCGTGAGTTATCTAACTAATGGATAGGCTTAAGAAGTGCACGCGTTGAACATAGTGTGCGAAACACTCGTATCATTGCCTCCCATTGATATCGATGTCTACTCTGCTACCGAAAGCATCACCTTAACTAAAATCGGAGCCATATTTACGGGTACGCAAAGCTTTCGCTGAATTTATCAATCAAACACATGACAAGCAGTGTATCTGTATGATTTGCCTGATAACCCCCCCTCATCGAGGGGGGGTTTTTGTACTCTTCAGCAGAAATAAAAGTACAGAGCTAGTCATAGGACTTGACTCTTGGGGGGGGTTTGAACCCCTAAAACCCCCCCCTCGCTGCGCCACTGGCTGTCTGGGATCGAACCAAGGACGATCACGGAAACCTAAAAAAGGTTTATGAAATGTATTCATGATCTTTATTCACATGTCAAGTTCAGCATATGCACTGTTTTAGGTTTCACTGATGGTCCTTGGTTTGATCCCAGAGAGTTGATTACATTACCCTATGCATTTCAGATGGGGATATCGGAGTCTTAAGACTCCATCATTATTTGATATTACTCTGGGAAGGTCCAAAATTAATTTTGGACCTTCCCAGTGATATCGACTTCAAAATTTAAATTAAATAAGTTATATATCTACCAGGACGTTATATGTATTCACATCTTCCAAAAGGTCGTAGGTTCAACAGCAGGTGTCTTTACTATTTGAAACGTATGGCTGGAATCTCAAATTATTTATGATATTGTTTCAAAAATATTTTCAGCTCCATCCCGGTAGGATGGGGAATTCAAAATCTTTGATGTACCAATAAACGCACTCTACATTATGTATAACTATAGAACTGTCACCAAATATGCATGACTGTGACGCCAGGCTAGCACCAATTTCTCCTATTTAAAATAAATTGCAGGGATTTTAAAAAAATAATTCCAGTCCCATTTTTTCTTATGAGGCCCTTCTCGTTTTGATATCGACTTTAAATTTGTATCATTAATATGCTTGTAGAATGCAAGCAACTTTTATTCATGTATCTATTATATATAGAAGTTTCTCCAGATATACCTATATATACACTAACTCACTAATCAAAATTCTAACCATGTTCCAAAGTGCCACAGACTTGGAATTTTTACAACGTATTGGCCATAATGTGTAACCTTAAATTGGATTAAAAATATCTGGGGAAGATGATGATGATACAAAAACATTTATGTGGATAATATATGTTCACCTTGACAAAAAATTATAATGCTTTTCTTTACATTGTTAACTTTGAATTCATTTTACAACAATATTTTCCATTTATTTTTTGAACAAATATTTAAAATTCTATTCATAAAATACAATTCAAAGAACCACCCATAGAATGTTCTAACAAATACTAAATATTATAAAAGATACAACTTTTCATACTATTGATTCTATTATTATTAATTATATAACTTATATAACTAATTTTATACTATATTAATAATAATAATAATAATATAGTATAAAATATTTCATTATTGTATTATTTGTAAAAATATATTTATTTCCGGAGTTAACAAATCATTACCTTATCATGAATGTTGGCTTTAGTATCCCATACATTTCTTATGGGACTGCATTTCCCATGAGTCTGTCAGTCATACGGGGGACTAGTTGTTTATAAACACAAAACTAAACATATTTTTCATCTATTTTGTCCATATTTTGGTCATTACAAATCCAAAATGACATTATGAAACCAAAACAAGAATCTTTTATTACCTACTCGCCTCCTTTTTTGGTATTGAACATTATTTCTAATTAGAGCCTGAAAAGGATGAACATGTATTTCTTAATGGGGCATTTTTAAGCCGTGGTCGTACCCATTACCTGTGTGAAGGGCAGGGGCTCAGAAGTGGCGCCACAGGAAGAACACACGCTCTGCTCCACTAGAGTCATGGCAAACTTCCGGTGCGGGATGCATTGCTTGGCACTGCATGTGTCTTCGGGCTCCCCAGCCGCTAGATGGCAGTGAATGCGCAGAAGAATAGTTTCCTACAGAAGGAAGCGATCAAATTTGAGTCTTCATTGCCATGAAACTTAGATGACACATCCACCCAGTTATTAACATTGTATCGGAATATCTTATAGTTAAATTTCATTTGGTAAAACATCCAGGTCATAAGATTTGTCATTCCTTGATTAATTTAATTCCAAAGATCACTTACATTCATATACAATATAAGGTATACAATCTACGTTAAAAATGTTCCCTTTTTTATCATTTCATGATGAAAATTCAAGTGTGAGACATTGTCACCGTCATACATGGGTTAGCCTCTGTCCATTTTGCATTTGCACCACGTCTGCCAGGGTCCCCTTAGTGCAGGAGAGGACATATGTCAACTCACACAGTCTCAGCACTAAAAGGCCAGCACCGACTAACCCATAATATGTGGCGCTATCTACCTCCAGAATTTTACATTTCTCCTGCTTGGCATTTTAGAAGGAAATAAGAAGTTAGGGAGCTTTTTGAAAATACCTTGTATTTTGACAAATTCAGCGTTTGTAAACTCTAGTTTGCTAAAAATTGCGTTGTCTGTATCTTTGTTAATGAAAATCTTGACTACAAACCTATCAACTTCTCTAAATATTATATTGAGATGCACTCTGAAATTTTTACAGTGGTGATAAATAAGGTAGGTTAGTAAGTGATCCTATTTACAGATCACACAATGGTAAATTTTTACTATATTTTAACCAGTCGAAAAAAGTAATAGGTTTATTTCCTGCTTTTAAATTTAACACTATAATCAGTGGTGATTTACATGTTTACATGTGTTACAATAGCATTAACTCTTGATAATCTGTTAAAATTCCTTGACTTACATTGCTCTAACTATGAACCAACTAGAATTTCATCCTGCCTGGACAATATAACAATTAACTGTAGTAAGCAGGATTTTGATGTCTGTGTTGTGCCCTGTCTTCCAACTATGCCATTGAAATGTATCTTCATTCTCCTGTTTATTCAAACTCAGTTCCTAGGATAAGCTTACAATGGATAAGTTCCATAAATAATGATGGTATTATCAAACTCAAAGTTTTATTATAAAAAATTGAACGGTTTTGTGAATTAATCTATAATGACGGTGACTATAATTTTTCTGTCTTCTATGATATTTTCATGTTTAAGTTTGGACACTGTCTTCCCAAATGCTTCGTAAGATCTAACTCAAAGAAGTGGTTTACTAATCAACTTGAACCCTTAAGATACCAATTTACTTCTATACAGAATCATTGTAGGTCTGGCAATGAGTCAGAAAGATTACGATTTAATAAAATAAGGAAAGAGTAGAGGGATAAAATTCTTCTAGCCAAAAAGGGTGCACACATTGACAATAGTACTCATTAAAGTAATACCTCTCGAACTGTTTGGAAGGTTGTTAACGGTGAACTTAACTCTGATTCAAAGTTTCCTAGACATTCATTAACTCCTGATACCTTCAACAACCATTTCATTACACTCTTACGTTGCATACTTCATTTGTTCAGGATATTTGCTCCAAATTTGAATTGAAACTTGTTAATGTTCTCAACATGCTTAGCCTTATCTTGTGCATAGTGAAGCTTTTAAGCAGATTTGGGTCACTCCAGCTTAAGTACCGTATATGCTGGCATATAAGTCGACCCCTAAAATTTTGAGGTACATTCCTGGTTTTAGCCTATGTTCAGCGTATACCCTAAAAGTAATGCAACACCACTTCCTCAGCTCTATTTTATGGGAAGAAAAACTACGGTATCCATAAATGTACAATAGCTTAAGGAATATTTACCATTTAAGATTCAGATGCTAGAATTGTTTATTTCTGCTGTTGTGTCAACTTCTCACCTCTGCTTAATTAATACACTAAGTTTCTTTAGTTAATTAATTTACTCAGTAACAAACTCTCAAAATGCCTTTATATACTGTGGCTCTTTATACCACAGTGGCATCTCAAAAACTGCTTATTTTTCACAGCCATCTCAGCTATGGCATACTTAGTATAGTACTACGTTGAATTAGTAGTACCAGGTAGAAATGCAACCAATGTAGGCAGATATTCCTAATAAAAAAAGAAGCTATACGAATAATTTTCTGAATTAAAATGAAGAATCAGGTGGATCTTATTTTTCTAATCTTAAAATTATGACTATTTATAGTTAGTATGTCTTAGTAAATCGAATTTCCCTAATCTTCCTCGCAGTATCAGAACGGCCCATGTAACAGGGGTGTTGCATTGCATCAGTGACTTCATCTGAGAATGTAATTTCTCTGAACTTATTTAGTAAATTTATACTTTAAATTAGTATTATAATGATCTGAGTAACACTCCCTGTTTTATCGTAGCAATTCTTTACAAATCGTATCACCTTTCGTTGTACTTTTTCTAAATCCCGAATATGACATTTCTAGGCGGGGTCCCATTCCCATACCGACTATTCTTTTAACGAAGCCGAGTTTCTTAAGTGCTTTTCCACATATATTTCGTACGTAGGCACTCATTGATAGATTATTCATTAGAGTCACTCCAAGATATTTCACTGATTCTACTATCATTAGGTTTATCTCATGGAGGCTGTGCGAATAATCATTTATTATAGATTTTCTTTCGAAGAAGTTAACTTCTGAACACTTTTCTGCATTTAGTAGCTCTAATTGCCAATCATTGCACCATTTCATAATTCTATCGTAATGAGATTGTTCTCTTTATATTTTTTTATGTGATTTATCTTTTTTACCTTCGATGATGTTTTGTACCATATACTAATTGATGACTCTAAGACAAATAAACATTATTATTATTAATTACTCCCTTGTGGCAGAGGATGGGATCATCTCAGCCAGAGATGACAGTCCTTAGTACCTGAGAATCTTTCTCAGATGCGATATATTAATACTAGGGACAATTGTGTCTTAAACGTCTTGCACTCATTATTTAAAGAACTAAAATACTTGTGTTACGAACAATACAACGTTGATATGATGACGAAATTGATGGCATTTATGTATCTATGAATTGATATTCAGGGAAGGGATATTAGGGAAAACTTCAAACAAATGTACTGGAAATTTGCAAGAATCAACAAAGCCGTATTAAATTCCAAAATTATCTATTTTCATGTGAATACACTATGGAGAGTTTACACCTAATACACTAAGAGCTCAAAATCTCTGTAATCCCGTATTTCTTTGGGCAACGCAAAGTAGAAAAAGCTAAATAAATCCACTGGAATTAGTATCACAGTATTAAATTCTGAGGAAAACATACAGTCAACTTGATCATGAAATAAGTGAAAAGTGTAAAAATTTAGGGAAGATCAAATTAATAAGAAATGATAATAAGTATTTTGATACTTTTAATTATTTATGGACTTTTTATCATATGGGGATTATTTACAGAATTGCAATGAATAGATATCTCAACAAAATGAATAATGGAAGATACGTACAAAGCACTCTGCGGCATCGTCCATAAGTCCCAATTGGAATCTCCTCCTGTCGCAGAAGGTGCGTGCCAAGGCTCCTCGGAGGGCATCTGGCGCAGGGGCTGCTTCCTGACTGAACTGAAGCTGAGTGAACAGATCCTGGAAACAAACGAATGAATTTGGTACTCAACAGCTACAACCAACATCAAGAATACATTCACTTACATAGGTTAATTCAAATAACAGAGAGAATGAAGGTCATACCGGAAGGAAATACAAGTTAAAGAACAATTCATACAAATTCTTATAGAATTTCAGTAAATAAAGAATTTCGGAATCACGAGACATAAGGACTCCCAAATTCCCTGCTTGATAAATTTTTCTCAGTGATCATCTTTTTGCTGTGGTAGTGCTACTTAAAAAAACCAAAATTTCGTGTAAGAGGATCTAATTATTCCACAGATAAAAATTATGATTTCAAAAATGGAGTATTAATTTAATACATTGGAGGGAGAACTTAGTGAATCCATAAAAATGCATAGTTGAAATTTAAGGGTTGATTTTACATTTAGAAATGAGTGAAAACAACTCTCTTAAACGTTTTAGCAACAATTTGATATAATTGGTCATCCAACTTTACACTAATTGGCTGCATTGTCATCACTTGTTTTATTTCCTCACAATTCCAAGACATGTCCGACGAGTACTATTATAATGCGATCCTGAAGTTAAATCCCTCGAGACCGGCCCGCATTATTGATATTTATGTAAATTACCTTCAGCGCGCAGAATATGCAAGAATCGCCCATACACGCGTGCGTAGTCAGCTCCCGGAAACTCCTTCTGAACACGTCCACATGCCATAACACCTGAAAAAAAAACAATCTCCTTAATTCCTCTATATCAAATCAATAACACAAAATCAGCGCATACGTCTTTCTGTGGCCGCTCGTTTGTAACAAAATTTACTCGCAGTCTTTTCAATTGAATTACATTTCAACTCTTTTCGCTCCGAGTATTAATGAGATATATCAGTCTCGACAATCTTCGGATATTCTTCATTATGTTAAATTAGGAAAGAAACATATTGACTGGTTTAATGTATCATTATCTTAAGTTTCATTTACCCTCTCATTATTGCATTTTTTCAATACACGGTAGGGGAGATCGAAAAAATGTTTTTTTCGAAATCGGTCAACGGTTAGTGCTGCTTGAAATTTGCGGTGGTGGTCCTTTTGATGCGTACAATATTTCAAATCGACCGGATTACATCCTGAGGCTGCAATACTTAGACAAAATTTCAAATTTTTATGAAAAACGTAAAATTTTTGTAATGTTTCCTAATGGTTTATCAATGTTTCCTAAGTGATTTAATGGCAAATGAATACATATATTGCTTGTATGTTGCTTAATAAGAATGATTTAGCAGTGCTTTTGAATCTGGAAAAATGCATTTCTTAGATCGCCAAAATTAATCAAAAAACGCAAAATATACGGAAATGTTACGGATGTTGGTTTAGACAGTAGAGTGGGTCGTTTTGTAATTTTTCCTGATATAAACGTTATACCCGGCAAAAGTGGTCCACCTACATTACAGATATAATTTTCTTTCCAAATAATACCATATTCATATATTTTCATAATATTCTTCTATGAGAATTTTTGCCCCGAAATTTCGACAAGAAACTCCAAAATTGCCGAAAATTCTAGTTCGGTTAAAACCATTTTTTTTTGGATATGCCATTTATGCCATGAAATTAAAAACACCTGTGCGTCTCTAATTTTATGTCTTTGCTCGTTCGGTCTCTATTGAGCATCCGCGACATTACCTATTAGGGAATATTGCATCTTAGCCAATTTTTGGAGTGTCTAAATGAAATTTTTGCATCGTGTTATACGGAATAATTCTAAATCGATCTACGTGGAAATGGACCATAGTAAAAACTTCAAAAACAAAGTCGCAAAACGAGCTTCAAGTCTTTGTCGATAGGTTTCCTGTGAAGCACGATTTCACTGCGGCGTATCGCAATCTTCTCTACATCCGCGAAAGGATTTGGCCCTCTCTCCAAATGAATGCGTGGATTTTAAAAATTTGGTTGCTAAATCCCGTTTCTTGCGGAATGAAAAAATAATAGAGAAAATAGCTATTGTAAATAAAATAATATAATAATAGGTTGATTTACTAGGTGATTTAATTCCTTCGCTTAATTCGCTTCGCTCTATCGTATATTACGACGAGAAAGTACTAATAATCGTATCAGCGAAATGGTTTCAATCCACGTCTATTGTTTTTTTTACGAAAAATGGCATTTTCTAGACTAATTTATCCAGAGGTTTCCGCTGATGACTGTAACTGTAGATTGAGACACAAACTCCAAGCACCATCAATTTTTTTACTTTCTCCATATACGAAGTATAGAGAAAGTATTGTTTTCATGAAAAAATTCTACTTCGAGATTTCAACGGAAATACACGTTTTGGGGTCCCTAGAACACGTTTTGACTATTTTCGGAATGATGTATGTGTGTATGTGTGTCTGTATGTGTGTGTGTGTGCTTGTGGGCGCTCTAACGTAAAAACTATTAGTCGTATCAATACCAAACTTCATATATAGTAGTGTGGTTTGTGCTGTCAGAGTTGATTAGTTTTTGGAGTAAATCGGTTAACTGGAAGTCGAGCTTCATTCATCAAAGCTCATTTCCGGTTTTCAATATATCTCCATAAATATGATATAAAGGCATATTGTATACCTTATAAAAGTTTTAGATAATGTGTTTTACTATAACTTTTGTATTTAAAATATTTTTGTATCACCGGTTGATTAGGAGTTATTCGTGAAATACCGATAAACCGGAGGTAGCTGTTATGTACTTTGTGGGCGCTCTAACATTGAAACCATTCGTTGTATCAACACCAAATTTCATATTTAGTACTTTGGGTGATGTCGTTAGAGTTGATTAGTTTTTAGAGTAAATCGGTTAACCGGAAGTCGAGCTTCATTCTTCAAAGCTCATTTCCGGTTTTCAAAATATCTCTATAAATATGATATTAAGGTATATACTATTATTTATAAATGTTTTAGAAAATATAATTTACTATAACTTTTGTATAAAACATATTTTTTATCACTGATTGTTTAGGAGTTATTCATGAAATACTGATAAACCGGAAGTTGCTGATTATGTACTTTGTGGGCGCTCTGGGCTCTATGGGCGAAAGGCCAATTTCATCGTTTTTCATCGAGCATGTCCCAAAAACATTATTTATAATTTTTGTAACGTAAAAGATAATAATATATATAAATTAATCACTCATCTTCCAAGTTAAGATGGAATATAGAGATCGAAATTACTGTCGTAGGTAAATATTTACATCTTATATATGGAGAAAGTCATGTGCTGGCCACATCAGATTTTTTATTTTGATGTTGCCTGGTTGTGACTCAATCTCTAGACTAATTGAATGGATCGGTCGCCGTGACGTCGTAGTTGAGAGAGACGAATGGATGTGTGAGGCGTTCACTTAAGAGAATGACCGCTTTATTAATATTAGTCGTTATTATACACCGCTTTATTAATATTAGTCGTTATTATTTTAATCCTCGACTCGCAAGCGAGCCTTCCATTCGGACATACGCCATGACAGTGTGATTTGGAAATAAAAGAGTATACGAGGGTAGGAGGAAGCAAGGGTGCAGTTGGAATGGTCAAAATAGGGATCCTAAATCAAAACACCTTCGCAGGGTCGTGCTGGGCCCTGTAGTGGGGGACTTATAGTACCTGCTCAGCACCTGCTTTGCTTGGGGGAAGCACCCAAAAAGCGGAACCTCAACTTCCTCTCTCACCGACGCTTCCGTGGCTCAAAAGAGAGGGGAAGGTTCCCGGAGAGGATTTTAAAACTTCTGGAATAGCTTAGAGGAGCGATTCCCAACCGGTGGGTCGCAGAAGGGTGACAGGTGGGTCGATCCTAAAACTATCATAAACCATAGAATAAACCGTCAGAATAGCAATATTTTATGGTTTATTATATGGTTGGGAACCACTGGCTTAGAGCAAAAATGAAAATGAGCGATTTTGCGGGGTTTTCCAAGAATACTTTGCTTCTGTCGTTGCTTAGTTGAGGACATCTTTCCTTTCGCACCTCTCAAATACAGACAAAACAATTTTTTAGCGCTCAATATTAATTGAGAAACTTCTTATCTTCACACCCTTGTTTTCACGAATATCTTTATAATATTGCTCTCGAGTATTAAGTCCATCTTTTAGATTGAATAATAAGAATATTATATTTGCAATTCAAACTCTTATTTGGAATCGGCCGTATTGTTTCTCTTAGTTTGTAGAAGAAAAGATTAGAGGAAGATATATTACAAGAACATTTTGGTATATTCTTCGATTGTGTTTTGATATCAATTGTTACGAAAGAATTCTTTAAATATTTAAACTTTGCACATTATAATACAATAATACACAAATAAAATCAATAGTATCAGGCTTTATTGTGTGGAATTCCATTGAAATCAAAATTAAAAGAAATAAAATTACTTGTACAATTTTCCAAAGTATATTTTACACACGACCGGTGACATCTTCAGGTGACAGCCTGAAGTGTGACAACCAATCAGGTGTCACCTGAAGTCATCTTACGAAACCGGTCGTGTGTAAAACTTACTGAGGAAAATAGTACAAGTAATTTTATTTCTTTTAATTTTGATTTTTTTACAAGAATACACATCGACAGAACTAATTCGGACATAATTTACGTTTTGGCAAAAATTCGAGAACAAATTTTGCATCGGAATACAGCTATATATATAATTAACTAACTATAAGAAGCGAATTAGGCGTCTTTGGAGTTTTCGATGCATCTTTGATTACTCAACACAAAGAGTCAACATTTCTATTGCGGATTGAACAACTCAGACCCTGAAAAGTGAGGATGGACCAGTGAGCAAAATTCGCCGCTTATATTCGGTTCGACAGAAGGCCATCAATTGGAGGTCATAAGCAATAAATGCAAACTCAAAGCAATGCACACTAGTCCCAATAATGTAGTTTTCTTCGACTTCATTTTACCGGAAAATGTTGTTTTCGATATATTTCTTCCCAAAAATTGACAAAATTAGGTGAAAAACAATAAAAAGACGTACATAGACGTGTATAAACAAATACTTCCACTCACAAAGGCATAAATTATCGCCAACAAAATAAATGATTTGTTTCGTTTGACTCAACGTCTTCCATAACTCTCGTTGAAATATGATCATTTACCAGTCGATTGTTACTTTAATGGTCAATGTAATACTAATGATCTTCATAATACATATTTTTCGTAATATTGGAGCTAATTTCCTGAACTGTAATTGTGGTTAATACCGAAGAAATCATAATTTGCGAATTAACAACTTTCCCGTCTTCGGCGCGACGTACCATCACAACATTCTTACGGTATGTGCCACTCTCTGGTACTTTATGAAACATCCGCAGTATCGAACATTTTCTCACGTTTCACTATTTTCTATTATCTCATCCATCGGGTTGTCTGGGAGACAACGTCTGCAGTATAATTATAGAGTTGCGTAAATATGCGATTGCTTATCAACAATTGCGTCAAACTATACAAAGACGCGACTTAGTTGAAATGTCATTATTAAACTTAAAAAAAGGATTACGGAGACGTATCCGGAATTTGACTAAGGAGGGGAGCCACGCAGAAAACACATAACTGCCTATAATCCATGGGCAGAAAATCTTTCTCCTAAAACATGTAAAAAATTTGATAAAGATTTACATTTTCGTATACATCTTGTTAGTTATCTGTGGCACGTGTAACTGTATTTATGTAAAAATTTGCATAAATATTTTCTTTCTTCGATATTTCGGCGAATGAGTATTTCGTAAACGCATTAAACTGCATTTATTCTTTGTCAGATTATGCAATTTTTATTAAGATGGCGAAGCAAGAAGAAAAAAGTTCGGACATTTGAAAAGTAGTCCTTAAAAGAGGCAAAAAAAGGAAATTGCGATACTTTTCAGCTGCAATCCAAGATTCTGTAAAATTGAATCTGAATCTCTGAGACCTGGTTTTAACGTTGGATTTTTCTATTCATTCATTTCACGGAAAATGATATTTTCAAGCAATACATTCATCCAGTGACAAAGTCCTTTTAACTAGAAATAACCCATCGTCGCAATTTATGATGGCAATAACACGCAGAGCGGGGAAAGCACTCAAATGCAGAATATTTACAGATCACGATGAAACATAGAGTTCTGTAAGGAAAATTGCCGTCATTAAATTGAGAGCAAAAATAATAAAAGATTCAATTGGGAGGAGGGGAAAAGGTGCGAGCTGCGTGGTTTTTACAAACAATTAAAACCGTTCCAAATCGTGAACTACACTTCAACGCTTTTTCAAAAAAACACATGTTTCCTTCAAACAATGA
Organism: Sympetrum striolatum; assembly: GCA_947579665.1. Classification (NCBI taxonomy): domain Eukaryota; kingdom Metazoa; phylum Arthropoda; class Insecta; order Odonata; family Libellulidae; genus Sympetrum; species Sympetrum striolatum. The sequence continues at coordinate 19,655,048 of OX388346.1, read as the reverse complement.
GAAAATAAAATTGTGTTAAGTAAATGGCTGTTTTTGATTTATAAATTGAATCGTTTCGAAAGAAAGCAGGGGCACTGTTTTATACAGAACTCGGAGCAGTTAAATAAATCACGGGTAAGCGATTAACAACTTTAATTTGCACGAAAACCATGTATTTATTTACGATTCACCAGTTAACTTTATTAAATGCCTTTAAATCCTGCATTCGTTACAGTGAATTTTGAAACCATTCAAATTTCATAAATTTGTACTTTTTACGCTTATAAATTTCATCTCCGTCCATAATATTTCCTATTGGATGTAGCATAGTAGGATGTCAATCGCTTTTAAAATCAAACGTCGACTATACAAATCTGGTGGAATCATGGATAGATACCAGATCTCTCTGAGCTGACGAAAATAGCAATATCTTTTAAGCTTGCAAACATTTCTTGATTCAGGAACTTATGGGGAATCATTTTTATGCTAACAACGACTGTAAGAGCAAATCTGGAGCGGTTTACGTTCGTGAACGCTACGCTTCGCTATAACGAACACACCTCCGACAAAATGGAAGCGAATTAGTTGGATGACTGTTGTAGAAGACGGGTGCACCTGCAGCGGATGGAAGAGTCCAAGATAAAGGTGAGGAAGGTTGGGCTTCAAGGTTGACGGCCACGCTGGGCCGGGCGTTCCTCGTGGGTGGAATCTTAACAACGACTGAGAACAAACGCTCGTCTTATAACAAATTGAGTTACAATTGCGAGCTAATATCAACTTAGCCGAACCATGGTTAGATGGTCGAGTAGCTGACAATCAGACTTATTGAGGAACTATTTTCTCGCAATGTTGCATACAACAGCAAAAAAAAAGCAATCTTAATCACCCAACGCAGTCGATTATAGTTACTACAACATCGCTTAATATCGCATGCAGTATCACTGCCTTTAGAACCTTTTCTGAAGTCACGAAAACCAAGAAAGAAATAAAAAGTTCGTATTTTCGCAATTATTATTATTTACTATTGCTACATTTTGTGAACAACTTATTTGTCTATCACTTCTTACCATTTATTTGGCGAACCCGGGTTATAACCAAGGGGTGGAAGCCGCAACATGGTTGCGTCCACAATCGATTGATCTCGTTTTCTTGTAATGTAACGTGTTAGGAAAGAACTCCGAAGAGAAAAATAGAAAATTGTTTTTAAACGAGCTGCCGCCAAAAAGCTATATAAAAATACGAAAAGCAGTTCTGCATTTATTCTTATTTATGAATAATTTCTACATAGATTAGGTAGATAGATTTAGATGATTCCTTTAATCGCATGTCAAATGGAAACGGCTTCGTTTCAATGAACTTCATATTGTTTGAGAGCGACGGAGCGGAACTTCCCACGGGAAAGCTCTCACGACTCTTTCGATGGACTGCAAAATTACCATCACAGCGAATCAAATGGTAGTCGACCAGTTAATGCGTTTATATAACAACGTAAATTTACTTCTTAATTAACTAATCCTCCCAACGGATGTACAAAACTTAATTTTTCTCCGCATCGGTAATAAATATATATGATTTACCATCTTGGCAGTACCAAGGCATGGATTTGAGGGGGTTGTTACCTCTAGCGAACTTCGACTTTTAAGAACTGCTTTTGGACAATTCCACGTAAAGAGGAAAACCTCTTTCTGCGAAGTGGATTTCCACGGTGTGACGGGGAGCATTCCACTCGTATCGTAATCAAATTGAGCAGTCAAAAGCTTCGCCTAAGCTTAAATCCGAAATTTGATAATTCGCAACTTTGTATCAAAGAAACTCAAAATTTTCCTCAACAAGTACATTAGGATTTAAATGCCAGGGTCTATTCATTCTCGAGGAAGGGCAAAGCGAACTGCAAACACCGCGGGTTCGATTTCAAAGAAAGAATCGACTGTCTTGAGTCCACCTGGAAATTACGAGCAATTCGGGAGAGAATCCAGACTAAATCTCCCATTTAAAATACATGGGAGTAGTTTTTCATTATTTTTTGGATGCACTTATCGAAATGATAGGAAGTTCTTGCTTAGATAGAAGATGCACATTAAGACTCGGTTAAAAAAAAACAATTAGATAATATAATGCTGTTCCCGGGTTCGATGCCAGAGCACATTACAATTTCTCACATAAGGAATATATGTGAAAAGTAGGACGTCATTAGGGAGTTGCAGCAATATTCCTGCTTGAATTTTCACACAAGGTTAGAGATGGTGATCTTCTGTTGTGCTGCATAGTAGGTATGACCAGGAAGACCCGGGTTTGATGCCAGACGATTAAATTGCAGCGAATTTTAAGAATATTTTCAATCCTTTTTTTTTCTTTTGAGGATCCTATCGATATGATGCCAACTTGAAATTAGTGTTATCAATATGCTTGCAGTATGCAAGCAACATTTCAATTTTATATCTAATATATCTATTATATAAAGATGCTTCTCCGGGTTCATTCATATATTCATACGAGTAAAATGTTACTTGCATACTGCAAGCAGATCGACAACACTTATTTCATGTCGGCATCATATCCGGACAGAAAAAAAAGGATTGAAAATATTCTTAAAAGTCGCTACAATTTAATCGTCTGGCATCGAGCCCGGGTCTTCCTGGTGAACTTACTATGCAGCACAACAGAAGATCACCATCTCTAACTATGTGTTAAAATTCAAGCAGAAATATTGGGTGCAACTGCCTCAAACGACGTCCTACTTTTCACATATATTCCTTATGTGAGACATTGTAATGTGAAGACGGCTTCAACAATATCTCCGGCCAAATAATGAAAGTGGTATTCACCAACCGGCAGTAGGACAGCCTGGTGAATTAATGTCCTAACCCCGCTAAATACAAGTACGATTTTCATGATGAGCTTTTTTAATGGAAATTTTTCCGGACCTAAAAGCACCACCCATTCGGATGTCCGGGAGGTGGTGGCATAAAAAAGGTCCATCATGAAGAAAAGAATTACTACCCTGCAATTAACAACCTACAACTGTCACAGCTTGAAGAGTGAAGAACGATTGTTGGAACTACTCAATGAAGCAGAGAAGATAAAATGGGATGTCATCGGTCTCAGCGAAGTCAGAAGAAAATCAGAAGAGCTACTTACACTGAAGGAAGGACATTTATTCTTTTACAGGGGTACCAAGAAATGGAGGCGTTGGATTCTTGATCAACAAGAGATGGAAGGATAATGTGGTAAAAATCGAAGATGTATCAGATAGAATTTGTAAACTCACACCAAAGATCAATGAGCGTTACTTAGTGCAGGTCATCCAAGTCTACGCACCGACAGCGGCAAGCAGCGAAGAGGAAATTGAAAACCTCTACCAAACTCTCGGCACTGAACATGACAAGGAGGCCCACTAATATAAAGTCATTATGGGAGATTTTAATGCTCGTGTAGGTCAGCGGGAAGCTGATGACACTGTCGCAGGACAATATGGACTGGGCCAGAGAAATGAGCGAGGTCACCGCTTAGTAGAGTTTGCAGAATGCACCATAATGTAATTAAATAAAGTTTTGAATAACTTCAACACTGGAAGTGACCACAGAATTGCTAAATGCAGAATTAGTATTAACCCCCGAATGTAACAAAAGACATTGGTTTCTTGCAAGAAGGATGAGATAAATATTGGTAAACTATCAGATAACAAGAAGGAGTTTCAGCTGGAACTAAGAAATAGATTCCCAGCTCTTCAGTAGGAAGAACTCGATACCAAAGTTATGGAAGAAAGCGGCAGAGGAAGTAGCAAGCATGCCAAGAAAACCTAAGGATAAGAAGTTAAGTTATAGAAACCGGCAAATGATGAAACGACGGAAGGAACTGAAGAATTCAGACACTCCAAGAGATAACATCGAATATGCCGAGCTTTGCAAAGCCATCAGAGTAGCAATCAAGGAAGATGTGAGGAATTTTAATGAAAATGTTGTGCAAGAGGCCATAGTAAAGGATAAAGAGGACCAGAAGACGCTCAGCAATAGGTAACAAACAGATTTTAGCCTTACAAAAGGGATGGGAAATGCTGAAGAGGAAATCCAAGAGGAAAGCCCAAACTCACAAAATCCCCTCTCAATTCTCCCAGAAGAGGTAATGGCGGCGATAAAGCAGATGAAGAATGGGAAAGCAGGAGCAGCAGATGGGTTTGTTGGCGGATTATCTAAAAGGTGGTGGAGCAGAGATTGCTAATGTTTTAGCACAATTATTCAGTAATTGTCTAAAACAAGGAATGATTCCCAAGGAATGGAACCACGCAAGGATTGCCCTTTTGCACAAGAACCCTGCATTGGGAAGAGGAGGGCTTAAGAGTGAATGGGGAATACTTCAGTCACCTCCGTTTTGCAGATGATATAGTTCTTTTTGTAACCAACGCAGAAAGTCAAACTTAAATACTTGAAGAAGAATTAAACACAGCTGGACAGAAGATAGGACATAGGATAAACCTAACAAAAACAAAGGTAATGTATAATTCTTTTGTAGTGCAAGAACCAGTCAAACAAAGAAAAACCTCTGGATGTTTGCTCGGAATACACATTTTTATTATACTGTATTTTAGCTTATAGAATATTAGATTAATTAGTTTATTATAGCTTTTAACTTTTATTATAACTAAATCAATTAGGTCTTCTATACCTTTTGTTAAATTTACTTTCTAAAATAATTGTTCATATCTAATCTTTTTCACTTTTCATATATATATGTTTCTATATTATTGTATTTATTTCTATTACTATGTTTTCACGGTTTTTTTTTCACCCCCCTTCTTTGCGGGTGTTTTCCCGCAACGTGTGTTTTTTCTTAGTCAACCTTCAGTTGCAGAGATTTTTTCCCACACCATACTCTTTTTTTAATTTTTTTAATAAGTTGAGTTTTTAATAAGTTTAAATGTAATCGACATACGAGGTTAGGTGGAAGAAAGGCCCACCTGGGCCTAACCTCGCCAATAAAGGGTCAAACTAACTAACTTACTAACATACCTGGGACAACTTGTAACAGCAGAAGAGAAAAACAGGAAAAACAAATTAAGTAAACAGAAGAATGAAACTTGGCTGGAGCGCATATATTGCATACATGTACTTATTGATAGTGTATTTATATATTTTATCACGTTTTATCTCATCTTTTAGTTAATACTATCGTAGTCTTGTTTCCACACACCCCTTTTTGGTAGGGAGGATTCATTTTTTCCCTAAGAATCTCTTAAGTTATTGGTTATCCGTAATTATTTTCGTTTTTTTCGTACTATCTTTTTTTAATTATTGTTTTATCTATGACGATTTGTTGGATGGTAGTTTAGTAGAATAGATGGTAGGTAGGAGATTAATATGCATAAATATGCATTAGTATGATTACCATTAATTCATAATAACACGAATACGTACAAAAAATGATTCAGTGTTAAAAAATATTTATTCGTCATATTCATGATCACAGGCCGTTAGTAAATTGCAGAAAACAACTTCCTGTTATTTCCTTCAACTGAAATCGGATGTTTTCCGTACACTGCGCTTTTCACCAAATGCTAAATATATAATGATTCAAACTTCCGAAATCTATTACGATCGATGGAATCGAATCCTCAGCGGCAGTTTATAAATAAAAGAGTAAACCAAGTTAAATCGTCTCGCTGCTCCTTTTGTGGTCAATTCGTAGTGCCGAGTCCAGGAAAAACTCAATTCGTATTTGCGATATTGTCGTTGTGAACGGATCAATAGTAACTGTGTCATCCATTATCAACATCATTCCACACATTGACGAGGTTGGGCATTTCATCCCTGACTGTCGATTTAACTACGGCTGCTGATTCCATACGATTTCCGAGATTCCATTAGTCATTAAAATGAGTCACGCTCTCACGAAAATGGGTCATCTATCCCACTACGAACAACACTCCTCAATCTGCATTACAGCGCCGAATAGAGCAGTCTCTCATTATTGAGTTCAATCACCACTCTCAAATCAACGCAGAAAATCATTAACAGTGAATTGGGCAGCGCGTACGACTTCGGTGAAAGCGGTCCCGGATTCGATTCCCGGCGTGCGAAATAATAATAATATAACGGCTTTATTCGGGCGAGATTGAGACTAAAAGTCTCATCTTCCATCTAACCCATGAACTGAGATGTCGAAGCACTTTTAAAAACCAATCAACGTCGTGATCTGGGTTTTCGTCGCCTCGCTGGAATTTCTAATTGGAGTCAAAAAAGCAGATCTCATCGATGCACGCTCCATCTGAACAGCGTTTGGTAATTAACGTAGAATTAAAAATGTGATTTAGTGACCACCGTATCGTTGCGACGCAAAATCTCGAATAAATTCAATAATCGGAAATTTCGAATCTGGCTAACCGTTTAATACCAGGAGTTTGGAAAAATTACTGTCGCAAGATCGTAATCTTTACTTGTAGGAAAATGTTCTTAACGTATGACATTCAAAGAAGATAAAAAAGATCGATTTTGATCTCTTAATCCCTTGTTATTCGAGAATGCACACTTAAAAGTCCAAAATTTGAATTAATCTGCCGGAAATAATAGTATATAATATTAACGGACTGACTTAGGGTCGCCTTGTGTAAAAATGAAACGAATTTTGTGAAATTTAACAAGGAGTGATACAAAAGACTGACCGATCTGCAGTTGATTCGACCGACACAATCTAATAATTCGCTTCGGCCGTTGAAATCTCCGCCTCACTCATTTCCGTGTTGACGTTTAAATGGCCGCATAAGTATGGACCATAATTTTAGAGAAAACAGAACATTTACAAGAAATATAATATAATTAACACAAGGATATTCCATAAGTCGAAGGAAGGCAGTTTTTAATACGGGCTAATATGTATCTAGAAGTAGCATTTAAAGAATTATTTGTTAAAAAATTAATTAAGAGAAGAAATTTCGTATATACGCTACACTTATCCAAAATCTCCAAGTGCATAAAAGTGTTTGTATTTCCTGTACATTCAGCTTGAATTATACTTTATGGAATGTACTAAGTGTTTCTTCTCTAATTTCATTACGTCCTACCATGAAGTCCGGCCGGCCATAAATGATGGATTATATAATTGCACAATTTCCCTAATAACAAATGTATTGCATTAACTTAATATTGCAATATATAACTTATTAATTAATAATCAATTATATTAAAGCTGTTGGCGAACGCCCGTCGTTTCAAAACATTTAAGAAACGATGAAAAATAACAATTTGTACTTTTTCCACAGTATTTAAACACAATAAATGGATACAAAACACGACTTGTTTCAGAGATTGATCTCCATCATAGTTATTAAATAAAACAGTTAATAAATACCGTGGAAAAAGTACATATTGTTATTTTTCATCGTGACGTATTTCCACAAGACATCGCCACTGTGACTTTAAGAAACGCTTTTTGTATACAATAATATATCTGTCGAGATGATTCGTGATGGAACGATGGCCGACTTCATTTGAGAGGAACGGCATCCACAGAAAAGTGGAACGCTGACATTATACAAAAATTCTACACTTCTGTACCGAGATGCAGGTTACCTGCCACGTTATAAACCGTTGCCTTGATCGGCAACAGCGCTTCGGAGAGGTCACGCTCGTAGAATACGACGCCGTGGAAGGGTGGCAACGCTGAGGGCCTTGGCCGAGGTTTGCTTCTTGAGGTGACCATCTGGGGAAAGAAACCGCTTCTTCGCGGGAAACATGGCGCGCCTCCTTACTACGGAACGATTCAATGATTTGCGTAACAAACGCTCCACTAATTATTCCAGAAAATTATGCGTTTATATCAGCAAAGACGCGAGCGCGTACAAGTATACATTTATTTATATTAATATTTATTGACATTTTCTACTATTGAAAATGGCTTTTCGGATTCAACTCACGACTTCAATGTCGAATAATAAATTCTCGTCTTGAAAGAAGTTTTTTTCCATGTAAAGAAGATGTCCTTTGAGTCCACTAATACGCTATTCTTCTTCCTAGACTCTGCAAACCACCAAAGCAGCGTTAAACAGCATCTAAGCATTTCAGCTTCTCTTGCAGAATGCGATCCGTCGGATATTACACGGGAATGAAACGCATTTCCCTCGATATGATATAAATTACGATTGGTGTGGTTCCAGCAATCACACTGACAAAAACTGGACGGCGGTAAAGAAGTAACTAAGATGGGACCAAATGAATTTAATCTTCAACGATAACTTTTGATAGAAAATCAACAAAAAGTGAAATTCAGAGGCTCGGAGCCAATAGGACACTGTCGTATACATCAGGCGCACAATATGTTCTTGAATTTTTCAGTCATTAAACTCTCCACTTGTCCTATTTTTCAAAGATTCATTGCTGTGATGTACTACTTTTTTACTTAATCAACGAGCCAAAGTTGTTTGATTGGTGTGTCAGAGGTTACAGAAATATTAAAATCGATCGCTGAAACCGTCACTATGTGAAACTTCATAACAAGGATGAGATTTAATTAAGTTAGTCTCACTATTTAAAATAACGAAATATTTACCTTAACAACCATAACTTTCTAGTACATAAGAAATCTTAATTAATACGATGGCGGAGTGGTCTTAAGGGATAGCTCATATCCTATTTTGTTGTGTATTTTCTACATAAATATAGAAATCATCGGTCTGTTCTAATCGACGTCGTCACTTCTGTCAGGTGAAGATGACGATGTTGAAACCAGTCGTTTAAAAAAACTGTGGAAATAGAACAATTATTTTCTTGTGTAGGAAATCCACAAAACAACGCCTTCCCCCGTGAAATTTAAATCATTTGAAGGCACTTCTTCTTACTCTTGCACAGGACATCTACGGCTGATCACCATTAAGTCAACAAACGATGAAGCAGCATATTGTTGCAAAAGAGTGCGCAGATTTTGAAATGACTTTGAACTCTCATTATTAAACGTTATCATTTCCCTTGGAGATCACTGACCCTGTCAAATCTTCATTCCAAGTTTTAATTCTTTTCTTCCTTTCTTAAATATTGTATCAGTAACTTTGATTTTAAATTTTTTCATCGGCTGCTAACAAACGTCCAGCCCCCAACGTTGATATTTAGTCCCTATAGGGAATATCGATAAAGTAAGAACTACATCAACCCTGACAGAGTTACACCCTGCCAAACGCCCCAGGCGGTTCGCAGGGTATATATCTAAAAAAAAGACAATTTTTGTTGCTTCTGCTCCTCAGCCGCGAATACAATACACCGTACGCGATATTCGCCAATGCTGACGTCACAGAAGGCGCGATTCCGCCATTTTGGCGCCCGCAGACCATCGGGATTTGAGAATAATTTTGCGGTTACAATTCTTCCAAACAATACTTTAGTATTATTACCAACGCAGCTTGGACTTCGAGAAAATTAAGGAATCACTCCATTTATTACACAAAGAATTAAGTGCAGGGCATTTGAAAAAAGCAACAGGGTGAATCCGAGACGTTACCTGAAAACTAAATTTTACGCAAAAATTGTGCATTTTTCCGGAGTAAACAAGAGCGAGTTTATTAAAAGTTGCCGTTCAAATTCACTCCTGTCGATGGGATATTTTTTATTCGGAACAGTATGAATGAATGAAAAAAAAAACAGGAACATTTCACGATCCCAGGAAAAACTGCAAGTATAACAATGATATCATCCATTTTCTTTCTCTATTTGATGGATTGATATTTGATTGCCGATGTGCTGTTAACAAATTCTCATTTGGCATTTCGCTTGTTGTCTTACGTAAGTCTATCCTCTCGTTGCACTTGTTTACATATCATTTAGTAAGTACATTGGGAACTGCACATACATAGGTCAAATAATAACTAACCCACGATTTTCAGAAATTTCTGAAAATGATACATTCGGAAAATGATTAGCCTCACTAAAGAAATATTCGCTTTAAACCTCCTTACTTTCGAATTGAGATTATAAAGACAACATATCTTCCATTTTTGACTTACTTTCTATATTAATTTCCATGTTCGCGAGGGAACTGACTTCAAATAGCACGTACATTTCAAAGTAGACGCGAGATTTATTAATAGAAATAATACTTTGATATGTGATTATTACTTTCCCTTTGCGTTAATTAAAGAAACGATGGATTTGGCGCACTACCTAGGGGGGGGAAATAAAATACTAAGAAGTGAGAGAAGCGGCCACGTGTGGAGAGAAAGCTACAGTCACGATGTCGGCGGGAAAGGCTTAAAGATCATTTCGCAATCGTTTTCCGATCCTGCTAGAACGAAACACGGATTTAAAGTTAAACAACCCGGGAAATAATCGTCAGGAACAAAGACTCTTCAGGAAGTAAATTAAGAAAGAATGGCAGCGACTCGGTCAGTCATCAATTATTTCCCAAGAGCGATATTTTCTAAGAAAACAAGCAATTAAAAATCTCGCTGTTTTGATTTGGGCATACAGAGGCGTACGTAACTCGCTTGCCTCGAAACTGGCAAATTCTTATTCAGTTGAAATTTTGCGGACAGTTGAAAACTTCGCTACGCTTCCTTAGGACGATGTTCCGATAAATCCGTCATTTAAAGAACGAGCACAAACTGTTGCACACCAGCGCCACCGAAAGTAAATGGTGACTGAAAAAAGCCGCAAATATTGCCGTCGCAATTTAGAAAATCGCGATGATTTACAAATTATTCAAAAATATCGTAAAATAAAATCCACGGAGGAAGGCGTCGTAGAAATCCATCGCAGCGAGAAAGAAATTTGTAAAAGGTACTGCCTCTCTTAACGTTATCGTAAAATAACTTATTCAGTAAGGATGGAAGATATTCTTGCCACTAAAATAAATGAAATGAAAGAAACAATGAAACGGGATAACAATGAGGGAAATCCGGCTTAATTCATCACCAATCGATCCCAACTGAGAATGGCGTTAGACCAATGCGTTTACACGGATTAAACACATCGATATTTTCGGTATCGACTGCAAAGTTCGGCCGCCATAGTCAGTGGAATTTGTAATTGTTTACATAGGGTTAAAATTAGCAGTGAATTAATTTCCAAAAGTCGCCCTGCAGCGAACGATGGAATTTACAGCAATATCGTCTATATTTTGGCAACGTCAGCGAAGAATACTGTTGCATTTGTTTTCCGTCCGAAGTAGACGCGAAGTCTTCGTTTATCAGCCAAAATCGATCTGAGAGAGCGATCGGTTTACCAAATCGATCTGACTAGACCGATCTGACGTCACGAGACCTTCATATTACTGTACACCGAAGTATAAACAATTGAGAAAAACCACGGCATTAACATTTTGTCGAATGCTTCCGATTCATCAATTTAGGAATTCACAAAAATGATTGACGCAATCTCGAACGCGAGTAAAAGGAAAAGGTGTATTCGAAGGAAGGCGAAATATTTAAAGGGCATATTCCTCTAACTCTTTAGACAAAACAACGAGCCGTAAAATACGTTTTTTAATGCAATATCGAATTCAAAGCGAAATATTTTCGACGCTGTAGATGTGAATCTTGGTGTCGCGGCTATCCACTGCGACTTCGTACCTGAAAGAAATTTCGATCGAGAAATTATACTTCTCGGGATAACGTTAAAAAGTTGGATCTGTTTCCATTAACACCGGGGTAATGTTTTACCACCGATTGTTCGTGAGAGTGAAATATTTAGAATATTATTTCGTACGTTTTAGAGAAAGCGTTGCTTCGGCCACCCTAATGACTGCACTTACCTGTACAGCGCTGTTTAGGAAGCAGTTGTTCTGTCCAGGGGCGTTAAGCAGGCCCTTGGCGCCAGATGGGTTGCGACCACCCCAGGGCAGCTCCTCCCGCTGCCCTCGGCGCGTCTCCGTGCTGCACTGGGCCATCACCTGTCACAGATAACAATTCTTTAAGCACATTGACATAAATTAACAATTATCGAATCCCAGCATCGCATTAACTACTACAACTCCGTAGTAATTCAAACGCTATTCTATTTAGTCCCACAGCAATAACTTCGTTGAAAACAATTGATTTTCATCGTTTACGCTCCAAACCCTCAATAAAAACGGAAAATTGAAAAACAATGTTGTTGCTGTGGCACTTGAAGCGATGTTCACTTTAATAAATGTGTCAATGGGTACAATTTGTGTGCCTCCCCCTTCCCTCGTTATAGATTTCGGTCAGTTTTTCAATGTATTTCACCAGAAGATGTTACAAGGTAACGAAACTTAGGATGTTATCATTAAAAAATTACTTTATAACGATTTTGAGAAATTTACAAATAAAAGTAAATGGAGAATTGATACAAAAGTCAAAAAAGGCGGATGAGCGTGGTGTTATTTCGCGCTGCAAAATCAGAAATGAAAGCAACAAAAGACATACTTTGAAGAATTATGAGGTTAGAGAATACCGAAACAAATCACCGATTCACAAACGCTAGTTAAAAATGTTCAATCCCCGTGAGAAAATTTTTCTAGGTTCCTATTGGTATTCCTGTTTGCTGCTTTTCTTTCTCTAATATTGGTTTGTATTGGTTTCCTATGCTGTCTTTGTTGGTGTGTATTGGTATTAGGAAGCTTGGTTATTCTTATTGGGACGTACCGCTGGATCTGAAAAGTCTATATTGTTTTTCGTTCAATTAACTGCGCAGAGGCGGTATTTGTCTTCGTAGTAATTCACATAGTGAGCTTTATGAGTAGGTGTGTAAAGGAAGAAACAGTTTGTATTATGTAAAGGAAGAAAGATATTGTCCGGAAGTGAGCAGGTAGCAGAAGAAAAGAACAATGGAAAACATAAGGGAGGGCTTTGAGTTTGATAAGATTTGCAAGAACGGGGTTAACGAGGTAGGTGTGAATCAATCTGAGGAAAGCGGCCAAGAAGTTGGATTTAGCAATTAATAGCAACTAATTTGGACATTATTTTGTGTTCTTGTTTGTGGTAATAAATATTTAAATGTATTTTGCATTTTTTAAATAAATAAATAAATAAAATAATAAATTAACTAAGTCTATATTCCACAGTTTTTTTTTCAAATATTGAATTTTCTTGCATTTTTACTGAAAATTATGCCTTAAAACTTGGAAATAAATTATGCGATAAACCATTAGAAAACCAATACGATTTTGGTTAAAACAAAGAGGAATATTAGCGGAAAACCAATAGGAAACCAAAACCAATAGGAAACAAATGGCCAGAACTCAAATGGATTCCAATAGAATTTATAATGGAAATGTATATTGGTATGTATTGAAAAATTATTTGGAAATAACAAATATTTATACTAGGGTCCTCAAATCTTCGTCGGGGAAAGAAAGAAAACGAAAGAAGAGATACGGTGTTGTTTAAAACCCCAACATTTTCGAGAATTTTCGCGTATATTAAGAAAATTCCCGCCATTTCCGCTCGAAAACAATACTTCGCGACCAAAACAAGAATAATTATTCCACTTAGATTATTTTGACATTTTTATAGACTTCTTCCGAATATTCTTTATAATTTAATTTTGCGAAAGATAAAGTATACAATCGATAAAAGTGATGATTACATATATTTATTACGACAACACTCTTCTCGGGTTTAACTATGGTCCTTAGGTGAATTTGGAAAGGGGGCATTAAAGTCATTCCAGTTCGAAAGTTATGAAACTACTGGTTGTCGAGGCGGACATACAGATCATTGGGAATCATACAGGCGTGTATGATTCCCAACAGACGAACACACAACAGCTTTTTATTATATCAGAATGATATCTCTAAGACATTTGTTACGCAATATGTTATGTTTTTCTTTTCTAAACGTAATTCCAAATATTACGTGCCTTACAAATATAACGTGAATTTGAAATATATTACTGACCCAACGAAATGTTATCCGTGTTTACAAAATGTGCGTCCTTTAGTCGCGAATGCGCATCCAATGCGGTTGGAATTCTCTCGAAACTCACTGAGACTGAAATGTATTCGGATATTTATTTGTTTAAGATGTCATTGCAAGTTGGCCTTATGGTCAGGTGGCAATCTTTAAGGGGAACATAAAAATGAATTTAAGCCCAAAGACGGGAGGGAAACCCCTCCAAAAACTTCCCGTAGGTGTTTTCTGCTCACATTCCTTGATTGTAAAACTATGCCTGCCGTGTCCTACATAATTTGGAAGTTCAAATCTGCCACGTAGTTCATCCCAGCCCTCTTTTGATTTCCATGTTTTTTACATCCCAGCTAACCCAAACGTCCTCCTTCTCGACTCTAGTGATTCCCAATTCAAATGATTTAGCATCTCAGTTACACTTTCGGTTTTCCGTGTTTGCCGACTACGTACCTAGCTGCCTTTCTTTGCACGCCTTCGAGTTTCTTAAAAAGTCCCGTTTCTTGGGGATCCCAAACACTCGTAGCATATTCGATAACCGGCCTGACGAGAGATTCGTATGCTCTTTCCCTGTCGAATCTCATGATAGAGAAATGGACGTTTCGTAGCAGAATGGAAAATAGGAGCGGCAACCGCCAATGCACCGCCGTTCACACTTCCTGGAAATTGCCTCTCTCTTAAGGTATTCTCATAGCTTCCGGTACCTTTTCGAGGAAAGTGACGAACGTGAGATAGGAGGAAATGACGGGATATTGGATGATTGTGCTATACCCCATTTGACCAGAACAAACCGACTTTAACAATAAGATAGTAAAGCACGATAATGCGCAAATGTAGCATTTCTGCAAGAACTTCGTACTAAGCCTACTGCTGCAACAATCCATTGCCTCGACATCTTTTCTTCCTTCGTTGTCAAGAAATTCTATTCGCGAACCACGGGAAATTCGCTATTAGTAACCGGGAGAAAGATAAAGCATTCACTTATAAATCTACTGTTTAAAAAGGTTATAAGCTATTTATCTATTATATATAGATGCTTCTCCGGGTTCATTCATGTATATACCCAGATAGGATACTAATTCACAGGCTAAACCACTAGCGTCATTGACTCGAAATTTTTACCACGTATTGGCCATAACGTGTAACCACCAGAAAAATTGCGATTTTGAACCTCAGTGTCATGGGTTCGATTCCAGAGGGCCCCAAAGTCCCGATTATCCCGTTTAAATGCATTGCTTTGATTTTCGGGAATTTTTAAAAATACTTCCCCGATAGGTAGAGAATCAAAACTCAAGGAGCCTATATATATCGTCAGGATCTACCGAGAACAATAAATACTTTAACGGAAGATATCCTGGGTTCGATGCTAGGACGATGCAAAAATCGGCCGTTTAAAATACATGGGAGTAGTTTTTCATTATTTCTTTATGTACTTATCGAAATGATAGGATGTTCTTGCGTATATGGAAGATGTATATCAAAAATAGGTTTTTGAATAAAATTCAGATAAGACTGTACTGTTCCTGGGTTCGATTCCGGGGCACATTAAAATTTCTCTCATAAGGAATATAAGGGAAAAGTAGGACGTCTTTTGAGGCAGTTGCACCTAATATTTCTGCCTGAATTTTCACACATAGTTAGAGGTGGTGTTCTTCTGTTGTGCTGCATAAAAAGTATTACCAGAAAGATCCGGGTTCGAAGCCAGACGGTAAATATATCCCCCGTTTAAAATACATTGAGTTAGTTTTCATTATTTATTTTGATGTACTTATCGAAATAATAGGAAGTTCTTGCTTAACTAGAAGATGTATATTAAGACTCGGCTTGAGAAAAAAATTAGATACGACAATGCTGGTCCTGGGTTTGATGCCAGAGCACATTACAATTTCTCACATAAGGAATATATGTGAAAAGTAGGAAGTTGTTTGAGGTAGTTGTAGCCAATATTTCTGCTTGAAATCTTACACATAGTTAGAGATTGTTATCTACTGTTGTGCTGCGTAGTAAGTTCACCAGGAAGACCTGGGTTCGATGCCAGACGATTACATTGCAGCGAATTTTAAGAATATTTTCAAACCTTCTTTTCTTTTGAGGACCGTCCCGATATTATGCCGACATGAAATTAATTTTGTCGATCTGCTTGTAATAAGTTCTAACATATAATAGTTTATGGTTCGAAGATAATAGCTCCGAAGGTTTCGCTTTTCCCGGTAATATTGAGATAAAGTTTGAAATCGAAAATGAAAATAGAGTTACACGAGCAATTAAATAAGAATTATTAGCGATGTCGAGTAAACACGGAATAAGTGAAAACCGCATGATGTGTAATTTATCGATCGATTTTACATGTACATTCTTCCTAGGAAGAAATATATTGAAGATATTCAAACAAGGATGGCAAGGGAACTCAAGGGAATGGCAGAAGACTCTCCTGGATGAAGAGGCCTTTTGAAAATGGTGATTTAACATCTCCTTTATCACAATCAATAACTACTCCACGATTGACTCTGAAAAATCTTAATTTAGCCGTTATACCAAAAACTATAAAACGTAATAAATCATTCTAAACTCTAAAATGTCGTGTTTTTCTTATAAAAGGTTACTCGAGGAATGGTAAATATTACACATCTGATTTATTCAGAAGTGAATTCAACCCTAGAAAGGAGAATTAGAGCGACTGTCGAGAATTGTTGCCAAAGAGACCACACCCTCTTCTTGCGCCATCTCAAACAGCTTTTACCACAACAACAAATCGTAAGGAAAGTAAAAATCACAGTTTTCTAAATATATTTCACCAGAAGATGTTACGGAACTTAGGCTGTTCTTATTAAAATTCTTTTTTGGACTCTACTAAGAGAGTTTTACTTTCTTAAAGATTATGAAGGAATTCCAGCTACATCCGTCATGTTTACAAGAAGGAGGTTCGTTTTTATTTGATAGGCGTCTTTAGACGAAGACGGCAGAAAATAAAGACTATATACAAATAAAGCTTAACCATTTAAACGTTAAACTAATTTTCAACTCAAATTTATTTATTTATTATATCGATTTCTCTATTCAAATTATTTACTATAAATTGGCGTTTACGAGGTTCGAAAAATAGCGTTGGACGACGCGAATGGCGGCTCACTATTTCTTTTAGGAAAACGGGTTGACTTTGACAGGAATCACTTCACCGTTGCGAAAAGTGCTTCAGATAAAGGGACCACAACAAATTGACGTAGAGCCGACCGCTGCACCTAGGATGGAAATTTTAATTGAAGGAGCGAATTTCACTGTCCAATGCAAGTGCAGAATTAGATAAACCAATCGAAGAACCGAAGAGAGAAAATCTCGAGTAATTATTCCATAAGTTTTCGCATTTCAATACAATTAAGCACGAGGAGCAATAAAGAATTTAAAAATTAATGTTTGTATAGACATTTGTGTTGGTCAATCAAATTTAAGATTTTTCCAATCTGAATAAAATTAAAATTTTAGAGGAAAGAAAAATATTCAACAATAGTATTGAGTGAAAAAAACAAATCACAGATTCCGAATTTCCGTAACAATGGCATTGAATCGAGTGGCCCGTATACCGTTTATCCGGGCAATCCCATGCAACAGAGTTCCAGCTAGACGTTTTCTTAAAAATATATTTCTGTTTAATTGTTATTATTATTGTTATTAATTGTTTACTTATGGCCCTCAGCCCAGAATAGAGTGAAAAGCGGAACGAAAGATTTGAAAGGATTTCATTGAGGTAGTATTGGCATCGAAAGGTCGCTAATTTTGCAGAACAAAGGGTCGAAGAGCGAATTGGTTACGCTTAAATATTAAATTTACGAGTTCAATAATTCAACATTTTAACCAGACAGGGGTTCTTTAGCACTTGACACCATTCACTTTCAATCAAATCAATCGGATCATCTTTGTTAAAGTTTTTTCTCCTCAGCGTACCTTCAAAACTCATTTAGCACGTGCTGAGAGTTCTTATAAAGAAATAAATGTTCGAAATTAGATTTCTACTTTTCCACAAAGGTAGAAATCTATTTTCAATTATGTCTTTCCACGACATCTCGGCCGAATTGATAGATTATAAATAAATGTTACTTCGATTTCGAATTAGGACTTTTGCTACCAATAAAATGTTTCGGTAATAAAGTAGAAATTTACCAATGTTTCTAGCGATGACAGTGAAAAATATACGGCTATTCCTCGGCGTATTTTAAATTTGAAATCGCAATAATCCATAATTACCAATAATTTTCAAGAACGAATGCGCTCTTAAAACTGCACCCGTGGAATTTTAGATCTTAGTCTATAGCCGTATCGAAAACTTTTCGCAGATTCAGACGAAACAGATAACGTAGTTTCCATCGTCATGAAACAGCGAAGTAATAACTCACGCCCTCTGTTTACGCTCTGGCGTCAGCGAACCTCAAGCGGTAAACACTGCTGCTTCCAAAACACAAGAGAAAACCACCGTTATCACGAGGCTTTGTCTTCCAGAGTTTACCACGTTGAAGCCGAAAGCAACGAAAGTAAAGCTAAATCATACCAACCTTGCTCATTGTCTTATTCCATCGCGCACATCCTAAGCACCGACATGAATCCAGTTGATGGCAAACTGCACTGCTAGCGACACTCACTCTACGACTCCTTCTCGCTTTCTGCCGCGAGCACCTTGAGGAGGAACACACCAGCGCCACCGACGGCGATCGAGAAAACCAGCGTGTCATCGCGGATTCATTTATAAAATGCTTTAAAATTTTAAAACGCAGGGGACGCAAACCTTTTTCACTTGCACGCCTAAATTTCAAAGAAATAGAGATTTGCGAACCACCGAGAGGTAATGAGATTTCATAATTATGAGCTAAATGTGTTTTGTTTACGAATAACAACGCATAATCAGCGGAAAGCCCATAATTAATGAAAAATATTAAGGGGGATTCGGCCATAGGTTATTATTATTATTATTTCTCTAATTGATTCGGTAATTGATAGTTCGCAAACATTTTCTCTAATAAGGAAACCAAGAGTTGATTTAAGTTTTTAAATGTACGCATTCCCTAAAGCATTCTTATTTTATTATAGGAAGTAAGGAGACATCATGTCAAGAAGGTCCTCAAACCTAATTCTGTATTCCCCTTTTGAAATCTATGGTAGAATACAAATGGTGCCCCAGTGACAATAGTTCCCCAATAACAATGAGATAAAGATAGACTGTTTTAAGAAACATTTATTACATCTGTTCACATACCTGGCCATATAATTTTCAACTTCTGGGTAAATGAATCATAAAATAAATTGAAATTCCCAATTGAATAGCCACCTGGTCTCGAAACCAGGACTTTTTCGATGATGTGAATACATATTACGCCCATGCAGGAATAAAACTAATTTAATCTAAAGTTTTAAGCAGATATCACACCGGGATGATCCTCAAATAAGATTCCATTATCACCCTTTGTAATGCATAGAGGAATATAAATAGCGCTCCGGCATCGAACCAAGGATCATGAGGGAAACCGCAAAATTCTTCTATGAAATTTATTTATGATATCTACCACACGCTGGATTTTACATTTGCATGTAATCGGAAAAGGGATTGAAAAAATTCATAAAAATCGCCGCAATTCATTCTATATAGGAGACTCTTGCACCCACCTGGCGTCAAACACACGCACATTTGAGGACAGTTTTCAAAATATGAATAGAGAAAAGCACGTTTTTTTGGACATTGTGATTTTGAATTTCCTATCTGACCGGGATGTAGCTTAAAATGTATACGGAAATTGAATCATGAATAATTTGAAATATTCCACCATACGTTTCAAATAGTGGTGTTGAACCAATGACCTTTGGAAAGATGTGAATACATATAACGCCCTGGTTGAAATAAAACTAATTTCATTCAAATTTTGAATTCCAAATCATACCGGGAAGGTCCTAACGTAAGACTCTTTATCCTAATTTGAAATGTATAGTAATGTTAATGGCTCTCTAGGATCGAATCAAGGACCATCAGGGTAAACAGCGTATATAAATATAATCGATATGTCCTGACTGTACTTCGTGAAACGACATCTTAGGTTGAAAGAAAAAACTTCGTAATTTCCACAATAATTTTTAATTTAGTTCCTCCACTTCATTTTCGGCATTGACAGCCATCCTCAGGTGGAGGATGGCTGTCAATGCCGAAACCGGTCGGGTAAATTAAAACTTATTGTGGAAATTACGAAGTTTTTATCTTTCAACCCAGCGTATATAAAATTTATTTATCATATCTATTCACATGCCAAGCTTTAATTTTCTATGTTATCGGGAAGAGATTCAAAAAATAATCTTAAAAAGCGCTGCAATGCGTTTAAAATATCAGAATATTAGCCCTGGCCTAGCATCGAACCAAGGACAATCTTCGAAGATATCTTTGTGGTTTTCGTCCAATATGCGCGGCTTCAAGCAATCCCTCGAATCCCATCTCTATAATTTGCCGGGAAGTGCCACAAAAAAAATTCCGAGCATCACCGCAATGCATCCTTATGGAAAAAATTAGGACTTTATGGCCTTCTGGCATCGAACCCATGACACTGAGGTTCAAGTCATTTTTTCTGACGGTTACACGCTATGGCCAGATCGTCGTAAAAAATTCAAGTTTTTAAGATTTATTTTGACCCCCTTCCCGATTAAATAGAAACTTAAACCTTGAGATGTGAATAAAATACATTTCATATACGCTGCTTTAGGTCTCCCTGATCGTCCTTGGTTCGATCCAGAGAGACATTACCCCATACATTTCAAATCGGGAAAACGAAGTATTAATTTAGGTTCTTCCCATTATCATATCGACTTCAAAATTTGAATTAATTAAGTTTGATTTCTATCAGGGCGTTTTATGTATTCACATCTTCTGAAAGATCATAGTTTCGACTCCAGGCGTCCCTGCTATTTGAAGAATATGGCTGGAATTTCAAATTATTTATGATACACTTACGAAAATATTTTAAGCTACATCCCGGTAGGATAGGGAATTCAAAAAGATAGAGGTCAGAGAAAACGCGCTCCTATTTCTTTATATTAATAAAACTGTCACCAAATGTGCGTGAGTTTGACGCCAGATGTGTGCAAAAATCTCCAATATAAAATTAATTTGGTTAATTTTTTAAGAATATTTTCAAACAATTTTCTTTTTCTTTCGAACACCTCCTCGATATGGTATGGTCTTGAAATTTGTTTTATTAGAATTCTTGTAGAATGCAAGGAACTTTTACTAGTATATATCAATTATATATAGACTTTTCTCCGGATATCCATTATCAGGGCCGGATTACCCCGGAATCAGCCCGGGGCCCGGCTGATTCCGGGGCCCGGCTGATGTATATTATGTGAATACTGTTAGCAGATACTTTCTCCTTGGAAGTAACAATGCCAAGTTATTTCCGATATCGCCAAGGATGCACAAGGATTCAATGAAAGCAAACAATCTCCTCGATGGCTGAACAAGAACAACTTTATTTTCACGACGATACAATTGCATACCAACATCCAGTTTTCTCGTGTAGTACCGAGGTTACTCACTAGGGTTGACATTGAACCACTAGATGGAGTTTGATGCAAAAACCATGAAACTATGCATTAGAATTGACTACAATTAGCATTATTAATCGAGGATCAGATGTACATGATCGCTACATATATTTATACTTACAAATACATGAGTTAGTTTCCTAAGATTTGAGTATATTCCTGCCTTTGAAGCCTCTTCATAAGTAGAGCTTGGATGACCCAACACCACCCTCTTAGGCCCAGCAGACACGGTGCGACTGTTCTGCAACTACAGTTGCAAACCAGTTGCGCGCGCAACTGTTTTGTGACCTCGGCAATGTATTGGAGTAGGGAGGCGCACACGACGCGACTGGTTTTTGACGATCTCAAAACAGTCTGAAACCAGTCACATACAACCGTGGGCCCGCGGTTGCAGTTGCGTTGCAGACTTCAGTTGCACGTGATGTTTTTCGCATTCTTTCGCATTCTTGCTGAAATAATGGTGAACACAAAGCTCTCTTCGTCGTCTTCGGTGTTGATAATAGTTAACAACGTCTCACAGTGGTCGGAAATCAAAAAAAGCTGGTCAAAACTCAATTTTAAGACTTTTTTTCCAGGATTTTTTTGTAGCTATACTATTATTGTACTTGCTGAGGACTATCGAATCCACTATTATTTGAATCTCTCAAGTTCTTATTTTGGAATCAGCAAGCAGTCAAAGTTAGGAAAATAGAGCAGGTGACAGGTAGCGACAATTTTTCTCGCTTCCATGCCTGAAATGTGCATCGCAATGAAGACTCTTTTGAGCGTTAATTTGTAAGGATAAGTATATAAAAATTTAATTCAAAGCTATAAGAATAACAGAATACAATTTTAATGATATAATAAAATTTATTTAAACCCTAAATATGCATTCTAAGCTTACGTTGCAAAATACAATACATTTTCTGATTCAATTTCCTAAATCGTTTATATCGACGCTTCCCGACGTCAAAATATTAGCATGGGGTGATGGTGTGATGTTTTTTAAGTTAAAGTATGAAATTGCTGCGTTGTTTGTGTTTTTGCAATTTGTAGCGACTTTTAGGTCGCGCGGCGAGACTCAGATCCACAGTGCATTTCCTCCTGAAATTGGTATGGCGTGAGAGGAATAGCGCCTATTTCTATTTTAAATTCACATAACATCATAATCATACGGGCAAGGATACTTTTCTACTGCTTCCACCACTTATATATTGAAAATTTCAACTGTGAATTGTTATATATTGAAAATTTCAACAATTGTCTGTCGGCATCTTCTTTCGGCGATGAGTTGAAAACACGAACACAGAGCCTCCGCACACGCTTTTCACTAGCCGACCGTTTAATCGGTAGCTTAATAAGTATGAAGACATACGTGAAAAATCGAACGATTACAAAGTATGATGGGCAAGTCGATTTCCTTTCAATTAAAAGGACGGCCAACAATCTGGTTAATCAGATATAATTACAATTGAATTACACTCAAGCAGTTTCATTGTATATCATATTATTATTGAACATAGTTTCCATTCAGGGATTGAGGAGGAGCTGATTCTACGTTTTTCTGTGATTCTGAAAGCGCTTTCAAGTGGCTTCTCAATACATAATTTGGAATGTGAAAATTATTGCAATATCACCGCAAGACTTTATGTACGGCTTTATAGTTGGTATTATATGTCGCCAACCGTCCATAAGATTTTGGTTCATGGAGCAGCTATAGCAAAAGATGCTATAATTCCAATCGGTCAGCTTTCGGAAGGGGCTTTGGAGGCGAGGAATAAAGACGTTCGTCGATTCAGGGAGAAACATTCCAGAATGGCAGCTAATGATGACTTATTCCGAAGGCTTCTGTTAACATCCGAACCCATCATTTCCAGTGTACATGAACTTCCCAAAAAGAAAAGCAGAGAATAAGTTGGAGATTTACGAAGTCTTTTAATTCTGGGTGATGACTCCGAAAATGAGAAGGTACCGAGTCGGAAGATGGCTCTGATATGTCCATTTCATTTCTGTAAGTGGAAATGATTTTCTACTCTGATTGTTCTGTACAAATGGTTCTGTTTCAATTGATTTTTGGATAGAAAATTGACCGTACTCATTGGAGCAATTTTCTTAGTTTATCGGTTATTCCACTATTCAAGGCTCACTTTTTCTTATTTTTTCCCATGGCTTTCATCCGTGCAAAACGTAAAAAAATTGTTATTTATCGAAATTTATTACTCACATATAGTATTTACATGAATAACTGAAGTATTTTAATAACATAAATGAATTATAGTTCACAGACCTTTTAAGAATCACTAAATATTATCTACGCTATTATCACTAAATTATCACGCGCTATCACTCCACTGATAGCGCGATACGCGCGCGCAACTGTTTTGTGACCTCGGCAATGTATTGGAGTGGGTAGGCGCACACGAAGCGACTGGTTTTTGACGATCTCAAAACAGTTTGAAACCAGTCACCTACAACTGTGGGCCCGCGGTTGTAGACTTCAGTTGCAGGAGACCACGTGGTATTTTGCCGGTGTTTTGACGGCCGTATAGTGTCAATCTCAACATGAGTGATCAAGAACTCAACATGAAGGTCGTTGGAGCAGTAGAGAAGCATGAAGTTCTTTACAACTACAAACTCCCAGGATATTCAAGGAAAGATGTGACGGAGAAAGCATGGAAAGAGGTGTCTGTTGAATTGGATTTGCCTGGTAAGCAATCATTTTATTAACTCTTATTAAATTATACGAGTGAAAGTTGCTTGCATACTGCAAGCATAAGAAATATATTTATAATCTTTATTCAATGCCAAGTTTCTGGTTTCAATGGTATCGGGAAGGGGTTAAAAAATCTTAAAAATCATAGGAATTTAATTTTTATAGACCCCTGTTGTCGAACCCAGGACCTATTCGCAATTTCGAATAGATATTACGTATAACTTGTTAGGACCTGATTTTATGTAATGCAAAGTTTGAAGTCCATATCATATCGGGAAAGTGCTGAAATAAGACTCCATTATCCCCATCTGAAATGCATACGGCAATGTAAATGGCTCTCTGGGATCGAACCAAGGACGATAAATGAAATCTAAAACACGTATTTGAAATTTATCTATGATCTTTATTTACTTGCCAAGTTTAAAGTTTTTATATTATTGGGAAGGGGTAAAAAATCTTTAAAATCGTAACAGTTATTAATTTTAGAGACGCCTGGTGTCGAACCCAGAACATATTGGCAACTGTGAATGCACAGCATGACTTGTTAGGACTTGATCTTATTTAATGCAAAGTTATCATGCCGGGAAGTACCTAAAATTTGTTTCTGTTATCTCCATAAGAAATGCAATGAGGAATGTAAATGGCTCTCTAGAATCAAACCAAGGACAATCAGAGGATCGTTCAACAACGCACATAAAAGATATTTATGATTTCTATCTACATGCCGAGTGTCAAATTTCTATCTTATCGGGAAGTGATTTAAAAAAATCTTAAAAATCGCAATGTAAATTAAACGGGAGAATATTTGCCCTGACGTAGCGTGGAACCAAGGATAATCTTCGAAGATAACTTTATAGTTTTCTTTGCATATGCACGGTTTCTAGCGATCCCTCGAATTTCAACTCTCTACTTTGCCGGGAAGTGCCCCAAAACATTTTTGAAAATCCCCTCAATGGAGAAAATCGTGATTTTGGGGCCTCCTGGAGTTGAACCCATGACATTGAGGATCAACGTCGGCTTTTTTCTAGAGGTTACACGTTATGGCCAATACGTCGTAAAAATTTCAAGTCAGTGGCACTTGTGGAACATGGTTAAAATTTTGATCCTCTATGAATGTGTATGTATGTAGGTAAATCCGGAGAAACGTCTATATATAATAGATATTTTAATTTATTTTAAATTTTATTCAATTTAATTTTAAAATTAATTTTTAATAATATATATTATATATTTTTTAAAATTCAAATTATAAACTCAAAGTGGTCCTCTAACAGCATGTATATTGCATCCTCCATGCCTTGCACTTTGTAACTTCCAGCTTCTTCCATATCTTTTTTCTCGTTTTTAAATTCCTTAACATTTTTCACTCGCATTGTTAGTGGCATTTACAACTTCCAGATACTCTCCCATATCCCTTTCTCTTATTTCCTTTCAAACCTCCTTACGTCTCCCGCTGTTATGGCTACCCGCAGTAGTCCTCAACTTTCACCACCCTCAATATTTAATAGTTCTCTGAGTCAGCTCAACCCTTGCACTGATCTTCGTTCCTTCGCAGTCCAGGAGGTCCTCCCTGAATCCTCTAGCAAACCTATTCATACCCTTGCCCAAGTTCCATCACGAAACTTCTCCTCAGAATCACATTGTAAAGAGGACAATGACGCTCTTTTGACGCTCTACGTCAAATCACAAGTGCTAAAGATATACTAACGGAAAAATTCCGGCCACTTCCGCAAACTTTTCAATTTCTTTATATAAACGTTCAAAGCCTTATACCACACCTTAACGATTTACGATCGAATGACAATTGTTTGGTTCTGATCCGCTGCTTCAAGTCATAAATATATGTACATAACTAACAATTAGTTAACTTAGTTTATGTTTTAGTATTTTTCGAATTGCAAGCCGCAGATGTTTTAATCTTTTCGATTTCCGCACATCTTTCTATTTTTTAATTTAATTTATTGTATTTTTTGTTTATTTTCTCTTGTTGTCTTTCACGAATTCCTATAAACTATTTTTTGATTATTTTCAGTGTACTAGACCTTTTAATCTAGTCTCAATCTCGCCCGAATAAATGCCATTTATTATTATTATTTTGTGTTTATCTGAAAAATACTGCTGATATATTTGAATCATACTGGATCTATCAAGGCCTACGTAATTTATTTTTTAATAACCCATAGAGCCATTTAGGGACGCATACAAAACGTCAATAACTTTTTTGTTGAATATCGTTTATTAAATATCAGGTTTCTTTCAACAATACAAGATCAATAAATTTCATCACAAATCTTATTTTTGAAATTGTAATTTACTTCAACATTGTTTCACTTTTGTACTGCTACTTTCCACTGCCATGGTAAATTTGCACTTGAAGAAAGGAAGTGGTTTGCCAGATAATTCCTCAAAGCAATCGCCGAAGATCCATCGTTTATCATCAAGTCCCTTGTTTCAATATTGGTTGGACGTTCAGCTAGATTGTTACATTCTGATATGTCTTGAGGTCTGTACTCAATACCTTCCTGCTTTCGAACAAAGTTGTGTAGGATACAAGCTGATTTCACTATGCTATTTACTGTTGAAGGATTACGGCATCGTATTGGCCCGTTTAAGACAGCAAACCTTTCGGCTGCCATTCCAAACACACATGTTCCAGATAGCTTCTGAAGTTTCCTTGATAATTTTTCTAACTGTGCTCTCACCTCTTGCAAAGTATAAGGAAACTGCCACAAATGTTTCACCAGTACCCAAATACCTGTAACGAATACAAAAATAGGTTGGGTAAAACATAATTAAAATTGTAATTGATTTACCAAAAATGTCATTTTCATCTTTTGTTTGAATTTTTTTTTTCATTCTTTGTTACAGTGGAGGACTGCAAAAATAAGTGGAGAAATCTAAGGACAGTTTTCATGAGAAGAATGAAACCTTCGCCTAGTGGTTCTGGAGGGAAGAAAAAGGCGTATTATTTGGAAAATGCAATGCAGTTTTGTCTGCCATTCATAAAAACAGTAATTCCCCCCTCAACAGGAAATTTGGCTGCACCACCCAGCACTACCAAGAGGTCAATTGGTGATAATGAAGGTTCTGAAACACAAGTAGAAGATCCCACCCAATTAGAAGATGAATCTTCAAATGTAGAACAAAATTTCCCCCCAACGTCTCCCTCAATTTTAGACGATCCACTTCCTCATCAAATTGAAACACCCCCTGCGAGTTCAACGTCAAAGAGGACTTCCCAAATCGCGAAGAGAAAGCACAAAAGCTCAGCATCTATAGCTGATCAATCTGTAGCTGACTATTTTAAAGCTAAAAGGGCGTTGCTGTCAAACGTCAGGGCGGATACTAGCAATCAAAAGATTGATAGACATCAGGGGATCAAGATGTTCCTGCTCAGCTTGGTACCAGAATTAGAAGAATTGAGTTTTCCGCAAATGAAGCTATTCAAACGACGGGTTTTAAGGGTCATTGATGACATTTCAGCCTCGGAACACCATTAGCAGCCGCGGTCATCATCAGGTCTCACAACCCTTACATCTCCATCGATGTCCGATTCAGGAGACTCACAAATGGACGTGACTCCCATGCCAAATGTTGCGGTTCAAATGCATACTGCAGATTCTTATGACCCCTTTTCTCAAAGTATTGATGGAACTAATATCTAAAAACATTTACTCAATTTATGTAATTTTAAAATGATAATACAATAGTTGTGAAACTTACCTCAGAGTGATCATTATTCTCTCCTGTGCAGGAACACATTCCCTCATAGATGTGTCCATCTTCTCCAAGGATGGACCAACCAGTCTTGTAAGTTCCAAAAAGGAGTCTTTTGTCATTCTGTAAAAAGATTTAAACTTTCTATCCGACTGAGACAGCTCTCTGGCTGCTAGAAGCTAGCCTAGAGTTCACATTCTTGCTGAAATAAGGGTGAACCCAATGCTCTCTCTGTGCCCTTCGCCGTCTCCGGTATAGATAATAGTTAACAACGTCTTCTCCGTCTGAGTCTGACATATTAAGCGCACACGCCAGTGGCGGCTGGTCCATAGGGTTCACTGAACCCCCTAAGAAAACTATTGCACTGAGTCGCGATTCCTGTCGATTTTGGTTTTAACTAGCTTGACTTCGCGCGGGGCTCACATCCCAGAGTAAACCCCTTGAGCTGACGCATTGTAGGTGAAGAGCGGTGAGGGGAAAGAGGGGCACACGGCCTTTAAACATTGGTCGATCGTTGCACTTCGTGTGAGCACTATGAGAAGTTAAAGTAAGATCTGCCAGAATTAATTTGTTGAAAATTGATGGATGTTGTGATACCTTCCAGTAATGGTAAAGCTTAGCTGTTAACGAAGTCATGTCTGGATGAGGAGGAACATAATGTCTATGTCTATGTCTATGTAAGAACCCTGCAAGCCGCCTTTCGGCGTGTGGCAGGGGGTGCAAGCACCTTGACTCTATTTTCCTAAACGGTTGCTTTCGCGTATACTTCGCGGAAAAAATGAATTTTTGAAACGATTCGTTTTAGCATCTATTTCCCTAATCTTTCGGGCAGTATCAGCACGGCCCATATAACAGGGGGGTCGCATTATATCGGTTACATCATCTGAAAACGTAATTTCTCTGAACTTATTTAATAAATTTATCCTTTGAATTTTTCTTCTATCTTCTAATGATTCCCATCCCGCGTCCTGTAACATCTGAGTGACACTCGCTGTTTTATCGTAGCAATTCTTTACAAATCGTATCGCCTTTCGTTGTACTTTTTCTAAATCCCGAATATGACATTTCTCGGCGGGGTCCCATACACTACATGCATACTCAAGGTGAGGCCTAACTAACGCTAAGTAACATCGCTCGCGAACCTTTTCTTCGCTCCTACCGACTATTCTTTTAACGAAGCCGAGTTTCTTAAGTGCTTTTCCACATATATTTCGGATGTGGGCACTCCATGATAGATTATTCGTGAGAGTTACTCCAAGATACTTTACCGATTCTACTGTCATTAGGTTTACCCCTCGGAGACTATAAGAATAATTATTTATTATAGATTTACTTTCGAAGAAGTTAACTACCGAACACTTTTCTACATTAAGCTCTAATTGCCAATCATCGCACCAATTCATAATTCTATCTAAGTCGTTCGAAAGGGTTAATCTATCCTCTGAACTAACTATTTCCCTGTAAATGACTGTGTCGTCTGCGAATATCCTAACATTGCTTTCAATGTGATTGCTGAGGTCGTTGATGTATACTAAAAATAACAACGGTCCAATTACACTGCCCTGAGGGACGCCCGAGGTCACCTTAACCAAGTTGGAACTAATACCATCGAGTACTACTCGTTGCTCTCTATCGGTGAGAAAGTCTTTTATCCAATTAATAACTTGTGCATTGATACCCGCAACTTCTAATTTGTACAGCAATTTATGATGAGGTACCTTATCGAAAGCCTTCCGAAAATCTAAAAATATCGCATCGACTTGCTTATGTTTTTCAGCAGAGTTTAGAACATCGTGTACTAATAAAGCCAGCTGAGACTCGCAAGAACGAGTCTTACGAAAACCGTGTTGATTCCTAATTATGAAATTGGACGTTTCAAGAAAACCCATTAAAGAGCTAGCTATTATATGTTCCATAATTTTACCGCTCAGTGATGTTAAAGATATAGGCCTGTAATTAGCTGGATCGTCCATAGGGAACCTTTCCGAACTTTATTACTGAAAAGAAACATTGGTAAAATTTCTGTTTAGGACTGTTTGGGAAATAATTTTTTATTTTTATATATATTTAATTTAATATAAATTTAATATAATATTAATATAAATATTTAATTTAATATTTTATTTTATAGCCTATTGGAGGAGTCGCAGCCACAAATCCAACTGTTTCTCTCATATAAGAAATAATAAAAGAAAAAAACGTAAGTTCTACGCGTGTTAAACTAAAGTCAGGAAGCGTTAAACGCTATAAAGAGTTTGGATAAAATGTTTCGGTAAAAATGTGCATTTTTAAATTGATGGTCAACCAGGGTGGATTTCTAGTAAAACCTGTTGGGTAGACGTTCGGTAAGTTGAAATCCTGGGATAAAATAAAATCGTTAAAACGAGCGCTCAACGTCCGGGTGGATTTTCTCCTATGGTTTAAGATTTCTAGGGGGTGTGGGTTAAAAATTATGCTAAAACAGGGATGTTTCTGCATAGATAAAACTTTTGCAGCATAGTTGCATGTTAGTACAGTAGAACCCCGCTTTCACGATCCTCAATTTTACGAAATGACACAGTTTTACGAAGCATTCCGCCGGTCCCGATCTTTGTACATGTAAAATGACCTCGGTTTTACGTGAAACCTCGATTTCATGTTTTACGAAGTGAGAAGCCGGTCCCTAGGAGTGACTGAACCCCGGGTTTACGAAGTTTTTGAAATGATTTTGCCGCACTGAGCTCAATACAATGGGGTGACAATCGCCGTAAACAGGAGCAGCTGAATCCAGATCGTCTATGTTGGGAGGGCCCTCAGTACATGTATTTTAGATGGAAAAACGTGGAAAAACCGTACTCGAGTGTAGTGCTTTTTGACGTACTTACACTGTGGTAAAATCCCTGTGGATGATCATCCAAGTCGCACTTAAATCCGATTTATATGATCTAAGGAAAATATGTTTAAAGATGCATGAATTTCTTAGGCATTCCTACGGATCGCAATGCTATAGCTGGTATCGTCATTCTATTATATTTACCTACTTCCGTGTTTTGTCGTCGATGCCTCATTCGATGTGTAAATATTTGGCATTATGCAAATGTATGAGCGAGTATTTAAAAGTCAACAAATTTTGTAAAAGGTATCAAAACACCTTAGCAAAATTTTACAATTTAATGCATGCCGCCTCGCACATATTTGCGTCACCTCCAGCGATGTTTCACCCCTAGCGAACAATCGGGACATTGGGTTGCGTCTTAAGGGTGATAAATCGGGAAAGCTATCTCAAGTAAACAAAATTAAGCTCAGTTTTAGTGTAGGTATTTATTTGCTTATGCTTGTTATCAACTTGAATAATATATGATCCTGGATACAAAGGCTTCTTTTCTAAATCAAGTTTCACTTCAGATAAAAGGAATATAGAAATTATTAAGTTTCTTCTTCATTCGCGGAATGCTTCGTGCCTATTATTTTGATACTACAATCCTTCAAAGCAACAATTACATTGAAAGCTGTGAGCGGATGAAAAAAAGGTGTCTGCCAACCTGAAAAATCTGTTTTTTTGCTCTTTTCGAGGGATCGTTCCGCGGCTCTGGTTTTCAGCTGTGAATTACTTCGCAAAAAATTTCCTAGGATATAAACATTTCGATTACTGTTTTCGCAAAAAATAATAGATTTAAGACATAGCCGTGCATTTTCATGTGTTGTGATACACAGGGTGCCTATCAGTAAAATAATGGATAAAACATCGCTGACCAAGAAAAAGAGGAAGTTCCTGAGTTTGGCCACCAAAAAGTCAATTATCAAGGAAGTACGTGACCGCGGGCGGACAAAAAAAAATTGCTCGGTAGTATGGCATCTCTTTATCTATATTAGCAACAATCGTCAATTAAAGTTAATAAATTTTGAGTCACGCAACAGTATCGTTAAAAACAAAGTATGTACGTTTCATTGCAGTGGGCTAGAATCGAAAAAAAAGCTGGCCAAAAATAAGAAAGTGGTTTTTTTGAGTGCGGACTTTGAAACTTCGCATAGTCATGCTTGAATAAATTTTGCATATAACTGCGAAATCATTTGTTGGTTCCCGCGCATTACAATTCTACAGGGCGTCAAATTTCACGTAAAATGCCGGTCTTCGATTTTTCACAAAATTCTTCAACTTCAAGCCAATCCTGAACCAAAATGAGCAAACTCGTCGGGTAAAAAACGATGCAGTATTATAAACCTAATATTTATGCCTCATAATGCTAGGTTTGAATGATCACAGTTCAATATTTATACAACAAAATTGCGAATCCTTATTTTACGGCAAATTTTCACCTTAAGTGAGGAAAATAGTAGTGTTGTATGTACCACTATGTACACGGGCTAACTTATACCACAATGTTCTTTGAAGCTTTCTTAAGAGGAACCTGAAATAAAATCCTGCGACAATTTGCGACGCAGACAAATGAAGCGACTTTTCGATGGCGATGCAAGAGCAATATCCGCGCGGCGCAGCGCCACTTTCTGAGACGATCTCGGTTTTGAGAGGACATGCGGAGAAAAACGTTTCTGAATGGGTGTTTTGGAAATATCATGTTGAAGCAAGGTTACATTTTATTTTCAGATGAAGAAATAATAAGATTTTTTAAATATTCCCATTTAATCCTTTAAGAAGAAGTGAATTTAGGAATGAGTTAGTTACCTTTTCCCTCAAATCTCTTGATAGAGTCATAATTTCTGAAATTTTATTTATTTCAAAATAAATCCTTGAAGCTATAGATTCTCTCTTTTCACCTTCAATTGCTAGATGAGTAAGCTCACATCTATCGTCGTCCGCACGACCTTCTCGTGGGAAGGAGAGCGTGTGCCAGAGAGTGCCCTAAAACCTAAGTAAAACTTTTTGAAGGGGCTTAGTTTATAACACCCAGCTGCGTAAGTTTTGGGAAAAATGTTATGTATTTCCATCAGTTTCAGCTCGAAATATTCTTGCAGAGTCAGTTATTATCTGGCTGTGCTGAAGTTTCATCCTTCATAGAAACTTTTGATGAATTTATGATTACTTTAAAATTTAAAAAGTTTAGAATTTTCTTTTTGTTGCATTAAACTGGATGTATAATTCATTTTATGGAAATATTACCTTCCTTTCAATCCCATTGCTTTATGCACTGTGCTACTGAACATGGATTGGTATTGTAGAAGTTCCTGCTGCTTGAAAAATAACCTCAAATTTTACAAAGCTGAGATTTTGGGTTCCTTCAACTTCGTAAAATTGAGGTTCTACTGCATGTTACGCCGTATTGTCAGAGAGCATCGGTGTATATGCTGTGGACAGGGGATGTCCGGTAGGCCTCAGTGGCTAGCCGAAGTCCGGTGTTGTGAACCACTGATAGCTGTTTCAAGTAAGATTCTTGTGAGGAGTAAACACAGTGGCGGATCTAGGATCGAGCTATGGGGGGCTTGAGAGTTGGGATTAAAGATTCATTTTCTATTTTGTTGATTTTTGTAAGAAATTTTATAAAATTAAACTCAGTATACATATTTGAATTATGCTTATTATTATCTATCGTTGTAGATAAACAATATTTTCTTATAAAGACTAATTTTTATTATGAGTAGCATTAGAACCTTATTAAAAAGCATCACTGTTATATAGAATAACAACAATCAGTTGTATTTTATACTAGGATATGCTGATGTCCTTATTAGATCTGTGAGAATAAATGCATTTTTTGTTCATTCCTGTTTAAAGATAATGATGCTGATGAGCAAAATGATGGAGATTATGAAAATATGGTGGATGAAGTTGAATTCATTTGCTTCAGTGATCAAGTAGCTGCACTCACTAATTCAACTGATATAATACTTCGTCACATACGTTGCTCATCGCATACTTTAAATTTGATTGCAACAAGTGATGTAAGCAAGTTTTTAGCTCAAACAGCCACTGTCTCTAGAGTTCATCACCCAGCAATGGCCAAATGCAATGCTTTGTGGAATGCATCAAGGAGGCCAAAGTCGGAGGAGGACATTTTTTCAATATTGGGCCACCATTTAACATACCCATGTGTTACACGCTGGAATTCCTTGTATGATTCCATTTCAAAAATTTTGAGTTTTGAAGATAAGCTGGAAGATGTTTGCTCCAAATTAAACTTAAAAAATTTTAAAGATATTGAAATTGAGTACCTCAAGGAATACATAGAAGTATTTAAACCACTGGCGATAACACTAGATCAAGGAAGCAACTGCTTCTATGGTCAGCTGCTACCTACTCTCTTCAGACTGAAATCAAAATTTGAAGAATTGGAGTCGAGAAATTTTCATTCCTGTAGGCCACTTCTACAATCAGTTAAGGAAAGCCTTTGCAGAAGATTCCAAGAGCACTTCTTTCTTGCATCTGAAGTTAGTGAGGCCATTCTATTCATT
This sequence comes from Sympetrum striolatum, assembly GCA_947579665.1. NCBI lineage: Eukaryota > Metazoa > Arthropoda > Insecta > Odonata > Libellulidae > Sympetrum > Sympetrum striolatum. The sequence goes on along the minus strand of OX388346.1, from coordinate 19,620,864 downwards.
TCAATTTTACCAACTCTGTATCTGAATTGCTAGAGAAGTTTTATCAATGTCATCAAATGTAATTGTGAATAAAAGAAGTCATAATCAGTGATAATTTACATTTAAACTAGAAAAATGTAAAGACAAAAATTGAAGAATTATTCATTCATTCTACATAATGATCCCAGTCACCCAACAGGTGATTAGTTTGTTCAACATTATGAAGATATGATATTATAATCGTGTGCATACAAGAAAATGAGACCTGCTGTTGCGCATTTTGCATAAAAAAGTAAAGTTGGCGAAAATTTATTGTGAAAATCCTCAGCATTGGGTAAAAGTGATTTCGATTATTCGTCTTGTTATTTAAACAAGATGCAATACTATCATAATGGAAAGAAATATAAGAGGTTGAAAATTAGGAACGAGTCAAACCCTGTTGTCTAGAGGTGTCGTTCTCCTTCACAACAGCACCTGGGAAAACACAGCATTCAACAATTCAAGCGAGTTCGCCGTCCACCCAAAGCCACCATAATCCACCTATAGCCCAAACTTGGCTCCTTCAGACTTCATCTCTTCAAAAATGCATTTTTTGGGATGAACGAAATTTGAAAGTGACATAAAAGTGAAAAAAGAAGAGACTACGTATGTCAACAGACTGACAGCAGAGGAGTATGAAGCTGGGATACAAAAACTTGTCACGCGTTACAACTAATGCTTAAATGACTATTTAGTAGAGAAGTAGTCAAATGTATGTTCTTTACAGAAAACGGGTTCATATTTTTTAAACTCACTAATTTTTCTTTAATTCCGAATCAGATACTATTTTAGAGATGTATCTCTAAGATCTAAGAAAAATTGAACAAATTTTATCAAAAAAATTAGATTATTTTATAGAACAGTTCTAGATAAAAAGTAAATAAGTAATGCATACATCATACGTAGCTGAAAATATTTATGTACATGTTTAAATAAATAATACCAGAATATCCATCTAATTTAATATCCATTTAGAGTTCTTTTGTATACAGATATGACTACTTTCATGATAATGATTTTTTATTTGTTAAAGATTATGTTAACTATTCAACAAAAATCTTTTATAAATGATTGTGCCTAATGCATAATACACGGGCCAATGAACAAAACAGAAAAGCTGATCTCATGCTAATTACATCCTTTACCACTCACCAACAAACAACTCCCAGGATTAGGATTTAGATGCGTAAATTGCAAAAAATGTTTCTGCAGATTAGAAATTATTTTGAACTTACTTTAATCAATGTTAAACACAACCTGGTCACTGATAACAAAAATATATTTATTGACAAAATAACACTAAGAGTAGATATCCTTGTGTCAATACAAGGTTTTTAATGACAGAAGAGGGTAAACTCAAGAGGGATTGTCTTCCTTATCTTCCAGGAATCAGGCAAGAGAATAGACTGGTAGTGTAGCTATCGCCAAACTATAAAAGTACTTTGAAAAAACAAGTGCACCACTGCCAAAAATTTAAGTAATAATTAAATCATTATTACTGGGTCATGATGTATGAAGACATAAAACTACTGTGTGCAATTCCATAAGGGGTTTACAAATTCTAATAAATACACTAAACAATAATGCAAGGCAGTTGAAAACAAGTGTAAGTAGAACTAAAGTAATGAGGTTAAGGAAAGAAAGAATACAATGAAAGGATAGAAAACTAAGTCAATGATAAGAGTGGATGGAAAATAACTAAAACAGGTGGATGAATTTCCTTAGTAAGAAAAAAAGGTTGTGTTATTTCTTAGCATTGAAGATGAAGTTATGAAAAGAAAAGTGAAGGCAAAGGGAACTGACGATTCCCAACAGATAGGAAAATACTTGATTTGGACTTTTCCGGTGTGAAATGTGGACTTTAAGAGGAAATCAAGAAGTGGGAGGCCTACAAGTGAGCAACTGGAAAAAGTAAGTTCGGTCAATAGAAAAACATACATGGAGATGATTGAAGAAAAGAGGGTTTAAAAATGGAGTAATTAATGGGTGACAGATGAAATAGACAAAAAGTAGAGGGGAGAAGGACTTCTAAAGAAAATAATCGAAGGTAGAATATTACAAAGAAGATATAAGACAAAAGAAGATAGATGACATAAATGGTGGGGTAATAAATGAAAGGTCTGCAGAGGAACTGACATTAAAAACAGACCTCAGATCTGCAAATGACTAATTGGCACTCTATCCATGTTGTACGAGCATTCTAAAGGAGCTCTGAAATGAATGGTAATGAAGAGGGAATTGTTAAGGCACTTGAACCTACGGAATGGTAGAGAAATTACGCATGCATGTCAGAAGTTCTTGATTTTAATATCCATGAGCAGAGGGAAATTGGACTAATCTCCTGCATTGAGACAAACAGAAGTGAAAAATATTGACATAACTGGGACTTGAACACAGGCCTTGCACTTTCTGGCCAGACAGATTATAACCACAAGAGTACAATACTATTAGAATATCTGCACGGAAAGCAAGAGACTGGAGTACTGTTCATGTTGCTCACTTCCTTAACCGTAATGTCACTAAGTGCTAATGCCGATACCTCATACTTTAAAATTAGTATAAGAACTACAGTCACAGAGAAATTCACTTTAAGGAGGTCAGCCTTTAATGAGAATATTATTCTTTTAAATGTTGCAATTATGCCCAATTCATTAATAAATTCATTCCTTTTGAAAACATTTAGAAGAGCAGAATGTGCAATTTGTTTCTTTAGACATTGAAACTTAGGGAGCCATGTTTTAAAATATGGACAACACTTTACAGACGAATTCTAAGCAGTGATAATTTCACAGTGGAAAGCACCATGTAAAGGGCATTAGACGTCATCGCAAAAAGAATCTCTGCCAGGCATTTATTCATATAATTGTACACAGGCAACCAACAAAGGCTTATCACTTTCACACATTCACACAACATCCCATTTGAGGTTCCAAAAATGAAATCATTGGCATGAGAAACCCTCACCAGCAGCTGTTAGCCCAACTACTTCGCATTTGGGAGGATATCCAAACAAATATTTAACAAATATCCTCTCAATGACCAACACTTAAGTGTAACAACAGTTTCCTTAAAACATCACCTGGGAGCATATCTATTTTATCCAAAATGGATCGCTCTTAAATTAAACATTTCGTAAAATAGGAATACATTGATATATTTGAAAATGTTACATTACCAAATCTTCCATTGAAGCATTTGTTTACAGACACCAGAACTTAAAAATGAAAAAAACATAAAGCCTCGCGGTGCACAGCATTCCTTCAACCATATGAATGTAATAGTAGATCGGAATTTGACCTTCATGCAAATGATTTTCAAACACAGGGAGAAGTTCAAGGAACAATAGATTACAGTTTATTTTCTTACATTCCGCTGGAATAAAAATCCATTTCTATTAGAAACCAACATCACCACAAGGCTCTGCCCCAAACACCAGGTCTGTGCACCGATGGTGCAGAGCAGAGAGCCCTGGCTCCCTGAATACGGTTCCACTTGCGTGGCAACGAAACTCCTTTGTGGGCCAAATCCTATCTGAGCAGTTCCCTAATTTCCTTGTGCATGTGGCAGAGGAAATCCACATAAGATGCTGAGCCATCCACACCACGATCTTCCACCAAAAAGTGCTTAAAGACTATTTCCAACTTATCCCTCTGCCGTACTAGAGTCAGCTGAAAACAAAGATAATAAAATCATTCTCTGAGAAAATTATAATAATTTGAGGCTGAGTTGGACACTGTTACAGCATTAATTTACACGTTAATGTTTTTAATATGAGAAACAAACAGCTAATTTCTTCAATTACCTATTCCAGAAAAGGGACCTAAGGTTCGGAATTCTATATTCCAACACACGCAAACATTTATTTAATATTTCATTATGCTGTAATTTACAATTATAAGATATATAGCTTATGTGTTTCCCACTAAATTTAGCAAATACACAATTATATACATATGATAATGATGAAGATGATATCTTGCAATAATGCATCAAATGAGTGAAAACTACAAAAAACATTATTTTTAGACTAAGTTACAGAATTTGCAGGGACATAATTACATAAAAGAATTTAATTGAAACAGTAAACTCTTACTCTGACATTTTTACACATCTAAACTTGAAATTTCAAGATCCCAGCTACAGTTACACAAATATGCACTTCCATAGTTTTGTCAGTAATTTTTCAAACTTTTAAATATTAATTACCATGCCCTCATTGAGAATCGGACCAGTAATTAGTTAGAATTAATTCAAATAATTACTTTGGCAGATCTATAGTAGGTAGACTATGTCATTGGGCTATATCCCATCTTTAAGGTAAGTTAAAGAGTGCTTTATACTTCTGACTTCTATATGCTCTACTTAGCTAAAAGTTATTATGCCACAGATTTTCTTTTTCAAAGACATTCTTATTTAAAGACTTCATAAGCTATTTTACATAAATGAGAATGCTTGGAAAGATATTTTATATGCTAATTATATTACAAAGTTATTGAATGCTCAAGAGGGCATCACTTACACTAAGAAAAGCCAAATCATCAGCTTTTGCTGATAATCGAGAGTTTATAAAACAATTGAGAAAAATAAATATTTGAAATATTATTGAGAGTTATGTTCCAGAATGACAACTGTCAACATTAGGTGAAAATAAGAATTGGCTAAAAATTAAATAAGGAAGAAGCATACCCGCATTCTACGATGACGCTGCCTGCGTATTTCCTCAATGACCATGCGCACTCGCATAGATAGTGGATTGTCCAGGTCAGGAAGGGCAGTGCGGTCTATGTCAATCTGTGCAGCTGATTGCGCTCCAAACACATCCCTCACCCATTCCACTCCCACATTCAGACCAATCCAAAGGAACATATGGATTCCATTCTCTGAAATAGACAACAGCAATGCATTTCCATCTGAAATTCCTACATGTAATGGACATGGAGAGGTCCCAATGGAGCAAAAAATGAAATAGACTACATATTGGTAAACAGACTCTACATTGTAACAAACTCTAAAGTTTTGAATAACTTCAACACTGGAAGTGACCACAGAATTGCTAAATGCAGAATTAATATTAACCCCTGAATGGAACCAAAGACATTGGTTTCTTGCAAGAAGGATGAGATAAATATTGGTAAACTATCAGATAACAAGAAGCAGTTTTAGCTGGAACTAAGGAATAGATTCTCAGCACTTCAGGAGGAAGAACTTGAAACCAAAGTTATGGAAGAAAGCGGCAGAGGAAGTAGCAAGCATGCCAAGAAAACCTAAGGATAAGAAGTTTAGTTATAGAACCCGGCAAATGATGAAACGACGATAGGAACTGAAGAATCCAGACACTCCAAGAGATAACATTGAATATGCCGAGCTTTGCAAAGCCATCAGAGTAGCAATTAAGGAAGATGTGAGGAATTTTAATGAAAGGCTTGTGCAAGAGGCCATAGAAAATAACAGAAGCATAAATAGGGCCAGAGGACGCATAGCAATTGATAAGAAACAGATTTTAGCCTTACAGAAGGAAGATGGCACAACAACATACAACAGACCAGCAATATTGAGGACTGTAGCAGAATACTTAGGCAACCTATACAAGAAGATGGGAAACGCCGAAGAGGAAAACCAAGAGGAAAGCCAAAGCTCACAAGATCTTCTCTCAATTCTCCCAGAAGAGGTAATGGCGGCGATTAAGCAGATGAAGAAAGGGAAAACAGGAGCAGCAGATGGGGTGCTGGCAGAGTATCTGAAAGCTGGTGGAACAGAGATTGCTAATGTTTTAGCACCATTATGTTATGTTAAGAAATGCTACAATAAAAAAGCAAGCATAACAAAAATGCTCTCAGACGTAGGTTGGGAATCCTTGAAAGAAAGGAGATTGGAAGGTAGGCTGCGATTGCTTAACAAATTCAGGGAAACTACATTTTTGGAAGATACAAACGGTATCATGCAATCCCCCTGCTACCTTGGTCGATCCGATAATGACCGCAAGTTAAGAGAAATAGATGCTAGGATGAATCATTTTAAAAATTCATTCTTTCCGCAAACGATATGTGACACTAACCGATTAAGGAAGTAGTTTAGATTCAACTGGTGTTTACACCCACTGCCACACGCCAAAAGGTGGCTTGTAGGGTATTAATGTAGATGTAGATTATTTAGTAATTATCTAAAACAAGGAATGATTCCCAAGGAATGGAACCATGCAAGTATTACACTTCTACACAAGAAAGTAAGCAAAGAAGATTTGAAGAACTATCGCCCCATTAGCCTCCTTCCAGTTGTCTATAAGACATTCATGAGGATAATAGCTGAACGTCTTAAGATGACCCTGCCTTCAGCCCAGCCAAGAAAACAAGCAGGATTCCGGAAAGGCTTCAGCACTATGGACCACATCCACACAATACAGGAAATTATTAACAGAACGAATGAGTATGAGATGCCACTCATCCTTTGCTTTGTGGATTACGAACAGACCTTTGACTCGGTAAGTGCCTCCTCCACTCTGAGGGCTCTAAAGAATCAAGGGATAGATACCGAGTACATCTTGCGCCTCACTTGCATTTCTTGCACAGTATCTATGAGAATGCCACAGCTTCTGTAATGCTGCGTGAAGAGACCAATGAATTCAAGATTGAGAAGGGAGTTTGACAAGATGATGGTCTGTCTCCCATCTTGTTCACATTGATTGGGAAGAGAAGGGCTTAAGAGTAAATGGGGAGTACTTCAGTCACCTCCGTTTTGCGGATGATATTGTTCTCTTTGCAGCTAACATGGAAGATCTAACTTCAAGACTTGAAGAGGTAAACACAGCAGGACAGAAGATAGGACTAAGGATAAACCTAGCAAAAACAACGGTAATGTATAATTCTTTTGCAGTGCAAGAACCAGTCAAACATAAAGAAAAACCTCTGGATGTGTGCTTGGAATACACATACCTGGGACAACTTGTAACAACAGGAGAGAAAAACAGGATTAATGAAGTAAACAGAAGAATGAAACTTGGCTGGAGCGCATTTGGTAGGAACTCAAACATTCTGAAGTCAGACTGCCATTGGTTTTGAAGAGGAAGGCCTACAAGCTTAGGACTAAAGTATCTGCACATAATTGATGAAACGAGAGCCTCGCAGGGGAGAAAAATTGCTTAAATAAAAATTCCTCAAGTTTTGGAGAAAGCGTAAGACAGTCACAAATAGAAAAAAAGAGAGATGGATGAATATAAGGATGAAAATTAGCAGAGAAAGAAGAAAAAAAATTTTTCATTGCAGGGAAGGAACCCGGTCCAAAAGATTGCGAAGCAAAGACCGAACCACAATACCAAACTCTACACTAACAGTTGGGGCTATCTTGGTCTTTATAATAAAAGCTTAATTTTCAAAGTCGATTTACAGGGAAACTATCACACATAAACGCCTAGTTGTGGGGTAATTATTTATTCTTAACTCGAGATCTATCCACCAAACTGATTTTCATCAAAGAAATCGCTGACACTATACATTCTCCTAGGAAGGATATACCAATTCTGTATGCAAGTGACCTGGTGTCGAACCCAGGACTTTTTTAAGATGAAATTGCATTAAACTGTATGCTTTGGATGATCTGACAGTTTCTAAAATTCCAAGTCCATTATCAGGAAGGTCATGAAAAGAAATTTCTACTTGCGTTTAACTGAATGGTAGAATCCAAACTGTGCCCTTGCGTCGGACCAATGATCATAAGGTAAATGATCAGCTGTGTTTATGAAAAATTCATTACTTCAGCTCACATGCCTGGCTATAGAATTTCCACCTTCTCGGTAAATGAATCATAAAAAATTGAAATTCCTGCCATACATTTCAAATGGTAGAGCCACCTGGTCTCGAAACCAGGCCTTTAATTAATCTAATAACTAATTTAATCTAAAGTTTTAAGTCGATATCATACCGGGATGATCCTAAAATAAGATCCCATTATCCCTATTTGCAATGCATAGAGGAATGTAAATAGCACTATGGCATCAAACCAAAGATCCTTAGGGAAACCGTAAAATTGTTATACGAAATGTATTTATGATCTCTATTCATATACCCCATTTTACATTTGCATGTTATTAGGTAAGGGATTCAAAAAAATTCATAAATATCGGCAATGTGTTTTACAAAGGAGAATATTTGCCCTGCCCTGAATATATATATGAAAGATAGCAAGCGTGGTTACAACCAATCTTTTAATATTTCTTTCAAAAATCAAGATTGTATCGAAGCATTATTTCAGGACTATTTCCCCAATCACCAAAATTTATAAATTGGAGCGGCAAAATAGAGTAACCAAGGATATGAAAAATCTAGGCATAGCATGTCACACCATTTTGTGCACCTTTATACGCACAATTTATAAATTCTTGGAAAGAAATGACAAATTGAAAGGCATTTCCATGATGCACTTCCTGTAGGACGGTAAGAACTTTTACAATCAAAATGGTTAACATTAAATTTCGTCTGGCTCAAAATATACTTTAAAACAATCTTGGAAGATGAAGAAGATATTGTACATCCAGCCAGATAAAATCAAATCCTGTGACAAAAATTTAAGAAAAAAGCAAATAACCCCACTCAATTGGAAAATTAATTTAATCTGTAACAGAAGACTGGACTACCCTGAAAATTAGTTAAGCAAGCATTTTGATGTAAATCATAGGAAAGTAATGCATACAAACCTAAGATATAAACACCATCATCCCTCATTTTCTCTGCAAGACATCTGATCGGCTGCGGTAGTTCCGCTCCCTGTGGATCGGCACTTAGATCATGCAGAGGAATAAGACGAGGGTAGAAGTAAACTACAGAGGATGGGACATCCATTATCATCACTGCCTGCATCACAAAGGAGCGGTCATCAATCGTGATATCTGCACCTGTCAATCAAGAGACTGATATTAGTTTTAAAATGCATTGATTAATGTTAAGTATTATTACGATGTAGAACTAAATAGCAGCTCTCATAAATGATGATTGCACATAAATATAGGGTCTGACACGGAGGAATGAAATAGGGGGACTAGGTCGTGCGGGCAATTGCTAATTTGCCATTTCAGTAAAAATGTGGATGATTGAACATCTTGCCTTTACTCTATCCAAACAGTTGGCACTTATAGATTCCATAATTAATAATGATAATAATATTTATTAGCCATAGACCAATGGGCATTGGCGGCACAGAATGAATGCAATAAATATAAAAAGAGAAATAACGGTGTACAAATGAAGATCGTGCAGACGCAAAGGGAAATCACAATGTTCATAATCACACTTAGAAATTCATTCAGTGAGTACAGTGGATTGGCTAAGAACCAGTCGTGTATTTTTTTTTCAAATAGTGACGTGTTTCTTTAACTTGCAGGTAACTTATTGTAAAGTTTAATTCTAGGAAATCCAGGCTATTTGTTCCGGTAAGTAAGTTGCTGTTGAGCCACATCTATGGAATCAAATTACATGAATGGATATTGAAGCTAAGAGTAAACCTATGGAAGTTGTTTTTAACGTGGAGTGTCATAAATATAGCACGAGTAAATAGTCATTATTTGATGTTGAATAAAGAGAGACTTGCAGTGCTCAGGTATGCCAGTCTGATTGCCTTTTTCTGTAGCAGAAATAAATGAGGTACCCCAAATACTTATGCAATATTTAATATAGGATGATAAGAAGTAAGATGGACAGTGTGCACACAAACAGTAGAAACAGACTGCTTGAGTTTATATATCAAGAATATAACTCTATATAATTTACATCATTAATGTGTTCATTTTATGTCAATCAAGCGTTTCATACAAACATTATTTGTTGGAAAATTGTAAATAAAGAAAATAATAACATTATTTTTACCCAAATTGACAACCAGGACATTGGTATTAAATCAATCTTTAGTTACACTCAATAGAGATGTAGAATTAGATTGAAAATTATTGAAAAGATTATAAAAGTGTACCAGGGTAGTATGTAGTCTGACATCATTCCATCCTTTTCATTTGGTTACCTCAAATCTAAGGTTTACGTCTCGAGGCCCTTCAGATGGCCAAGAAATTTTTATTGACTTCAATTGCTACAAAATATGACTGAAAACTTTTCCACTTGTTTGCAAATGTGCTTGGACAGTAGAAAACTTGGCCAAAATTAGAATAATGAATTTTAAAAAATCAAGTTAAAATTTCTTATTTTTGTTACCTTTTCTTAAGAGACATTGTACATATTCTCTATTAAAACATAAAAAAATTGCAATCCATTAAAATATAATAGTGTATGAGTTTTCAGAAACTCACAACACCTCCTTGCAGGAGCCTTCCTTATTTATGGGATTTAAATAATTTATAAAAATTGCAATCACGCATAACTTACTTATTTAGTAATTATCCATTGAAAATAGAATGCGACACCATTATGATATTGACTGTATACAGATGATGATTGATATCACAGAAATAAAAATAGATGAATTGCAGAATGACATTGCAGTATTAAATAACTCTATTACAAAGAATATTAAAACTAATGACATTTTTGGCCCAGTGCAACTCAAGTCTGCTAAGTTTGGATTTGAAATACACTTTTGCGGTTTGGTGATTTTTTTTACTAAAATGTGACAATAGACAGATATTATATGAAATTTATTACTGCGAAGCAAGGCTGGAAACTCCCAAAATATTCTTAATATTTAAGGTTATGCTTAATTATAAATTACAGAAACATAAAAAACGGATTCATTCTTCATAGAATTTGGAATGTGATCCTTGAACATGGGGTAAGTACTGACTATCAAAGTCCCAATTCTTCCATAGAAATTGATAACAACAACACTCCTTCTACATTAATTATGAATCAACTTACACACTTTATAATTTTATATATTGTACAAAAGTTATACAAAGATTAGTAGAATAAGTACTATCAAGAGTTCTTATTCTAAAAATAAAACCACTGCAATATTTGACAATCTGTATCCATATTTAGAGAGAATTTTCAGAAATTCTTATATTATAAAATTTAAGGGGTATCCAAAATGAATTCAGCATCAAACATACTTCAATAATTGTCATTATGTCACAGCCATGAACAAGAAAGAGACAAAATCAAATACAATATTTCATTTTTCTCCATCCTATACCATAAAATAAATTAAAAATATTGCATTCATTGTGATAAGGGAGCAGGGAAATAACACCCTGTCTGTAAGCTCATGTGTAAGAAATAAGAATTCATTTACGGGATGCAACACATCATATGTATTTCTTTCAGGGAGAAAAAATAATTGTGCATGAGTACGAGCAAAAATAAAAATGAACATATAAAGCAAAAATGAAACGTAATAGGAAAAGATACACTCACCTCCAAACCTAATAGTCATGAAATGTGGATTCCATAAACTTGAAGCATTACTTGAAAATGAATAGAAAGAAGTGTAACTAACCTCCGGACAGAGCGTCACTCTTGATAAGACAGTTGGCATAGAGAGGAAGCAGCTTCATACATTCCGGGAGGATGAGTTGTCCCGATGAAGACGGGGTCGCACAATTCTTCCTATAACATGCCAAAATCTGAGCGCAGCGATTCACCAGTCCATCTTTCACTGCCTTTGGTGTGCTGTCCAGCATTCTGAAGACACCTACAGTGTGTGAAGTCACCATCACAAAAGAGCATACAGATTATTTTTAAGTTAAACAAACCAAGATATTAACCATCTTACAAATTTAAATATTCCTTACTGGGTGGGACCCTTATTTTTACTAAAAGTTAATGAATCATATATTTTGAATTTGTCTCATATGAATCACTGATCATGTGCAGTGAACTACAGTAACCTCTTACATGAAAAATTTTGATAACAATACACAAACACCATTACATTTAAATGAAAATATAATTCTTTATCCAACCAACACCAAGAACATCTCGACTATTTATCCCCTCTTATGATGAGGGATTATAACATTATTGGTATAAGCAAATACAGACCTTTTGGGAGAGTGTTGTGCATTGATGTGTGCAATGAGTTATTTTCAGTGAGGGAAGAATTAGCCAGAGGGGAGTAGCTGTAATAAGATAGCGGAAGGATCCATGATAGGTAAAGATAAGTGTGAACCAGTAAACACTGTTCAGGTATAATAGTCAACTAGTGGTTACAGGATAATGTAGACTTGGTGTATGAATAAATAGAGGAGGTTATGGGAAGGTTTAAAGGGTAGTAAAAATACCATTGTTAAGGGAGACTTGAATACGGTAGTTGGGGAAGAGAGTTCAGACTAGGGAATAGAAATGACATAGGATAAAGATAGATAACTTTTGTAAGAGAGGTATTCTATGAAACACAAACACACATTTCTAGCACCACAACAGATGGAGGCACATATTCTCAGGGATGCAGATAAGTACCAAATTGATTACATTTTGGTGAGAAAGAGGTCTAGGAATACTGTCAAAAACATGCCAAGTAATGCTGGTGCTGATATAGACTTCATAACCTTGTAATGACAGAAACCAAGATTAAATTTTAAAAGATCTTTCAGGCAAAATGTACAGCAAAATGGAATTTAGAAGCTCTATGAGATGGGAAGGCTAAGGAATTTCAACAATCTGTTAGCAAGGCTCTTGAATGTGAGGGAAGATAACTAGCCACTAACGAGGAATTGGAAATTATTAAAAGCAGAGTCAAGGATAGTGCTAAAGAAAACTGATGGGAGGGTAAAACAAATCAAAATTACATAACCATGGGTAACAGTAGAAATGTTAAATAAAATGGAGAAGGAAATGGAAGAACACCAAGCATGGGCATATGGAGCACTGAACAACGAGCTAAGAAGAGAAACAAATAAGGCAAAGGAACTAAGGGAGCGTGTAATGAAATAGAGAAGATGGTGGAAAGTGAGAGGGCAAAACTAACATATAGAAAGGTAAAGCAATTGACTTAGAATAAAATTATTAATAGATTGGTGCCAGTTAAAGACAGCAAGAGAAATATATTTAGGGATTCAGTCACCATAAGGGGAAAATGGAAGGAATGCGTTGAGGAATTGTATGGGAAAACATCACACCCACCAACATAGAAAAAGAAAGTGAGAAGAAGCTTAAGAAGATGATGTTGGAAATGGGAAAATAGTGAAAAAGAATGGGCAATGTGTGATATGAATGGGAATAAAGCAACACGGATCCTAGTTGCTTTCTCGATGAACCCAATGAACAATTGCCAGGGGATTTTACCAAAACTATCTATACAACTATGATTAGAGGCCTCGATAAATGAATCAGAAAATGATGGGTGAAATACATGGTGTGGAGTGTTTTACTGTATGGGAGTGAAATGTAGATCTTAAGGAAGTCAAATGTTTAGAGACCTTAGAGATATGGGTTTGGCGTAAGATAGTAAAAGTAAGTTGGATTGATAGGTAAACAAACACAGAGGTGCTGGAGATGGTTGAGAAAGAGAGGGTTTTAATTGAAGTAAATAAGAATCAACAGAGTATAAGAGAAGGGCAAATATTGAGAGAAGAAAGAGAAAGTCATTCTGGGTTGAATTCAAAGGAGAAAACAGAAATCAGAAGATGCTAGACGAAATAAAGGGTGGGGAAGTGAAGAAGATGGCTTTGAATAGGGATTTTTAATGAATTGAAAGGTAGATCACAATTGTATGTATGGAAATGTCTTCACAAAGTCCAACTAGAAATATTCAAACATGTCAAATTTCCAGACATTCAAATTTTGACATGTACATTAGTATTTGAAACATAAACATCATTAAGAAAAATAATTTACTCTGTTTTGCAAAGAAATTGATCATGGTATCAAGGTCACAGCTTCTGTAGAGATCAGCCATCTGGGTGCATATTTTGAATGACAGGTTCATTATCCTGAGGCGCCTCTGCCCAGTGACTGAGGTGTAAAGAAGTGCCACCTGCACATACACTCCATCTTCTTCTGTTAGTTTATCATCGTGTTTAATTTCAATTGCAACTCCCTGTAAAAAGAAATCATCTTATTTTAAGACAAGAAAATAAGCTGAAAATAAGGTCACAGAAAACTCATTAATTGCGTTTATGAGCTTCAATGCAAAAACAGAACATAATTAATATGTTCTATCCTCACTTTGTGGAATTCAGTATAAACCATCGTAATCAAACACTGAGTAACTTCCACAATTTTATTTCAAACGACCGGTTTCGTCAACGAGTTGACAACATCAGGTGAAGATGTAAACTCGTTGATGAAACCGGTCGTTTGAAATAAAATTGTGGAAGTTACTCAGTGTTTGATTACGATGGTTCAAAAATAGAACATTTATCAAATTTAAACCCAAGGATAAACCAAAGTGAAAAATAAAGACATGACTGGAACTTGAGTCTCCTCCGACACTAAACTGCCATGCTAATCCCAGTCAATGCAGAGGACACAGCAATATGTACATACATGTATTTATGTGTGTATAAACCACAGAATAATTGTACTTGCATTCATCCAAGTGTATTTTTGATGAAGTTCTGGAGGCAACCAACCTTTCTTAGCACTGCCAGTTTCATGCCTCTACTCTGTTTTGCTCAGTATGGCTGGGACCACCTGGTCTGCCACGGCATGATCGTACCGAGTGGTTTGAATTTGAATTAATCGCTGCATGAGGGAACTACTCTTCACATAGGAATAAGAGGTCTGCATGGGCCGGGCCCACGAGCCCAAGCCTGGCCCATGAGCCGGGTAGAACAGGCAGTCTATTGGGCTCGGGCCAGGCCCGTGACTTACTTAGGAAGGAAAGAATTATTCGTCCTTGAAGAGCATTAGTTTCTTGCATAGGGGCAAAAGCCTATAAAAGTTGTAATGCAATGCTTAAACTAAATGCTCAGTCTTTGTGAAGGAGTAAATAAAATTTATTTGTTCACAAATCACAACGATTAATTACAGGGCAATTCATGGAAAGTTTGCCCTCGAGTTGGACTTGAGAACAAAAATAAGCTTCTAAGTTTGGACAGGCTTGGGTTCGGGCTCAACAGCAAATAGGCTGGGCTTGGGTTGAAATTTTTGGCCCATGCAGACCTCTAGTAGGAATGCCATCATGATATGAAGATGAGATTATAGCCTAAATTAAAGAAATGTCTTATACAGTTTATTGGCACAGATGCCAAATAAAAATTATGGACCAGCATTTTGAATTTTCCTCTTCAGCATTTCCCATCTTCTTGTATAGGCTGCGAAAGTATTCTGCTACAGTCCTCAATATTGCTGGTCTGTTATGTTGTTGTGCAATCTCCCTTCTGTAAGGCTGAAATCTGTTTCTTAGTAATTGCTAGGCGTCTTCTAGCCCTCTTAATGCCCTTGTTATTTTCTAAGGTTTCCTGCACAATCTTTTCATTAAAATTCCTCACATCTTCCTTGATTACTACTCTGATGGCTTTGTAAAGCTCGGCATATTCGATGTTATCTCTTGGAGTGACTGGATTCTTCAGTTCCTACCCTCGTTTCATCATTTGCCAGGTTCTATCCCTAAACTTCTTATCCTTAGGTTTTCTTGGCATGCTTGCTACTTCCTCTGCCGCTTTCATCCATAACTTTGGTTTCAAGTTCTTCCTCCTGAAGTGCTGAGAATCTATTCCTTAGTTCCAGCTGAAACTGCTTCTTGTTATCTGATAGTTTACCAATATTTATCTCATTCTTCTTGCAAGAAACCAATGTCTTTCGTTCCATTCAGGGGTTAATATTGTGGCAATTTCGTCGATAATTTCGTGCCGACGTGACGGAGTGACCAGAGTGAATCTGACTTATGGTGACTTAGGGTGGCGAAGGGTGGCGCCTTCGACTCCTGTTCGCTTTTTATGCCAAATGGTGGAAGAATACAAAATCTTTGCCAAGAGTCAAAAGTTCGAACGGAGATTATTCCGCGGTTACGTGTGAAAGGCGTGCCAGCCAGCGCTCCTGTCCCGTTCACTGTGTGACCGTGAACTCAAGGGCGAGTCTAGATTGGTTCTGGTGTGAGGAGTTGGGGCTGCTCGAAGACACTTTTGCTAAGAGACTTCTTGAAGAAGGTTGTTGTGAGGAGAGAATGTTTCGACGTCTTGTCAATTCGGAGTCTTCCCGAATCGACGTTCGTATTGGGTAATTTTGTACTAATTGTAAATGAGCAGTTCAATTTAAAGTGTTATTTTGTTGTATGATATTGTTTGACCTCTTAATATTATTACTTATTATATTTATGGTTGAAACTCATTCTCTGATTGATTTTCCGATGTTCGATATCCCGAGCTGATTGCTGTTCAGAGTAGTTATTGAGTTACCAAATATTTTTCAGTTCTTTCCGAGTACAGAAAAATAAGGTGGCACAATATTAATTCTGCATTTAGCAATTCTGTGGTCACTTCCTGTGTTGAAGTTATTGAAAACTTTAGAGTTTGTTACAGTGTAGAGTCTGTTTACCAATATGTAGTCTATTTCATTTTTTGTTCCATTGGGACCTCTCCACGTCCATTTCCTTGTAGAATATTTCTTAAAGTATGTATTTGTTACATACATATTGGTGCATTCTGCAAACTGTACTAATCGGTACTCTAATATTGTAATAGTAATTAATATACTCTAATATTGTAATAGGTAATTGCTCATTTCTCTGGCCCAGTCCGTATTGTCCTGTGACAGTGTCATCAGCTTCCCGCTGACCTACACGAGCATTAAAATCTCCCATAATGACTTTATAGTAGTGGGCCTTGTTGTCATGTTCAGTGCTGAGAGTTTGGTAGAAGTTGTAGGTTGTGAATTGCAGGTTAATAATTCTTTTCTTCATGATGTACCTCTTTAATGCCACCCCATCCCGTACATCCGAATGGGTGGTGCTTTTACGTCCGGATAAATTTCCATTAAAGAAGCTCACCGTGAAAATTGTACTTGCATTTGGAAGGGTTAGGACAATAATTCGACAGGCTGTCCTACTCCCGGATGGTAAATACCACTTTCATTACTTGGCCGTAGATATTGTTGAAGCCTTCTTAGTATGGTTGAACCTGGACTACATCGCCTCCAACCTCTGTTAGCATCCCTCCGCCCAGATAAAGCAATGAACTGTGGCAGTGATGAGGTGGTATATATATTCAAAATTATATTTTATATTTCCTGTAATGGTATAAAAAGAGCAGAAAAGACACAATTTCATGTTTCATTTCATTATTTCATCTGATGAAATCCAGAAGTATCTACTCGTAGCCCAAAAACTGACATAAAACTCAATGTTTTAGGCTTGAAATTTTACAGTTGAACTTGAGTCCACAGCAAGAGCTGCTGAGCACTGAATGACATACTTATCATTTTAATCTCACATAATAAGTTCCTCCATCTTACTCGTAAGCCCTATTACCCAACAAGCATTACACCTGCCACCTTTGAACTTGACCACATCAGTTTGCAATTATCACATCAATGGATAGAGCCAATACATCACTAAGTGGAATGTATATTGTTCATTTCAGTGCTGGGCAATGATAAATCATGCTTAGGAGATGTAATGGAGATGATGTGAATGAGATATTTCTTCATCCCAGACTTGGCCCTATAGTATAATTACTCTATGGTATAAACACATGCTGATCTTAGAGTGTGAGTAACAGAAATTTAATTCTTTGTACAAAGCTTCTCAAACACTATTACCTGATAATCGCTGAATTTTTTCTTTTATACAACATCTTCAGAAGTGAAGAGAAAAATATATCTACGTTATAATTGAAGAATAAAAAAATTTTAGAAAGTTGGACAAACTACTGGGGCTTTCAGCCTCTATATACAAACAAAATGCATTGAGATCACAATTAAGGATTAAATTAAGAAAGTAATTATAAACTTTTCCTAACTAAGCTGCTATACACTTATTTTGCTAAAGACCAAAACTTCTAGACTAATCATCCCCTCATCTCAAGTCCCCTCCCTTAAGTCATCTCTCAATACTTTCCATATCACCCAATCTCTAATCCTGATATTTTATAGTGCAAAACTAGGAATTAATATACCCAAGGCCAGTAAGTACCCTTCACCATCAGCTATAAAAAGATATGGAGAAGGAATGAGGCTTGATATGTAATTTTAGTGAGGCAGTTTTCCCTTGCTTGCCTCAACAAACAAAACTACTACGAAGGGAACAAGTTCAGTGCAAAAAAATAACCCAACGAATAACACTTTTAAAAGCAATAAACAATAAGTGACCTGGATGATTGCTACATCTCTAATACCAAAGTAGTTTTCAAATTATCACAGCCATAGATAAAATCTAGGCAAAAGTGAATGAAAGACACATTTTCCTTGATCTGTAACCAAAATAAGCGTTGTCATCACTTGCAACCCACAAGGAGAAACAAAAAGCATACCTTGTCACAGTCTATGCTAGCTATTTCCATGTCTGTGGTGTTGGCCATAAAAATGTGACCATAGAAGTCTGTTGCTCGGACACCAGTGGACGTTCTGACCCTCATCACAGTGTCGAATGCCACTGTTCTCTCCACTGCCCTCTGTATGTCTGCAATCAGTCTTTCTCCATCCAAATCAGCCTATCATCAGAAAATTCACAAACTAAATAGTACAAACGTATTAGATAAATTAGGAAAATAAAAACTTACTTCGTGAACTCTAATAAACATTAATACAGTAAAGTCTGTTATAACGAGTATGGCATATAACGAGAGTTTCATTATAGCGAGTGATTTCTTGACCGTTGTCCATCTCACTGCAAAAAGGATAGGGAGTTATGTCCATTATAACAAGTTGTCCTTTCTTAAGTATCGTTATAACGAGTGCCTCATTTCTATGTTTGTCTTACTGGAGGAATATCTCGGAATCGTCAATTGACGTGAGGGATGAAGTCCGACAAGCTGATGGTAATCTGAGGCGCGTTATCTCTTCAAATGGCAGAAAAATATTAAATGCAAAAACTATCATCGGGTAATTCATGCATTTGTTTCCAAAACTCCTCTCATCCTTCCTCGGCAAAGATGCTTCAGGGAGCTTTGATTAGAGACTTCTCACGAGTTTCACTCTCCCCTTTATCCCTTTGTACATCTTTTCACCTCGTCTCTTGTTTCTTTTGAGGGGATGACCCCTCTAGTCAATGTTGGAATTTTTAATTGAGTACCCATCATATTGGCATCTACCCGTGGGATTTTTTTTCATACGAAGCTTGGTATAACTCAAAAATAGTGCACGTAATAAGCACCCCAAAATTCGAGCATCTGACATAGAAAAATCATTTTCCCGCAAATTTAATGCGCACCTTAAGATATGCGGTCATGCCATTTGCTGCACCTTATATGTCTGTACTATACGAGCATACACTAATACATTCGTATATCTATATGTGTATACACTGTATACAAAATGTCAGTAGTCCTCTATGCCGAAAGTCTTATGTTATTGCCAAATCAAAATCATTCATTTAAAAGTTTGATGTTTAGCCAATTCTCTTTTAATTAAAAACTATCGGCCTACAGCTTCGTAAATAGAGCAAACATCGATACAGTATGAACACATGTATACATCCAAACATTGATAGCGGATTGATAGAACATTTGACGAATTATATGGAACCAGAGTGAGTCGAGGATTCAACCGGCCCCACGCTATGGGACATGCCAATGAATAGTTTTGTACCCGAATTTAGTACGCTGTCGATCCTAACGTTCACCCCGATTTTTTAACGGAAAAAATACCCAATAGGGTGTAATTATTTTCAAGTAAATACAGTATTTTTGACGCAAACGTACTATTTTAGGCATTCTAAAGCATTAGAGTAAGGATTAAAAACCTTAGAGTTCCATTCTGCCGCCACAGATTCGAAAGGATGGACATATAGTATTATAAATCAGCTACAACGAGCACGCGTTATAACAAGTACTTTTCCGATTTTTGTCAGCTCTCGTTATAATGGACTTCTACTGTACTCGTGAAAAATTAAAGGAGAAAAAGTCTGTCATAGTCCCCACTGAAGCAGACTTTTTCTCCTTCATTTCTTCTCTAAGCTCAAGTATGTGAATCATGCATTTTCTCATCCCTCACATTAATAATGGTGTTTCCCTTGAGCTTTTGGATAGTTTGGTCTTTACTTTGGATAATTAAACACATTCATAATTGAGTTACAATGATGCTTTGACTCACCCGTAGAAACTGATAATTTCTGACATACTATGAATCTAATTTTAATTATGTTGCTGTAAGGATAGTTCAATAAAATGTATGTGGTGAATAGCTCATGAATTAGGCAAGTTTTTTACGTACTCATCAAAAAAAATTTTTACGTGAATTTTTTCAAATTGACCTGAAAGATTTTGAGAAAATTCGAGACATCAAATTTATTTTAAATTAGGAGTTTTATACTGACTGAATGGAAGCAGCTGTGACATCTTTTTTTGTATGTTTCAACTATTCAGTTATTCTAGAGGAAAATTAAACCCAATAATTAATTATTTACATTGCCATGGCCAAATACGTCTTGAAAATCACTTTTTCTTTTTTCAAAACACAAAAATTTCATAGCTAGAAAATGAAGAAAGAGCAGACAGCTAAAGTGGGGTGATTCGGGTATCCTAGGAGATGCTATACCCCTGTGATTCCCATTATCACTACTTTTTGGGACACCCTGTATATATTAGATGTCCGGAGAGGAGTCTATATAAAATAAATGCGGGGAAAAATTAGCATTACATTAGCGTACATAACTAAAAGGAACACAGCTGTTCTATTAACATTAAGAGTTAAAAGAACTCCAAAGAGCCATTGTTTGCAAACAACGGCTATTTGGAGCTCTTTTAAATCTTAATATTAGCATACATGTCAGTGACTCAAAGACCCTCAAAGAGATACCCCCTGCCTCTTTGCAAATTGATTAACATCCAATAAGTTACCCCAATTATCACTGTTATGTAAACATTTATCCTATATCAGCGATTTCCCATAATAAATGCAAAGCACCACTCCTATTTATTCAATTCACTCTAATGTTGCCTTGGTATTGCAAAGACCACATTTGAGTATTATTAAATTACTATTTTCAAAAGAAGTATCTGAGGACCTAAAACTCAAAAAGAACTTCTATTATAAGTTCTGAAAAAGATGCTTGTTATTGATAATTCTTTTACTTTTAATTAAAAGTATTTATGATAAAAAATTGAAGGAAGACTAAATATAGGATAATATGTTTCAACAATACACTGCTTCAAAATGGCTTAAAAAGGCACGTATGCTGCAACTTTTAATGAAACAATTTCAACTGTATAGCATTAATGACTCACCTGGAAATATGTGTACTTGAATATTTCTCCTCCAGTCAACCTGCACACTTGACCAATTGTGGCTAAATCTATATAAGAGTTGTTGAAGATGAACAGATCCACACTGCAACCAGCCAGCACACATTCTTGTCCAAGGTTGTTGTAGAAATTTGTCTGTGGTGCTAAATCAAAGAAACAAATATTAATAATAAAGTCAACTGACTGGCGAGTAACTTTGTGGTAATCCATAACTTCAAACAAAGAAAACGGGAGAAACTTTCTTGATGAAATTCACCCTGATTTTATTAAAAACTTTGCAAAATACCACAGGTACAAAAAATAACCACGACTAGTTTCGACTTGAAGATGACGCTCACGCGTCGAAACTAGTCGTGATTATTTTTTTGTGCCTGTGGTATTTTGCAAAGTTTTTAATAAAATCAGGGTGAATTTCATCAAGAAAGTTTCTCCTGTTTTCTTTGTTTCAAACAAATATTGGAAAAATACCCCTAAATTTTAGAGTAAAGACACTTCCTGACTTAGGAACACATTACGTTCCATACGTTGTAAGTACGAGGTGCAGCAGCAAATTCTGAGGTTGATATACACAGAAGATGAGTTTGTTTGCAATTATATTTTAAGTTTATGCTGTAACACCTCACATTGATATTTTTTAATACATTCGCGACGTAATGTACCACCAGTGGTACACGCTCTCTCTTCTGCCGAGGCTTCTACTTGGCTCAAACGGTCGGAAAAAAATTATTTCCGGGTTCCCTTACAAAAATTAGCAAAATATTAATAATAAAATTTTAGGGGCTATGCAACCCGTTGAACATGGAAGTAGAAAGATTTTTTTTTCGTTAATTCAATTAAAAAATCAATAAATAATCTAAATGAATTCCAGGCAAGCTTCCTTTAGGAGTCTTCCGGAGACAGCGATAAGTGGAATGCACAGGGATTTAAAGTCCAAACTGAATTAAACGTAGGAACTGATTCCAGCATTTATGAAAAGGAGGCGATATGCTGAGATATCAACAACTGCAAACTCTGATACATGAAAAGCAGGGACAATATTACGGTCATTTTGGAGGTATTTTTGAAGAGAAGTAACTTTCTCATAGGACACAAAATCACGGAGGTTCCAGAAGACTTAGTTTGCGGAGTCAATCCAGAACTAGTTCAGTTCTCCTTCAGGGGTCATGCACAGTTAAGATTTTAGACACAGCGAACAACAAATAATCCTAAGATTATGCCTATAGGGGTTCAGATTAGAAACAGCAAGTTTGGGTCGGAAAAATACTGAGCTCCTTACTTATAATTTTGTTTTACTATAATTATGGAAAGTCTGTTGAGCATTTGAAATTTGGAAGGATTTAACGTTTCTTAGTGTATTTCATGCAATAAATTCAGCTGTGTTTACGAAAATTGTCCACCACGTACAGTTTTAGGGAATTTTGCATAAAAATTCAATAAACAAAGTAATTTCTTTGTTAATTTTCATCTTTATATTTTTAAGTTGGAAACACTCTAAATGCATATCTGTAATGTTTATCAGCTCATTAATTCACTATATTTACGTTTAATTTATATTCCAGGACTAAATTCAAAGAATAACAAAATCGCGATTTGACAAGGTCTCCAAAAAAGTGTGGATTTTGGTACCTGCAAGCTCACTTAACGCCCAAATAGCTGTGTTTGAAGTGGGCTATCTGTTCCTTAATTTATATTTTGTTAGATAGATGCTATTTCACAGTCATAACATGCAATTTCATATATACCAGAACTCTATATTGGTGGAGTGATATCTTTGGAGAAGATTGAGTTAGTTTGTTGCTACTAACCAAGACTGGAGTAAAAATTGGAGAAAATATATTCCAATTCTTGGCTTGTTCCTGGTACTAATTTTATGAGATTTGCTTCATTTTCTTCAAGATGATGCCAAGGTCAGTAATCCAGGCCTTTTTGGAAATGCCAGAGACAGAACGCTAACCGAGACAGTTATTGGAAATATTTTAACCTCTAATTCAAGTATTCCCAAACTTTTCTCAGCGGGAAGGCTAAATAATATTAATAACAAAGCTTCGACCTACAAACCTCCAACTATCTACCCTTCAAATTACACAGGATGCTCCATCAAAATTCAAATATTATCTAAGTGATCCATCAGAGGAAAAGTTTGGGAAAGTAATCTAATTCATCAATAGCAACGTTTCAAATTTCTTCCTTTATTATGCCTATTTTCACTTAAACTTTAGGCATTTTAATTAAATTTTTAAATTACCATACACTGCGACTATTCTTTCATAACACTTTGACAATAAATCTAAAGTATCTTTTTTGTTTTTGCCATTAAAAGTATTAATACTAATAAAAAGAGCAATCATTGTATCATAAACAAAGTAAAAATCTCATGTATTGCAGAACTGATAGCACCCTTTTCAACACGAAACAATTCCCTTATTTATTTAAGGGATTACTGTACTGTTTCCATTGGTATTGAATCAGTAATCAAATTAATGCGCATTTTAATATTCAGCATTACTTTCACACAAAATTCAATACATTTTTAAATCAAAACTTTTTTGGCTTCTAATGTTGCAACCACATGTCTAAATTCAAAATATTACTTTGTCGATGATGTTGGCAAAGCATAAATAAATATGCAACAAAACATACCTAATACATTCTTTTCTTTTTCTGTGCCCAGGACTTTCCTGTCATCTCTGTTCTTCAACTTTCCAGGAGCATCTGCAATGGGCAAAGAAGAGTGGAACACAAACAGCTTCCCGTTACACTCAGCAGCCTGAAATAGCAATTTAATTCAGTTGAGAATTAAGGAGGTTATTTTTACTCTGTTAATAGTTAAATATTAACAGAGTAAATATTAAATTACAAAAAATAAACTAGTTAAACTGACTAAGTCTGATTCTATGCTTTATTAATATTATTGCATGAATACTACAATTAGATTACAAATCTGGTAGCAGTGGTGCACATATTATACAAGATTACATATATACAGTCGTTCATGGTCAAAGTAAGATATAGATAATCCTACACTAATTACAAAGATTAAACTGTATCTGTCAGACATTTGCCCACGGAGGGAGATAAAAAACCCCTTGGAAAACCTTCCTCTGACAGAAGTCAAGACACATCTTAGTCTAAAATTTACAAATATTACCCCATCCCATTAAAAAAATCTTTATGATTCATAGCCTCACCATCACAAATCTCAGAGAGTCAGCCAATCCTAATAAAATTTGGTTAAGAGCAATTACAATTTATTTCACTTTGTATTGAAGGTATGCATTTGGGAAGGAAATGGCTCAAATATACCTGCAAGGACAGCATTCCATTGATCTATAAGGGAAGGAGAATTCAGCGGTGTTAGTCCATTGAGAGGGAGGTTCAATTTTATAACTATGGTCTTTTCTGCTTAGGTATGTGGCATTTCTAATTCTTCTCTTAATTTTTTTCAGGCAAGAATTTACAAAAAAACTCATAATTTGTTACATAAGGTTGAGTGCCGGTAAACTCTTTATCGCGAGAGATACAATGTATTACATAGGGATGACATCTCCGTTAGCCCAGTGTGTATAAGTTTTGCAGCAGCACCACATTAGAGATTAAACTAAACGTACTACATTGTATGCATTTCCTATTTACCTGGGAATGTTTTTAAAGGAAGTTCTGTAATTGAATTATTAAAACTGTATTCCTTACTTTTTAATCAAAAAAGTGTTATTATCGAAATTTGTAATTAACTGAACTATTTTCAATGCCTGATAGGGTAAAAAATACTTAATGGTATGCATTTATCCCGGCGATTTGGCTTGCTTATTATACGACGGAGTTATACCGTATACCATCGGCGCATAAGACGCAGACAGATTTTAGAGCATATTTTGGAGTAAAAAAAGTGCGTCTTATAGTCCGAGAAATACGGTAATTAAAACCACTTCTACTGATAAATCGCTTGAGCTCAGATTCGCCACAGGGGCTCTTTGTTTACTTGGAAGAAATTTTGCAAAATTTTCGTTCATTTTGCCCTAGTTCTTGTAATTTCGATTCGAAAACAATATTACACAACCAAAAAGTAATCTTCATTTAATTTACTTTCTTTTGGTACCTTTCTTGACTTACGACTTCAGGACTACTATTTCCTATTTAATTTTGCTAATGAAATGAATAAACTCGAGATGTTCTGGCCTAATATTGTGGAACACCATCTAAAATAAATCAACTGCATACTTCATATTTCCCACAAATTTATTTTAGAAACGACCCGTTTTGACCATGATAGTCATCTTCAGGTGTATCTTAAAATGAGACGATTTATAGTGTGCTAAGCAGTTTTGAAGGGAGGGAAAGGAAAGGGGAGGGGTCAAGTCATCGGTTAGGTTGGGGGTTAAAGAAATCTCCATTCTCTCCCATCCTACCTTTGTGCTGGCAGTGGAGGAGTCTCACTATGAAGGAGCTGGAATGCCTCGTGAAAATTTTGAGTAATTGACACTAATGGAACATGGTTCGAAATTTCTGATTTGGTGATTTCTGAAATTTTCACTACTTAAAGGACAATTTTGTCCTCAATTATCTTAAATATGACACATGTTAGATTCATCACCACGGACTCTTCATTTAGACCGCCATTGTCTGATATCAAATTTACCAGGTTTTAGTGGGTAACAGTGACTTCATAACAATGAGACATCATTGAGATCCCATTATTACAGTCACTTTGAAATAAAGCACTTTCAACTGATCTGATACTTTATCCTGTGGAGTCCTTTGCTAATTCAAAATACAACCAAAAGATACAGAAAATAATTACCTTGAGTGCCTCTAGACCAGCTTGAATGGCTGGTGCAAGAACTGTTTCAGTTTCTCTGGTTTCCGAGAACATTGCTGGTATTTGCTCCATCAGGTGATCAATCACAATAGAAGATTCTTGCGGATCGCACAGAAAACCATCAAGAAGCGGCATAAACATGTCTTGCACATCTCCGACTACCATCATCTGAGGCTGGGCTAGAGTACCCTGTTAACAAAGAAAAGGATAATTGCCGTAGATTGAGAGATGAGGATGGTATGCAGATCATACCAGGGACATTCAGGAAGTACCTAGAACCACGGTTTAAACTCTTACGGAATGCTTTCAAACTGAAATAAAGGTGAGTGGTAATTGGTGCAGCATAGTTTTAAATTACTGATATCACATAGCATTAATGAGCTCACATATCCAACAATGAAGTGAAAAATGCTTTCTGAATACAAAATTAGATGTTTTCCCAGAACGATTTAAAGGAAGATTCATATAATTTATTTTGGACAAACCAGAAATATACTGACCAATATTTTATTCAATATATGACAAATTAAAATTTTGAAAAACTTGAATAACGATAAAAAGAAGTCAGGAAAACAGAATAAAGAAAAAAAGGTATGAATACAAAAGAAGCAAATAATTACTTTTGATTAGACCAAATATTTATATATTTGGGATACCAACAAAATAGAAAGCATGCATATAAATAAAGCATTACATATAAAAATATCACATTTATTTTCAACATTCCATCTCACCTTGATGTTGTAAAAGTGAACAGTGTTGTTGTATGTGATGAATCCAACTTTCATGGAAGATTTCTCAGCACCATATTCTTTGGGTAAATTCCTCAGAATTTCTTTCATTCTGTGACACAAGAGGTGAACCATTCCAGACTTTATGTTATTATATGATACATCAATTAGGAATATAAAAGCTGGAGGCTTCGGAAATATATTATTCTGTAAAGATAACAATATCCATTAGAGTTAGTAAAAAATTCTGCTTTACAAATATACCATGCACATGAATCCACAATGTGTTAATATTTAATTATTTTTAAACAAGAGAAAAATAGCGACATGACTCAAACCGAGGCAGTTTCTCTGAACAGTTTAAGCAGCACGACTTCAAAGTCATTTTCTTTCCTTGATTCCTAATTATTCTTATGCCAATTACAACGGATTTCAAAGTTCCTTCCAAATGTTCAAGATAATACCTTCAGGAAGAAATTATCCAATTTCATAAAACGGCTACTTCAAATTATATAATATCCAAGTAAATACTGCAGAAAATGAAATACTTGATTACATATAATTGGCCTTATATTTGTATTTTAAAATTTATTTTTTATGTTAAAATTTTTGAATTTAGAACTGCGGAAGAGATTGGTGAAATGTTATTTAAGGAGCGAAACAACCTAGCATCGAACCAAGGATAATCTTGAAGTTATCTTTCATGTTTTCGTTGGACATGCACAGCATTCAGCGATCCCCTGAGCATCATCTCTCTAATTTACCAGGAAACCCCTTCAAAAAATTTCCAAAATCCCTGCAAAGCATCTTTATGGGAAAAATCAGGACTTGGGGGCCTTCTGGAATCAAACCCATGACACTGAGGTTCAAAGTCGCACTTTTTCTGCCAGTTATACAATATGACCAGTATGTTGAAAAATTATCAAGTCATTGACACTTGTAGTGTCAATGACTTGATAACTGACCTGACTCTTCGAAAGTTCTGATCATGTGAAACCCAACCTGCACTATTTTTACACGATATCTTAAAGTCTGCCGAGAGTAAAAAGCAAGTGGATGCTATTTTCCACAATTTCAAAAAGGCATTCGATAGAGTCCCCCACTACAAACTAATTTACAAACTGAAACTAGCGGGTATTAACAAGGAAGTAGTCAACTGGATTAAGGATTTTCTCTACGAGAGGGAACAACAAGTTGTACTGGATGGAGTTAGCTCAAATAGAGTCAAAGTTACCTCTGGCGTACCTCAAGGCAGTGTAACTGGACCTCTTCTTTTCATTATTTATATCGATGACTTGAGTGACGAGATAAATAGCATTGTGAGGATATTTGCGAAGACTCGGTTATATATAAGGAAATAACAGACGAGGAAGACCGTACATATCCCTCAAACAATTTAGTCCTCATCCAAAGGAGGTGCAAAAAATGGGAATTAGATATTAATGAAGGTAAATGCTCCGTAGTTAATTTCTTCGAAAAGAAAAAATTGGGTCCAAATCACCCGTACAAAATTAATGGAATTAATATAAAAGTAGTAGATTCAGTTGAAGATCTCGGGATCAACAATACTAATAACTTAAATTGGAGCACGCATATTCAAAAATCTGCGGCAAAGCAAGTAAAAGGCTTGGCTTTGAAAAGTGTATTGTCGGTAAATGCAATGAAAATGTGAGAGAGCGATGTTATTTTACCTTGGTCAGACCCCTTCTGGAATATGCGGCAAGTATATGGGATCCGGCGGATGAAACGTGTACTCGCGAACTCGAGAAAGTGCAGCGTAAAGCCGTTCATTTTGTTAAGAAATTCTTTGATAAAAAGCAAGCATTACAAAAATGCCCTCAGACAAAGTTTGGGAATCCTTGAAAGAAAGGAGCTAGGCTGCGATTGCTTAACAAATTCAGGGAAACTACATTTGCGGAAGATACAATCGGTATCATGCAACCCCCTGCTACCTCGGTCCGATAATGACCGTAAGTTAAGAGAAATAAATGCTAGGACGATCGTTTAAAAATTCATTCTTTCCGCAAACGTTTCACGACAATAACCAAATAAGGAAGTAGTTTAGATTCAACTGGTGTTTACACCCCCTGCCACACACTGAAAGGCGGCTTGTAGGGTATTAGTTATTAGGCATGGTTAGAATTTTGATCCCCTATGAATGTACATATAGGTATACCTGGAGAAACGTCTATATATAATGGATATATCATTAAATGAGCACAGCTGTCTTTAGATAAAATATAGTTCCCTTTACAGTAAAACCTTATTTTTCTGTGTTGATGGAATAGGCAGACATAGAAAATCTAAGCCACATTAGCAATGTGGCTACCTCAGTGCATTCTTTAAGGATTGCACTACTTCATCTAACTTAATTGAGTATTACATGAGCAGTATTTACAATATACAGAAATGAATTAAAAGTACAGTAGAGGATCGCTATTCCGGAATGTTTGGGGCTGGGTTCTTTCTGGAATAAAGATATTTCCAATTTTTTTAGATAACATCCTCACAGGTACACTATGACCAGTAAAAATATGTTCGCATGAAATATACACAACGGAAAGAAGCTAAAACTAATGTTTTGTGCAGTAAGACCTCACTTTACACTAATCTGTAGCCCAGACAGAGTGAACCACACGATCATGATAAGGTGGTGGTGTTTTTTACAACTACGACTGAAATTAGGTATTCAATTGTTCTGCTGCCACGAGTTTGAAAGATTCTTCAAAAAGGTTACAATATTTGGATGCTTCTGTTATTTAGAATTCTGCATAAGTGATCCTCTACTGTATTAATTTGTAGTCAAGCTCTAGCTGCGACCTATGAATAAGTTTAAGTCAGTTTAATGCCAAAAACTAATGATGACATCAAAAGACAAATTTAACTTTGTATCAATTGAAAGTCATGATTAATGAAAAAGTAGATATATTATTAGAAGCCTTATAAGATGAAATGTTTAATATCATTTCATTTCCCGCATAAGTTTGTATAAAGTGGGGAAAATTAAATTTAAAAATATATCAGATACTCACCCTACAATAATCCTTAGTGGCAACAAATTCATAGGTTCCTAATACTAACTCAGGCCTCTCAAATCGGTCAACCCTCATTCCTGTATGGTCCAAGTGCTGGAAGTATTCAGGTGGTACTGCCAATCAAAAGAGGAAAACAGTCATAAAATAAAATAGGCGCCATCCTATTTTTCCATTACTATGGATGGACCAATTATAAAATTACAGAAAAGTTAAACAAATATATTAGCCTTAGACTATCATCAACCACACATTTGAATAAAAAATACTGTATCTGCACACTTAAGAGGCCATAGTAGTTTTTCTTCCCATAAAACAGAACTGGGGAAGTGAGGTTGCCTTATTTTTTGGGTCAACTTATATGCAAAACCTAGCCTAAAACATGAAATTCACCTCGAAATTTTAGGAGTCGACTTATACGCCTGCATATATGGTATTTCAAACATAGATATAATTTTAACTCAAAGTAATACAAATACATGCCAGTTCAAACATTCTCTGTCAGTTAAACAAAGTCTCTAATCCTTTAAAAAACGTAACAAATCATCCATTACTGAAAATTCAACATCCTTCCAAAAAAAATTTGTTTTGCAATTTTTATAAAATCACAACTTTCCAAATATGAAAATGATGAGGTTTAAGCAGAACTGCATAACAAAGACTATTTCCAATATGTGCAGCTATACCACAGGATTAGCAAATTATATTATGCTTTTAATGGCGAAGGAAAAAAAAGTACAGTACCTTCAGTGGTCGCCTTGCAGAAGTTGCAATGGAATCTCCGTCCGCCATCAATAAACTGCATGAAGGGGCACATATACGCCTTGCAGCGCACACACCTCACCGGCCCCAGCTCACCCATGTCAACTATGGGTGGGGATGACTCTCCTTCCACAAGCCTTGCCAATGGACTTATCACCAAACCAAAAGGGACAGCAGTCTAAACAAAATTATTAAAAAATACTCTTGAATATGACATTGCTAAATCCTTAATGAATGTAATTTTGTTTGTTTGTCTGTATACTATTAGAGGGCACCTTAACATATAAACTGGTGTGAAGTGATATCCTTATTTCCCTCACTGAGCCAGAGGAAAGGGTGGTGTGGACAAAGTCCACTAAAGTTGCCACAAAGATCATATGACAAGGAATTTCTATTCAATTGACAGCAAAACCAAGATGAATGCCATTATCATACCTCATCATGCTCATACCTCACCAACTTTCATATTATCACAGCTATGAAGATTGAGACCTAAGTAAATGAGAGATAGTCCTCTATCACGTACTGAAAGACGAATGAAATGTGTATGTTTTCTACTTCCAGAAGATAAGCAACTTGATATTTCCCGAATGCTCCAGGTTGGATGCCAAGTCAAGCATATGGTTTTTCTCAAGATATTTATTTGAGAGTTTACTTTGTTTACTTTTTTACAGTCTGCAGAATGAATTCGCTTCTTAATATTAACCAATATAATTATTAATTTAATTAAACCAGCACAACTTAAGGAAAACTTAAAATTTAAAAAAATATTTTAACAAGAGTGTATAAAATAATCATTGGATCAGTTGAATCTACAATGGTATTCGTACTATTATATACAGCTTTGAAACACACAAAGTTGGGAAAAATACAACCATGATTTCCCCAAAAATATAAATTTAAAATGACATTGACAAGCCTCTGTTGAAGTCACACATATTGTTAATTTCTCACATTTTATTTGAGATGATAAGGGGGAAGAGCAATCAACAGAGACTGACCGAAATGGAACCGAGAGAGGAGCTCTTTTTCATCATCAATTACTTCCTGATGCATTATTTTTGATGTAGGCATCAACTTCAAAAACATCAAATTTTTTATTTGATTTTTAAAGTTTTAGCAAAGCAAGAAAAAAGGGTCAATCTTTAGATTATGCAATTACACAAGCCTGCGATGAAAAAATTGTTTCAAATCGTTTTAGTGATTATTATGGTATCTTTTGCGTTGATTACAGAAAAATAGTAAAAAAATTTCCATCACCCTTTGTTTACCCACAAATCACACATTGAATTTTTACTTTTAAGGTTTATTTAATGTACGTACAAATTGTATCATTTGGGTATTAATTCTAAATAATAATTTTATATTATAACATTTTAGATGATGTTGATCAGTTATCTCAAGACAGTGATGATGATGACATTGACGGTAGCCTGCCAACAATGAGCCAAAACTCTTCACCAAGTCGGAACTAAATGATTTAGTTAAAGACTTAGGCCTTCCAAAGGATTCAGCCGAGGTTTTAGGGCCGAGGTTGAAAGAAAAACAGTTGTTGCCTCCTGGAACATCCTTTTCTTCGTACAGAAAAGTAGAGAAATAGAATTTTTTTCTCTCAAAAGAGAGAGTTCATTTTTGTACTAATGCTCCTGG
Organism: Sympetrum striolatum; assembly: GCA_947579665.1. Taxonomy (NCBI): domain Eukaryota; kingdom Metazoa; phylum Arthropoda; class Insecta; order Odonata; family Libellulidae; genus Sympetrum; species Sympetrum striolatum. The sequence continues at coordinate 19,588,581 of OX388346.1, read as the reverse complement.
GTTGATGGAGGCATTCAATATCAAATACGAATGCGGTAGATGGAGACTTTTCATTGATTCCTCCGAAAGAAGCCTTGAAGCAGTTCTCCTGCACAACGGCGATCAATGTGTATCTGTACCAGTAGGACATTCAGTTCATTTGAAAGAATGTTAGTGATGTTAAGTATTGTATAATAATTGTTAGTTAGTTAGTGAAAGTGATCTCTATGTTACTAGGCCAACAGATTGGATACACAAAGTTCCCTGCTTTCTCTGTGAATGGGATAGCCATGACGTTAAACAACATTATGTTAAGAAAGAATGGCCAGGGAGAAGAAATTTGGTCCCTGGAGTTAAGAATGTTGAGAAGGACAGTTTAGTGGATCCTAAAATGATTTTACTTCCCCCACTTCACATCAAGTTGGGACTGATGAAACAATTTGTCAAAGCATTGCCTTAACCCGCCGATACTCACGCCCTATTTAGTTACTCGGTTACTAGTGCAGGGTGTTTCTACACACCACCAGACTTTTTCATTAATCACGGTTATCTTCAAAAAATTTCTAATTATTCTTATCTGTTATCATTTATAGATCTTTTTGGATATGATATCTAAATTTTACAATGATATTACGACTTTTAAAATTTTTATGAGCTATTTAATAATAATACTCAAAACATTTTACAATAAAACAAAAATTTGACTCTTATACCTTATAAATGAAATGTCTTCGTAATTATCAACGTATTCATTGTAAGCAGACAATTTACAACAATTACAGTGAAAAATTAAACCAGATTAATGCAATTTAACATTAAATTTAATAATTTTCCTCTATTTGTTTCATGATGCTGAAATGGGAAGGAAAATCTCTGAGTAGAGTTGGAATGAATAAGTAAAGGAAAATCTTTTGAATTATTTATTGATATTTTTCAAACATTCTTCATACATCTTCTAACATCTCCGCCACCACTGGCCATGGTGGCGGAGTGGTTAGCGTGCTAGAGCGTTAACGCTCCAACCTCGCGGTTCCGGATTCAAATCCTGGCTAATCTGATTTTTCCGGTTAGGGAATGGTTGCCTGTGTGTGGGTGTGTGTGAAACTAATAAAATAAAAATGCAAAAAAAGGAATAAAATTAAGAAAAGGGAGGAATAGGCTAAAATTCAACCAAAAAAGAAAGACGGCATTATTATTATTACATCTGGACAAAGTGTTTTGCATCTTTCAAAATATTTGCAGTATAGTTTAGTTTTAATATCTTTGTAACTCAGACAGATATCACACCTCCTTTATTTAGTTTTTCACGAGGTTCTTGAGATGTGGATAGTTCGCCAAATATTTCAAATTTCCTTTTTAACTCTGTAGACAAATTTTTTTGTGAGCTCCTCTATACAATAAACGATTTGGTCAACACCTTGGCTATCTCACGAAGGAATGTTCTCCTGTTTAATTTCACATCGGGATGTATGCTTCTGTAAATAACAAAAGCACTTACACATGTTTTATTTAGTGAGTAGTAAAAAAACTGCCACAGGCCATCTTCTTGTATTTCTTGCTGCACTATATGTTCCACACATTTAATCCAGCGTATCAATCCACCTTTGGTCGAATTGTAGAATCTCTGGCTTTTTTCCGTCCGTGGATGTGTCAATGGCCATCTATTTGTCCATACTTGAAATCAGTAGTATTTTCCTTTTCTTTTTTCGTATGAACGATACCAGGGTAATATTATTTGTAAATAAAAAAGCTGCTGTATTCCTCCTTATTTTTTACTTGCACAATTTCCTGGGGGATTTGACTCTTATTTTTATAAATGATCCCAACCAGGGTCAACTTTTCCATGAGCAAATCTTCCATGAGTGGCACGCTTACAAACAATCAGCCCGACAATCCACTGTACGACGTCCTTGAGACTATTGCCTAGTTTATGAGGATCCTCTGGTTGAGTGCCAACTTATACTTCTAAATTTTGAGTATAATACACTGCAGCATCCATGAGAGCCAAAATCTTTATTCCGTGTTTTGCGGCTTGTTTGGCAAATATTGTCAGAAGGAGCATCTGCCTCTAAATGGAATCAATTGTTCGTCAACAGTGACATACTCGCAAACACTATAGCTCCTGAAACTTTTAACGAACAAATGAAATACTTCCCTAATCGGCACCAACTTGTCTATTTTCTGTTTTCCCTGTCTTTGGTTTTGTAAAATCGGAGGCACTGAAGTAAAGATTTAATCTTTGGAAGTTCGTGGATTCTATAAAAATTTTGATCCTGATTCCACAGATCTAGTAAATTCTGACGACCTTATTTATTAGCCCCTAAATAAAAAAGTAGCCGAATTAGGTACCTCAACTCTAATTCCTCGGTAGGCTTTGCATCTCTAGACCTCGAATATTTTTGGGCTATTTCTCCAATTTGGACATTGGTATTGTGTAAAATGATCCTCACTGGGTCATTGTCAATTTTTAAATTTTTATCTCAAACCGTTTCTGAGATATGGCAATGTGAAGTTGTAGTACTTGCCAAAAGAACATGAACGTTCATTTTTTAAATCCCTCTAGAAGCTGTTCTAGTTCATCCAGAGAGCCAGAAGAGGTGTCATTTTGCAGAATTTTAAATGTTCTTTCAAATGACATACAACATGACAGGGGTATTAATGAAAATATTTTTTCAAAATCCATATTAATACTTTGATTGATTTTTTTTCCAAAAAGTAGATAAATTTAAATTCTTAAAATATTTACATATACTTAGTACTGTTTTGAATCATATACTAAATTATGAATGTGGGGTCTTAATGGGTTCATTGTTAAAAAAAAATTCTTCTGTTGCTGGTTTTCCAATGTCACCCAATTTTGTCAAGACAATGTATCTTTAACACTCATGTAATTTTTATTCAACATTTTTCCAAAAGGTGCATAGTCTTAAACATTACAAATATGTCTATAAAAAGTTAGTGCTATTGTAAAATAATTGGAAATATATTTTAAGGCATTATAATAGGTTAATTAATTTCATAATATAAGAATTAAAAAATAAACCATATTTATATCTTTAAAATAAATTTTACCCATATTTATTCCTTGCAAATTATATACATTTCTTCACATGTATTTTATAATACAAAAATTTAATAAATATTTTGATGTTTTCTTTATACAAATGAAGATCAATAAGATCATGGTTAGTTTTTGTTTATATAATCGTTATGATTCGACTTAGCGTTAGGAGTTAATGGAAGTGGTTTAAGCAGAGTCGTGATTTGATAGAGAGTGATTACCACGCTATATTACCATTATTTCTATAATAAATTTTTAATACCATTGTGTTTCTATTTCATAATGCATTTTTATTTGTAAAGCCTGAGTGATACCAACGAAAGAAACTTGTGCAATAGTTAAGCAGAGATGAGAAGTTTAAGCAGAGGCAAGAAGTTGACATGGCAGCTGAAAGAAACAATTCTAGCCTCTTAATCTTATGCAGTAAATATTCCTTAAGCTATCGTATATTTATGGATACCGTAGTTTTTCTTCCCATAAAACAGAACTGGGGAAGCCTTATTTTTTGGGTCGACTTATATGCAAAACATAGCCTAAAACCTGAAAATCGCCTCAAAATATTAGTGGTAGACTTATACGCCGGCATAAAAGGTAATATTAATTCTAATGCATTCTTTGTGTGTTCCCTACATGAGGATTTCTTCAGTTTTTGGTAGTCTTAATATTAAAATGCAACTTCTCTCCCTTTTAGCTTATTCAGCCTTAGTCTTTGCAGGGAGACTCCACTAGCTGGCAGTTAAAATCTTTAAATGTTACATTTTAATAATAAGATTAAACTGCCATCAACCAAAGAAATTACCATGCAATTATTTAATATTTGCATATTTTATTACATGTAATTATAATAATTCAAACTTTATTTATGAAAATTGAATTTTGGATTCATTCTTTGGTAGTTTATTGTTAATAACATCAAGAAATAGAATTTCAGCAAACATGAAAAAGGGAAACTTATTGGTGACACAATGTTTTTAATATAAAAGAAAAGAAATGGAAAATTTCATTTTTAAGGGCAATCTTTTATATTTAAGAGTAAAGTTTGTTAACTACATTATTTTTAGACAAATTTACCTGTTTCATCATGTCCATCGTAGCAGGAACACTATACATCGTTGCTCGAATGAAACGGGGGCTAGCATTTCCTTGGTCTTGAGTGATGAACTTGGTGGTGACGAGAGGAGGGACCTGGCCTTTTTGGTTTGAGTAGAAGTTGCCAGAGTGGTTGTGTTGGTCATCCAACATTACTTGGATCTAGGAGGATTCAAGCAATGAACAATCAGCAATTTACTTACTAGTTAAATTTTAAACACCATACAAAGATATACACAACCAACACATTCCTACTGATACCATCACAATATAACTTATATATGTTTAGTTTGAGTAGTTTCTCAGCCTGAAAAATCTATATTTATCGATCTTTCCTAATAATCTATTTCTATGATTTCAACCAAATTTAGCATACTTAGCCTTGGTATGAACGAAAATAGATTCAATCAGTGATAGCATCGGTTTCATCTCCTAAACGTTTGGAAAGGTTTTAATAAGAAATGTGAGTAAATTTTGTTATCATACTGTAGAGGGTTTTTTTCTTTTGCAAATTTAAATTAGATACATTAGTACAAAAAACAAGTACTAAAAGAAGGGAAATTAAATACAGATCCTTAGTTGGTCATGGAATGTACTTTTACAATTGAAATTGCAAGAACTATGTCAAAATAAACTTTATGTAAAATTTAGTCTTAGCATACAACTGGTCCTCCTGATAACCACAGCAATCCAAGCTCATGCATTTGCCCATATGAATGAATTTCCGTCCATATAGTTCTAATATGTACAGTCCCTTACAAAGAAAGGTACCACTTACATCCTATCTATCTATATGAATGAATCCGGAGAAGCATCTATATATAATACGAGTAAAATGTAGCTTGCATACTGCAAGCAGATCGACAATACTAATTTCATGTCGGCATCATATAGGGACGGTCCTCAAAAGGAAAAAAAAGGGATTCCAAATATTCTTAAAATTCGCTGCAATTTAATCGTCTGGCATCGAACCCGGGTCTAACTGATGATACTTACTATTCAGCTCAACAGAAGATCACCATTTTTAACTGTGTGAAAATTCAAGCAGAAACATTGGATGCAACTTCCTTAAATTACGTCCTACTTTTCCCTAATATTCCTTATGTGAGAAATTTTAATGTACTCTGGCATCGAACCCAGGAGCAGCATGGTCTTATCTAATTTTTTTCCTAAACCGTGTCTTAATATTCATCTTCTTGCAAAGGAAGAAGTTCCTTTCATTTCGATAAGTGTATGGAAAAAATTATGAAAAGCTACCCCAATGTAATTTCTGCTTGAATTTTCACACGTAGTTAGAGATGGTGAGATGTTCTATTGTGCTGCATAGTAAGTATGACCTGTAAGACCTGGGTTCGATGCCAGACAATTAAGTTGCAGCGAATTTTAAGATTATTTTAAATCCCTTTTTTTTCTTTTGAGGACCATCCCAATATGATGCCGATACGAAATTTGTGTTGTCGATCTGCTTGCAGTATGCAAGCTACATTTTACTCGTATTTCTTAAATCAATTAGAAGTTATACAGCCATTTTTATAAACCTTAAAAATTTGTTTTTTGTCTTTAACTTACCTAATTAGGAAAGGAAACAAAAAGAATCTTGAAAATCAAAATCTCTCTGGCCATTCTAGTTTAGTCTGCGAATTCCGATCCCGCAATTAATATCCTCTTATAGCAAGGCATATCCTCACATGAGGATATATAATATAACACTTTTTCTCAACCTTTTTTCCTTCACTGCACAATTATGTACTCATCCATATCTTGCAACACACAAAACTCTTTTTTTGATAGATTAAATTTATTTGGATCAATTTATAAAATGAAAATTAATCAACTGAATGGCCTGATTAGGTCCAAAATTGAGGATCTGGTTACAAGCCCTGGCTAACTGGATTTCTGTGAGCTAGAGCATGTGTTCGTCATGCGTGTATGTCTAGAGTTAATTGTAAGAGTAGTCTATAAGACAAAAATTTGACGTGATTAACGCTATTCATCATGAACTCAGATTTAATTATTATGAATGAGAAATTAAGAACAGTGAAACAGAACAGTTTTTCCATGAATTAGGCTTGTGTATCCAATCGCCTTTCTTATTGGTTTTATTTTATGAAAACAAAAATTTCATATTTATGATATATAAAAAAAACTTTAAAAACCCTGAATATATAATTTTTGTAATCTGTTACAATTGTAAACATGACATTTTGAATAATTAAGGTATTCCCTTATTTAAAAAATATTTTAAGGAAATTTTTTATTATTTTATGAATATATGTTGAGATATTCACTTTACTATACTTAAACTCAATCTTAACATGTCATTTGTAGTAAAAAAAATTGGGGAGAATTGAGTATCGTCATGCTATGTGCTAGGTCTGTCTGACAATGCTGAGGACCAATCGGCAAATAGGAGTCTGGCAGTGAAGGTGTTGAGAAAAAAGATCCACTGCTGGAAAACACCCACAGAGAAGGGGGGTGTGAAAAACCTATGGATAGTGCAAGCTAAAAGATGTAAAATATTTTCCAACTGAGAAATATTGTTTGTTGGTAATGTTATGTACATGAATTCTTTTTTGATTGGGATGGAACTATCCTCACACTATCTGGTAAGTCTTTTTCCTTCTACTAGCTCTTGGTAGCTTATGTTAGTGTGGTGAGATTCTAACAGGCCTTCTGGCTGAATACAGACATACGAAGGGTACAACTTTCCTCATTCCTCATATAGAAAGGAAGAATAAATATCTTTCCTTAGTTAAGAATGTATTCTTTGAGTGTAAAATACTCATAAAAATATCCAGTAGCATGAAACAGTTTTAAATAGGTTTTTGTTATAGGTTCACAACAAAATTTCCCTAAAATAAATTTTCATAAAATAACACTGAAAAATGTTTTAGTAGTAGAAAACTATCTCACTATTTCTACGAGGTACTGCTATTTGATTTTTCTTAAATCAATCATGAGCGCAGAACATTTTTCCCATGAAACATTTTTTCATTTACAAACAGTTCCAATGATCCACTTGAAATATGATAGGATTTCAGAAATAAAATTCCCTGGTCGACCTAATCCCAAAATGAAACATTCATAAAATATCTAAGTAGAAAATTTAATAATGAATATTGACAAATTCTAATGTATTTTTTGGAATACAAGATTTAACCAAAGGCTGCTAGAGCTTAAGACAAAGACATTGCCTCTGCAACAATAGAAAGACTTAATGCAGATCGAGTAAATCTACATAATCGATCTCTCTCAAATTCAGACCACTGATGATAAAATATAATACTGGAACTTAGATGTCCGAGCATAAGGTATAAGAGATACACTAATACCATTGGTCCATAATAGGTCAAGTGATAAGAAGCTAGATCGACTTACGGGACTAGGCATGTGGTCTGGATCTAGGCGTCTTGCCTGCTGCTGCGGTTGCTGCATTCCGCGGTTTGCCATTCCCATAGAGGGCTGAGCTCCAGACATTTGGGGCATCTGACCAACTGGATGCATTCCTGCAGACATTGGAGGTACCATCTGAGATGGATAAGCCCCTGGCATTGGCATGGAGGGAGGCTGCATAACACCTTGCTGTTGCACCATCCTGCTCTGGGGATATTGGGCAGTAGGAAGGGATTGAGAAGGCCCTCCTGGTATACCATTCACAAACTGTCCCTGCATTTGCTGCTGTCCTGGTGGGGGAGCACCAGAATAAGGCAAAGGGAAACCCCCATTCATTGAAGATTGCGAGTTTATCATAGGGACTTGAGAAGAAGGGTCCGAGTAACTCCCTTGAAAGGTGCTTTTTGAAGGGGCTGAGCCCTGCATGGGTGCTTGAGGCCCTGAAAATGGTGCCTGAGGTGGTGGCATCATACCACGTGCTGAAGGAGGCCTAGGATGAAGAGATCCTGCTTGGGATGAAATAGGTCCTTGTGATTGGCCAGGCATCAAAGGGTTTTGAAAGGGCATCTGTGATCCTTGCATATATCCTTGGGAAGGTTGCAAGGGAACATTCTGTTTGTGTTGAGGCATTGATGGCAGAGGAGGCTGCTGTCCTTGAGGGAAGATTCCTGGAGCATTGGAGGGCATCATCCCAGATGGCCTAACTGCTTGAGGGCCACCCATTTGTTGGAAACCCTGAATTACAAACATCGTTACTACTTTAACACAATGTCAAATATAGATCAAAGTTCTTTGCATAGTTATTGTACTTATATTTTACTTGTAATATTGTTGCTAATACCTAGGAGAGAATCCCTCGGAGGGAATTCTCTTAGTGATAAAAGACTTGAGTATCGACGGAAGCCTTTTTATAAAGAACCGACTTTGGGGAAGAGATAGCAGATATTGATATTCCAGTTATAAACTTTCACAATCTTTGAGAGAAAACAAAAAAGCGATACAGGGAAATAGTCGCCGGCAAGATAGTTACTTTTGGTAATTTTTCCCGTGAAGTATTAGACAAGCTAATAGCTGTCCAGGTTAGATAGGGATGTCGTTATTTTACACACCCTGTCAAGCGTCACTGACAGATTTCAGGGTTTAAATGTAATACATTGGGTGGTTAGTTAAAAAAGACATCTTCCAAAAACGACACATTACCATAAAAGATAATTTAAAGTGTTTTCTCAAATATCGTGCATTTTAATTGAAAATTTCAATAAAAATTAAAATCCATCCAAAGTGCATGAAATAGTTCAAAAGATCCATTTAAAATTGATAATAGCATGTGATTTAGAGTCCAAGCAAACTTCAGGATGAACTATTCCTAAGTACAATCTTAAGAGTAACTGTACTGAAGGATAATGCATCCGAGTGTTATGCCTATTTGACGTAGTTCCGGAAGCAACTAAATATATTTTACAGGGTTATGGGGTAAATCAGTGATTCCCAACCAGTGGGTCGCGGAAGGGTGACGCGACTCAATCCTAAAACTATCAGAAAACATCAAATAAACTATCAGAATAACAATATTTGAAAAGGTTGGGAATTATGCGAATGCAAAGATTCAGCTCGGCTCAACTTATCAGGGAATCAAATTCCCCGTAATCAAGAACTAAATGCTGCTTTGCAAAATGCAGTGAAAACCTTAATTCCAGATTTATTCCCCGTAATCAAATCTTCTTTGGAGTTAATGACTTTCCCACGTTGTGAGGTTATGATGAAATTATATACGTTGTAATATTTTCTATCTTATTTACCAAGAAGTGTTTCTTTCAAACGACCTACGGTTAACTAGTAAAGTGATAATATTGCCAATGGATGTCCAGAATATCACCCTGGATGGAATGTTATGTGGTGCCCGCTTCACTTTCGGAAGCACCCTTAATTGACCCACATGATATGCGGGTCAATTTGATTTCCCCCTGTCAATATCAGACTCGATTTAATTGTGATTTTCCTTATAGAATGCGATTGTTTCTTCCTCATCTTTCAATCCTTTATAATAGTGCTATACATGTTCATCATATTCCTGCCCCAAGTGTTATTGCTGGAAGGGAGCGACATTAATTGTAAATTTTATGACGGGTATATTGTACACAAAATAACTATACTTTGTCACTGGATGAAAGTTAGAACCAAGTCTCTCCTGATCTTTGTAATTCTGTGAAATGATTCCATTTCCTAGAATCTTGGATAGCAACCATGTAGAAATTCTTTATGTTTTGTCTCTATTAAGAACCATTTACCGGAACTGTTTCCTTCTCTCATTGTAATGGTAATTAAACTGCAAACACGACAAAGAATAACTACAGCATTTACAAATGCTCATTCATCCAGGTATCGTCATTGTTATTTATATCACAAAAATTGCCCATTGAAAACAAACTAAAATGTGTTGTTACAAATGATCTAAGAAACCAAGTCCATATTTATGTATTTAGGCTTACGTGAAACAAGTTTTATGTTGGAGGCAATATCTCATGGTAAATGTTGGGTGAAGAAATGAGAGTGACTAAATTACTTAAATACTTTATGAATTGATAGATAGTATACACAATCAAAAAATAGTTGCAACATTTAAGTTAATGAAAACTCTGGTTTAACAATATAATGCAATTGACTAAATAGGAAAAGCATTGACATGATTACAATCTTCATTTAATTTACTTTTAAATGGTCTTGTCATCTAAATGTGTGTCAAATATTTACACGGTATATATCACAAAGGGCATGCAATAAAGGCTTTCTCAGACTAGTTTCTCCGACGCATGGACCGATTGTTTTGGCCACATACTTGAAAGCTAACTACTGAAATGACGATCAAACAGAAACTGAACAAAATAGATCAGACTTAAGGGCAAGAAATGAAACGAGATTAATATGTATGAAATTACAGTGTCTCATCACATAGCCAATCAAAACATCTAATAAGAGCTGTACCAAATAAAAACTTAGTTACATTTTTATCGTAGTTTGAAAAGACACTTTTGGAGCCAAAGAGAGATGTCTCTATTCAAACCAACCAGTGATTTAAGAATTATTTAAAGAAGTGTCATGTAGCAGAATATCTCTTAATCTCTCATATTTGGATATTTTTAAAATCAACGTTTCCCTGTAATTGACTCACCATATCCGATGCCTGAGAAGTCTGTAAGGACATTGTACTCATCCTCGAAGTCAGCTGATCAGAGGCAGGCAGAGGTTGGTTTTGAGGCTGCATGCCTCCTGATGGAGCCTCAGCAAGGGGAACAGCATCTGTCCCAGCAGTCATACAAATTAAATGCATGAGATTTACGCACACATCATTAATCCCATACAGAATGAAGTATGTCTTACTGGGTATTTGTCATACTATACAGTGATCAAAAAGTCGTTAAGATAACTCTACCACTTCAGTTCTTTACATTTATGGCCTGACGTGACACGTCGATATCTAGATAGCATAATAAATTATTACAGGTCTTACCTCTTTGTTTCTTTAGGTTAAGTTTCTTCCATTCTCCAAAATTCCATTTCATAGTACTACCTAGAATTTTTTATTAATTACAACAATGGTTTTCAAAATTTGAAGCATTTGATCTCCAATGAAACCTTTCCATAGTTGTCTTAATTTTCTCTATGATTAGAAATATTACAAGACAAATTCACTCATTTCGATAAAAATTCACAGGAAAATGCATTAAACTTGTTTTAATAAAAAAATATCAACCGCTCTGATGAAAATAAGTAGACATTGCAGGCATTTGTACTGTCCTTGAATTAAGAAGAATTTCATGTAAGAACTTTACTGCAGTAAAGAATTGATAGGTAGAAATCACGAGGATTGTAGTTGTTACCTTTTTTTACATATAACATACAAATGCTGATCAGCCTAAGCTTGATTTATCAATGAGATAAACTTAAAAAGCAATAGAGAATTAGGTATTCTGTATAGAATAAAGATGTAACCCTAATTAACTTCAAACATATTTGATGGTAATAATCAAACCCTATGATAACTTGACTTATACTCGCCACAAATTTATTATTCCTGGCTCTTTACACACTTAAGAACAACACTTGCTTCATCATAACTAAATGGACAATTTTTTAAATCAGAAAACCAATTTTGTTATATTTTTATCTATATATCTATATCTATACATCTAAATATCCTGCTTTTATAATGTTAGTGTATTTTCACCAAATTTAGTCCAATTACCAGATTTATAATTATAAAATACTACAGATTATACTGTGAATCCATATTTTGGTCATAAAATCTTCAACAAAAAAGACACTTTCATCATTATCGATACTAACCTAGTGTAGGCGGAACTGGTCCATTTGATACAGGAGCATTACTAAACTGAAAGGGTGATTTCGGCATTGAAGACATTTGGTTTTGCATACCCGCAGGCGCGCCTGCAGGAGGAAATCTCTGAAAATTCACGTTTCCTGGCGATGGAACAACAGGCGATTGCATTCCTTGAATATTGCCCGCCGAATGTGACATTCCTTGTAACCTGACAGCAATAAAACAAAATTAATGTAGCAATAACATAAAATCTAGTGTTATGAGACATAATCAACAATTTTAAAGATAACTTACTGGGTATTAGCTTGCGGATAACCCGACTCTCCAAAAGATTGTTCTGGTCCTCCATACTGTGAAGGTTGAGGAATATACTGAGGATTCATAATTCAAGAAGGAAATATCCGGCACACCTAACAAGAAATGTATAATGTTTTGTTATTGATGCATCTCTAACAGTGCACACTTCATGTAGCGGAAGCATTAGCGACACATTCCTTGAAATATTCCGCAATAAAACACTTAAATTTTGAAATCATTTAACCTAGATACCTCGATTTATATAAGAGGTGCACTAAAATTTAGATTCATGATTTTAAATGGAAAATATCCAGAATTATAATGCTGAGGTTCCAGTCATGTCAATAGCATTGGTCTTAATGTCATTTTTAATAAATAACTTGCGTAATAGAATGGCTACATCACAAGAGTACATACTAAACCATTACAAGACTGAAGTATGTCAAAACCATGGGTAAATTCGAGCAGTACTTACATACATTTAATAGAAAAATTAAATCGACATTTTCTTCCAGCTCATTCCTTATTTCAGCTGCTGTGCCACGTAAGGTCGATATGAGCATGCGCAAGCCCGGCCACGTCAACCTAAGCTTATGAGACTACCGCGATTCTTAAACTAATATAACATAAACTTTCGAATAGTTTTAGGATAGGTGACAAAGGAAAGATTTCTTCGATGAACAGATAAACCTTTTTTGTATTTATATTTAGAAGAGATAATTTTATTTATAGCTTCCACATTTATAAATTTGGCACATCAAATTTAGTTTCGTATAATGTGAAACATTATCAGAAGAGGATTTTGTGAATTCCAGTGTAATTAATTAATTTACGTAACTTTTAAACAGTTTTTGTGTGGAAGTTTTCTGTCAGAAGAATTTCATAATTTAACATACAAAATTCGGAGATATATTTTTTTAGCTTTATTTAGAAGCATTTGTGCGATAAAGATTGCGGTTAAGCTAAAACATATTTTAATGTTCTAAAGTCAGTGAGCAATATCGAAATTAATCTTTTTGCAAATATTTATGATATTCATCATGAAATTCACTCGATGTACTATTTATACAAGTATCAAAGGACTTGTTAGAAAAGACAGCAATCGAACGATAAACAGATTGCTGAATAAGGCCCTCACCCCTGTTTAAAACTTCATATCTGATGTAAAATTCCGTACTTTCTTTATATTTTCTTATGTCAATCTGCTTGACCATGACTGTTTTCCATTTTTAGTAATACGGTGATCCAGCAAATAAAAAGAACTTCAAAGAAAAGCAAGTAGGCGAATGGAAAGAGACTACCGGACTAACAATAAGTAATCAGCAGCACGTGTATCAAGGAATAAAATTAAGAAACCTGCAATAATTATGATACTTGCATTTTCTCAGTGATGTGGCCTGTAGAACAGGAGTTTTAATTTTTAACCTGCGCTATTAATAACATTCGCAAGTATCAGAAAAAGCGTTCAGAAGTACAACATTTTTTATTATGCATGCATGAAATCAAGAAATTGATCTTTCGGAATATCTTTGTTTACACCTTATTTATTTTGACATTGCTGTTCCTATAGTGCTGTCTTAAATTTCACTTCTTCTCGCCTTCGTCAATGAGATATAATGGAAATATATTTGAGGTAGATTCGTATTTAAATAGAAAAGAAGTTTATCTCATACTGAGGAAAGAGTCACAAAATACTCCTGAGTTATCTGTTATCTCATATTAATTTGTTTTTATACTCTGAAAACATCTTTCTGTCTCTTATCAGCAACTCAAATTAAAATAATCTTAAAACTGCAGCCGAAAATAAACCTGCATAATTCCTTCCCTCTTTGATATTTGTCAGTATTCTACTTCTCTTTCTCCTTCCTTCATATTATTAATTTTTTTACGCTACATGGATTTGATTTTTAACAATTTATGAGGAATCCAGCTTGGCAGCCATGGTGTACTAATGCAATGCATTGCATTAGTACACTCCTGGCCAAAATTAACGCGGCACCGGCCGTAAGGATCGCTAGGGAGGTGCTGCGTTAATTTTGACCAGGAGTGTACATTACATAATTATTAATTGAAACTACCAATAATGAAGGAAATTATTAAAATAAATAAAATTTTTCTAGAAACCAAACAACTAATTCCAGCAATCAAAAAATGCTTCTGAAGAGGCTTTTTTGATGATTTTACTGGGAAGGTCCTAATGTAACACATTGTTATATCCCCATTTGAAATGCATAGTAAATGGCTCTCTGGGACCGAACCAAGGACCATTAGGGAAAGGATGAACAACGTGTATAAAATGTATTTATGATCTCTATTTACATGCTGAGTTATAAGATTCTATGTTATTGGGAAAGGGTTTTAAAAAATCTTAAAAATTGTAGCAATTTCTAACTTTAGAGACACCTGGTGTCGAACCCAGGACATATATACAGATATGTTAATACACATTATAAATTGGTAGGACTTGATCTTATTTACTGCAAAGTTTGAAGTCCATATCATACCAGGAAAACACCTAAAATAGGATTCCATTATCTCCTTTAGATATGCACTGAGGAATGTAAATGACTCACTGGGATTGAACCATCAGCAAAATGTTAAACAGAGTACAATATAATCATGATCTCTATCTACAAGCTGAATTTCAAGTTTCCATCTTATCAGGAAGGGATTCAAAAAAATCTTGAAAATTGCCAAAATGCATTTTAAATATGAGAATATTTTCCCTGACCTAGCGTCGAACCAAGGATAATTGTCGAGGATGTCTTTTTGATTTTCGTTGGATATGCACGGCCTCTAGCGATCCCTTGAATTTCAACTCTCTACTTCGACGGGAAGTGCCTCAAAAATATTTTCGAAAATCCCTGCAATGCATCTTTATGGAGCAAATTGTGACTTTGGGGCATCCTGGCATCGAACCCCTGACACTGAGGTTCAAAGTCGCACTCTTTCTGGCGGTTACACACTATGTTGTAAACATTTCAAGTCAGTGACACTTGTGGAACATGGTTAGAATTTTGATCCCCTATGAATGAGTGAGAGTGTATATATATATACAAGTAAAAGTTGCTTGCATTCTGCAAATAAATGATATAAATTTAAAGTTGATGTCATATCGAGAAGGTCCTAAAAAGATAAAAGAAGGGATTGAAAATATTCTTAAAAATCGCCACATTTTATTTTAACTAAGAGAAATTTGGACCAACCTGGCATATAACTCACACATTTGGTGACAGTTTTATAAATAAAGAAGAGCGCGTTTTCTTGGACTATTATTATCTATATTATCGAAACTGTGATATGTATTTTTTGGGACACCCTAATATATATATGTAGTATATATTTTATATATTAAGGGTGCCCCAATAAAATCAAAATCAATTTTTTTTTCGAACGCATATCCTTATTTTTTTCTATTTGGCCCTATTAACTCATCTAATAAATATTGTTACAATTGAATTATGGTAAGTCGTGCTGTGACTTGATGCCAAAAAATTTAAAATAATTAAAATTTGCACTGACAATTGGAACACCAGGTTAGATGAGAATTAACAAACAGATTCGCACGAATCTTTCAGGGCACGTTGATTGCTTAAAAGAAGTGGACAGGTGTCTGACCATTTAACCCAATGGCCTTTAGTTTATAAAAAATTAGCAACTGAATATCGGAGTTAGGCAACCACACCATACACGAGCATTCCCAAATAGTTCTTGAGTTAGTAGGAAATTATTTTCTTCCATTTATTTTACTGATAACAACTTATCCTTTTGTGATTAAATTTCATAATGTAACCTTCCAAGCAGTCTTTAATTTTAGTAAGCATTTATTCTAATATACACAACTCTGTACAGTGGGCTAGAATCGAAAAAAGCTGGCCAAGAATACAACTGTATTGACAATGTTGACTGCATATTCTTTGTCAAAACCGCAAGAACCATTTACGAGATGGCAGCCTTTTTTGTGAGGGCACCAACTATCAAATCCTAAATATAGAGTCTAAGTATCACTGGTTCAACCTCGCATAAGAATCTGCTCACAGATATTACCATAACTTTCTTTTAAATTTTCAAATTTCAACTGTGTTCTTCCACACACACCAATATGTGTATGAGTGCCTTTACTTTTCGGCAGACAGGATGGAAAGGACAAAGACTGGCTTCACTGAAGGAAATTTTATATTGCACTATTCTTGGCATCTGCTCTGATAGCTATAAACTTGGGGTAATACTGCAATCCACGACTTCAAAGTTAGAGAATAATTTATTGCCAATTTACCTTAATTTTGACTCACGATGCAGGAAATGTTACTGCATAAAATATTACAAACATTCGTTAAATATTTATTCTGCAATTATTTGGGAGATATTTGAAATAAAAACAAATATTTCCGACACCATGTATACATAAAAAACTACAATTTCAGCTTTAAGAGAGTAATTAATATTCTTAAGATATCCCTAATCAAATGGGAGGTGTATCCAACAGTTATCAAATATGGTACAATTTTTCTTTGGCAATTTCATTGATAAAAATAATAATGCAACCATTCATTCTGAAAATTTACTACAATACTTAGATTAAAAATACCTTCATTTGACTAACACCTTTCCAAGTCCTGATATTTGATTAAACACTTGGATTTTTTTAGGTATGAAATTTATAATAATAAAGCATGAGCTCCCATAGGGAATTGAACTGAGGACCACTTCCATTAAAGACAAAAGTTTTGCCAACTCAGCTATTTGGGAGCTCTGCTTCTCTCGATTTCCTGTGGTTGCGCAAGTGAAAAATAGTGAAAAAATAGTATAACCTTGGGCTAAGTTGCACACTTTTATGTGCTAAGATAAAATTCAATTCCATCATTTGGGATTTCCTATATCAGAGGTGATATAAGGAAGACCACGATCCATAAGTTGGTGAAACTGCTCAGTAAGAGAAGGGAAAGGTATGCCAGGATCCTGGGGAGTAAAAACCATCCAAATCCAGGAATCTCCCAAAGGAAGCCTTAAGTTAACTAATTGAACACATTCTAGTAATAATAAGCAGGACCTCTAGTTTTCACCAATTTATTTTTGACAAGGAATAAAAAATAAAACATTCTTAACATCATAGAATGTGTCTTTCCATGAAAATCTATAAAACATTTCAGGGAAATAAATTGCTTATTTACACAGTATTACATAAATAGAAACCATGATAATAATGAAAGGTAATTCAAATCCAATGTACCATCGATACCCCTTGGATATTTTATTCTTGTGGATGCTGCAGATGAACCCATGGAATGTGATCAAGTTGTCGTAAAAGAGAGCACATCTGATGCATTGCGAGAATTCAGTAAGAGCGGCTGATGTCAAACGAACTGTTTCATTTAAATTGATACATTTGGCAAATATGGGGATATCAAAGCCATTGCATTGCCATTTTACTATACATAATCTGGATATTTCTTTAAAGAAACAGACTTATTGCTGCAAAATCTTCTTTCAACTGTATCATGATGAAATGAGAAACTACTGTGTTAAAAAAAGAAAGTGATTCCTTAAGAATGGTTAATTTGCAAATTTAGTAGTGTGACTGGAAATTCTGTTAGAAATGAATGTGAAAAAATTCTAATGAGCAAAAAGATAAATCCTGGATCCTCCGTATGTCGGATACTTGGCAGGTAAGTCACTAGACCAACCTAGGGTTTGTAAAACTAAGCAGTAGTACCTCAAACTATAATTGTTTGAAGAGGTATTTCAAACTCTGAATAACTCAATCCTGATAATGTTCCACCTTTGAAATTAATGGATGTGAATCTCCACACTCCTTTCATTTTGATACACAAACAGCCAATGAGTACATATATATGAGTATTATGAAGACATTAATAAAATGACAAAATTCTTACAAGGACTTCTGAAATAAATGGAGAAATCTCACATCAATAAATGGAAAACTGTACAGAACTTTTTCACAGCGAATGCAGTATGAATGTAGAATCATCGCTTGAAATTCAAATCACAACACTTCAAGAATTGATGGTAATATCTCCAGAGAATATCAAGTTCAACTGTACGTGAGAAATAAAACCTTTAGTGCTTGAGAATGTAATAAGAAAGAGCATAAGTCTCTGCAGAAAAGAGAGGAAAGAAATTTTGCAATGCATTTGAATGACAGGTTAAAAAAAGCTCAGGAGCAAGAAAATAAAGAGACAATAGGATGATTAAAGCTGCAAGGATTAAACTTGCGGTGACTGGGTTAATATTGAACTTCAGCTGCTTTGCCAAAAAGACTTCAAAATTACGTTAAATTGTGGTACCATGGCTATGACTGAAAATCTATGAACTTAATAGCTTCTTCACAAGTGTAGGTTTCACCAATAACATTTACAATGCCATTTATACATGATAGAAAGAAACTCCTTTAGTTGCACAAGTAAGTTGATCATTCAAAAGACACTAAAGAATAGGAGCCATAAATCACCTCTTAAACAATCAGTGTGGATAAAGAAATTGAATATATAAAATAAATATATTGAAGATAAAAATATATTCAGTAAAACCTTATCTTTTTGAAATAAAAGGGAATGCTCAAGTATTTAATATATCTACAATAAAATAGTTCAACATAAAAGAAGTTTTTACACAGTGCTAATTCCATAACTATGCGGTAGATCTGTGATAGATTCAGGCTTGTTCCACTAGAAAGCAAATTGATATAAAGGTATAAATGTAAGATATTTAAAATTTATTTAAAAAACTAGAGTATTATGTGCACCCGCCAAACCAGTGTTTTCCAACCTTTTCAAGTCACACATTACATCTCCTAAAGACAGCTAACTCCCTCTAAAATTAAAAGAATTTATCTTTATGGTCAACCTAATTATATTTAGTGATTCAATACTTGAATCATGCCAAATTATTTCTCTGGTACACTGTGTGGCTTGAATAAAAAATTATGAGGGCCAAAACACAATGCGTAAAACGTATAGAAATGACAATTTTGTAGTAATAACTTAGATATACTATTGAACAAATGAATAAGGAGAGACAGATAAATTAAAAAAACCGGGGATATGTTGGGAGAGAGTGAATTAAATGATCATCAAATCAAATCTGTGCTTCCAATTGAATTGAACATGTATTTTGAATAATCTGAATGGTGTAGTAAAAAATGCTACGAAAACTACTCATTACTTGGAATTAGAAGGTATTCTGAATTACCTACATCTAATTAACAAGGTTTTACTGAATACAGCCTATTTTAAAGTGATAAAGAATCAAAAGGCGCTCCAAATTTAACTCAAATACAATTTTATGTGTTCATCCTTTTATCTCCTTAAGGTCATAACAGCTGTAAAGCTGAAACATTCGGAATCCTTTTCAGACATATCTCCTGAAAAAAAACATGGATTAAGGTAAAAATTTAACTCATTGGTGCAGAATAAATCCAATTGCCTTCAGATGCTCTTAAGGATTTGGTTTAGTCCCTCTTTTCCCAAAGCAAAAATAAATTTAACATGTAATCACTGAAACTGGGTGAAAGGAGCAAATGATGACAAGAAGATGCGAAGAGGAATAAATGTATGAGACCACACAGGAAAGAATGCACAACAACAGCTGAAGTGGATTTCTAGTGATATCAATCCTTCACTGAACCTAAAAATGATTGCTCATGCTCAAAATTTTCTTAAACCTGAAGAAGGAAAAGTAATGGTTTCTAAAAAAGAAAAACACATTTCCAAATAATCTTTACCCATAGTTTCCAAATTATCAAGAAATTTAATTTTACAAAAATACATCATCTGTATTTGATTATATGACATTCCATAGTTTCATCTTTCTCAAAAGTTTTAACCATAAAAATATTCTTTCAATGGCAGTTCTTCAAATTTGTTGGTCAACAATCTTCCCACCAATGTTATGAAACACTAGAACGAATTGGCAGAAATTTATGGCTAAGAACAATATAAACAAGGCACACATAGTAAATTTCATAACATGCAAATCAATTTGCTTGGATGAATGTCTATGTTTTGGGTAATCATTATCTAACCAATATGGTTTTTTAAGCCTTGACACTGCACTCACAGTAATAAGCTAGTTATTAAAACACACATCTTGAAGAAGACAGCATTTGAAAGCATCTATGGAAAAATAATTATTTTTGGAACTCGCATAACATCAATTTAATATTAATAAGAGACAAAAAAGTCTATTCCATAAGCAAGAGATTTTGGCCTTCCCATTCTTAAAGAAATAACATCAACATGAGTCCGGGTATATTACAGTATAACAATCAACAATTTTAAACTAAAATATCCAAATTTATAAAATCTGTTCAACTTCCAGTATATACTATTCCTTTATACGAATCAACTAATTAAGTGCATAACGTTTAGCAGGAAGAGTGAAAACACTGTTTTGTCACAGATATGAGATTCAGTGGCTCCATGAGAATTCAATACTCCACTCCAAGCGCACCAATCCAAAACATTGTTTGCGCTCAGCACAGCCATTAAGCAATAGTTCATCACTCTCTCTCATGAACAAATAGAACTGATTACTTGTATTTCCCTCGAACACAGAACATCTAAGCTTTCACTCTATTTGTACAACACCTCAAAATACAATAGTAGCAATGAGTCATTTGCGAGGAAAAACATGATCCTGTCAGTTAAGGCAACATACACACAAAAGGCACACTCATATCACACAAACATACACATTACTAAAAATACCACACCGAAAATACTTATACATGATTCCACAGTAGATGATAATAAGTCATCCTCTAAACAACCAGTCGTTTGACAAAATCTCTCACATGATATTTTTCAAGGTGCAGACTTTTCCTTCTTTGTAAACATGTAAAGCGCATGCCAAAAATAAACGACAGCATGCAGATGACTAAAGAGAAGTCCACCTGGGCAAAATTTTCCTGGCATGAGTAAAAGCTACCATGGAACAAGTAAACTACTTTTAAATTATGACTGGTCAAAGTCATCCTCTATATAATATAGTAACATGTACAAACAATAACATTTATAGCAAAATGGCACTGTTGGTCACTTTTTTGGGCAATTGAAAAGTCTCATCTTTGGTAGTTTCTCGTCACGGAGATTCATTGTGGCATACACAGGAGAGAGGAATGAGCGGTCGTTAGCTGTCCCTGTTCGGATGCTTTGCAAGGAACCGTCTTGGCCAAGGCAGAGGCCATTCGTACTGCCGTGGCACTGGCCCACCCACATTTCCTTCAAAGTATCGGAACATTGGATACCACCACACACGGCTCAGGAAATTGTTGGGCCCCTTTTGCTGAAACGGAAAACAATTAACAAATTTCTGGTCAGGTACATGTCAGGTTGAGGTTTTTTCATTACAGATGTGTCCAATAAAAATGAGATTCATTTAGCATTGTAATAGAATTAACATTACAAAGAATTAATCTTGCAAGCTAAACATGAATCTTGGTAAGAAATAAATCTACCCATCTATTCTGCAGGCTGATATTTGGTAAGGGATGGGTTCACCTTCATTCAAATGATCGAAGATATAATTTAGATAAAGAATGTAGTTTTCCTGCCCATTTTACTGATTTTCCTCAATGCTTAAAAGGCTCACGAAGATGGCTGGACGCATCTTCCAACACTTTGATAATTTCTACTGAAATACATTTGAGATATAATAGATATGCAGCAAATTATATAAATAGTATGCTAAAGAAACTTCCAGTATCTTTACAAAATACATCAAAAGCTTTAAGAATGACAACTGTAATAACTACAACATTCGCATAACTCTTTGAATCACACTCCTCATAACATAACTATGATTATAACAAAATGAAAGGAAATTGAATGAAGATTTTAATCATTCCAACACTGTTTTTCCACTTTTGTAATCAACATATCATTTCCTAACTTCTCAAAAAAGTTTTCTAAACAAAAAAGTTCGATTATGAAGCATGTGTTTAATTTAAGTAGATTTCCTAGGCATCATAGTAAAGTCTAGAGAAGACCTTTAATTCCTACTGCCCCTAACAAACATGATAATTATCAAAGATCACATGTAAGTAGATATATAATCTAGATGCTAGATTTAACAGATGAATGTATTTAAAATAATTTAACTTGACATTCACACTGCATATTTATATCTATAATCAGTTCCATCAATTTCAACTAGTTTTTCTTTTACTCTAACAGATTAATGTCACTTTAATCATGTCAAATGATAATCAAATATTTAACAAGACAAAGAAAACTCACCTTTAAAGAGCTGTTGTTGGCCATTGTGTGGTATATCCAAAAGAGACGAGTTGTGATAAAATATGCCAATAAAACATCTACTGTGTAGTGACCGCGGGCGATGAGCACCATAATCACACCAGTCAATGCACACAGACATGCAGTCCAGTGAACTAGGTAGCAACGCTTCGGAGTGTCTGTAAAGTAAGAATAAAATATAATTTAGTCATAAAACAATAAATTAGGGTACCATAACTGCGAGGAGAAGAACTGTGATTTGATTTCCCTACGCTACTTAAAATTTCTCACTCAATGTTTACCCCTGTTAATGCAAAAGAGGTCACATAAAATTTAAATGTAATAGTATAGTTATAAGTGCTTCGAGAGCTTAGGCCATTCTGCACATGGGCTTTCACCAGGAATAGAACATGGGATAGCCTTCACCTAAGTCAAATGCACAGCCCAAATAGTTATCTGGGAGCCCAGATTTAAACAATGATGATTTTCAATACAATAAATAATTCTTTAATTAGAATGACTTCATCAGTTCCACAATTACTTTTAAACGTTAGTGGAACTTAAAAAGTTGTTCATCTTCTAAGATGCTTGTTTTCCACAAATTAAATAAAGCATATTAATTATTTGATGATAGTATATGATAACTATATGATATTCGAGTAAAATGTTGCTTGCATTCTGCAAGCATGTTGATAACACAAATTTCAAGTCGACATCATCTCTAGAGGGTCATCAAAAGTAGAAAAAGTATTGAAAATATTCATAAAATTCGCTGCAATTTCTCCGCCTGGCATCGAAATCTGGTCTTCCTGATGATAATTAATATGCAGAACAACAATGGATTACCGTCTCTAACTATGTGTGAAAACTCAAGCAGAAATATTGGCTGCAACTGCCTCAAACAACGTCCTACTTTTCCCATATATTCTTTATGTTAGAATATTTAATGTGCTCTGGCATCGAACCCGGAAACAGCATGGTCTTATCTATTTTTTTTTCATAAACCAAGTCTTAATATACATCTTCTATCTAAGCAAGAACTTCCTATCATTTCGATAAGTGCTAGAAAAAAATAATGAAAAACTATCCCAATGTGTTTTAAATGGGAGATATATTTACCGCTAGGCGTTGAACCCGGGACTTTCTTGCAATACTTTCTATGCAGCACATTAGAAAATAACCATCTCTAACTATGAGTAAAAATTCAAGCAGAAATATTGGTAGCAACTGCCTCAAACGACGTCCTGCTTTTCCCTTATATTCCTTATGAGAGAAAAGTTATTGTGCTCTGGCATCGAACCCAGGGATAGTATGGTATTATATAAATTATTTTCTTAAACCAATTCTTACCGTGCATGTTCTAGCCAAGCACGAACTTCCTATCATTTCGATAAAAGCATAAAAAAAATAATGAAAAACTACTCCCATGTATTTTAAAGGGCAGATATTTGCATCGTCCTAGCATCGAACCCAGGATATTTCTCGTGAATGTCATTTATGTTTTTGATAGATCATGACCATATATATATAGGCTTCTAGAGTTTTGATTCTCTACCTATACGGGAAGTATTTTATTTTATTTCGGAAAATCAAAGCAAAGCATTTAAATGGAAAAAATTGGGACTTTGGGGCCCTCTGGAATCGAACCCACGACACTGATGTTCAAAGTCGCAATTTTTATGGTGGTTACACATTATGGCCAATACGTCGTAAAAATTTCAAGTCAATGACGCTTGTCGTTTAGGCTGTGAATTAGTATCCTATCTATCTATCTATATACATGAATGAATCCGGAGAAGCATCTATATATAATAGATATATATTGAGCTCAGCCATCCCCACTTCTAATGTTTTTCTAAAGAAATCAAATTTGTTTGCAATTATTGTGAATATTTTTGTATGAATACAGTAATGTGCAATGCTTAACAGGCCTTGATTCTCATGATTTTTTTTATTAGAAGCATCTATATATAATAAATAATTTATTCATTTGACTGCAACCCGAGGGATTAAGGAATAATTTGAAGGTTAGAAGTGTACACCACTAAGCTAGAGCTATATCTTGTTTTCCTAAAATAGGAATAAGACTGAACTACAAATTATCTTAGGTTGAGATCCTATCTGGTACAAATTTTATGCCTACAATCTTTGGGATCATATGACCAATAAAATGAAAAATATGGACTTTGAGTGATAAACATAAAAAGAAACTACAAGCAATGGAAATGATATTCTAGAGGTGTCACGAGAATAAAAAAAGAGCGACAGAATAAGAAAACTAACAATACGAAAAAACCTCACACACCATTAATTAATAAAATTAATGGCTCACAACTAAGGTGGTTAAGATGATCTGTGCTGAAAGGAAGAGCAAAGCTATCCTTGAGTTTTCGCGTAGGCAGCACTGATGCCAGAATTTGAATGAGTGGTTTATTTCTGCCGTTGCCAGCTGCAGTGAGAACGGGACCTCATTCCATCTTTATCCACCTCCAACCACGTTGCTCAGAAATCAGGGCAATGTGAAAATATAAGAGGACAACCAGATAATTGAGAGCGCTATCTTAAAAATCAAATGGAAGTCAAACAAATGATGTATCTGGTAAAAGATGAAGCACAGTTTGGCCATCAGGCTTTCGGGAATCTCTTTACATTTAGATCTTTACCAAGTGAGTTGGTGTATGGCAGAAGGTAATTTTAAAGTAACACAACTTATATACAGTGGTACCTCGAGGTACAAGCAGCCCAACATACGAGTTTTTTGAGATACGAGCCGGAGCTTGGGCCATATTTTCGTTCAAGATACGAGCCTAAATCCGAGATACGAGCAGTGTTTCCAAGCCAAGTGCAGCCAAGAAGGCAATTAAATTTACGTAAATGTTAAGCTTAGTTTAAGTTAAGTGCATTGTTTTAAGTTTTTTCTTTCATTTGAAATAAGGAAAGTGTAGTTTTAGTTTTAAAGTTACGAAAATAGTTTTAAGTTCTAAAAAAGCGCCGTTTAGGTACGTGTCTAATGTGCCTGCTTAACAATAAATATTATTATATATATATATATATATGTGTTGTAGTCGTCAATATTCAAGGGAGCCAAAAATCATATAAAGGTAAAAAATGTTTGGTCTCCTCGTAACAAATAAAGAGGAATCTGTTTCTATCTTACAGCATCTGTACCGAAAAAGTCCCAGAAATCGCTGGTATCACATTCCCTGGACCTCTGATAAGAATCAACCTTATCTCTCGGCCATCCGGTGTTGCCAAGTTCAGTACTTCAAAGCCCCTCAATCTTATGCAGCTACGACTACGCCGTTCATTTTTTTTGTGAGGAGCTGTACTAAGACTGATTGCTTAGTGTTTGATTGGGCAGCCCTGGTAACATGGGATTTTGAAGAAGAGCCAGATGAACATGTGACACACTAGAGTCATGATAGTTATCCATACTGATTGTTTAGTGAAGTATGTTTTGCTTGTGCGTTGCGACAATGTACTAATACGCCAAAGCCGTCGATGAGTTAGTAATCACTTGTTATTTTGTTAGTAAACGTACTGTTTTCAATCAGTGCTCAATGAACATGTCAGTGGAATTACATAGTTCTGAAAGGGTATATTTTTAGTAGTGGGTGAAAAACATCGATTTATATGTTCAAAACTGCCTTCTAATTGACATTTTCTGACAGCTGGAGGGACAAAACAGTTTTTCCAAAGATGTTCTACACAGCAAATGTCACTCTAACTTAGTGAGTTTTTGTGCTGTACATGGTGTCTGATATATTTGAGTTTTAAGGGTCATTATTTCAAATATCACCCAAATAATTGAGAAAAATAAACATTTAACATAAGTTTGTAATATTTTATGTAATGAAATTTCCTGAATCGTGAGTAAAAATTAATTCTCCAATTTTGAAGTCAGGGATTGCAGTATTACCCCAAGTTTATAGCTATCAGAGCAGATGCCAGGAATATTGCAATATTAAATTTCCTTCAGTGAAGCCAGCCTTTCCATCCTGTCTGCCGAAAAGCAAAGGCACTGGTACACATATTGCTGTGTTTGGGAAGAACACAATTGAATTGAAATTTGAAAATTTAATAGAAAGCTATGTTAACCCTTCCAGCTTGTGCGACGCACCGTGTGTGTCAGCTCAATCCCATGCCTCTAGTGTGACTTTAATTGGAGGTATTTAAATCGCCCTGGCTGCTTTTTTTCACGAGCATCAAAGATTTTGTGCAGACATTAGCCTTAAAATTTTTAGCATTGTAATCGCTATTTTTAAAATTACCAAAAATAAATTATTATTACAATTGGTTATGCTTTATTATTACAAGTAAAATGTAGCTTGCATACTGCAAGCATATCGATAACACTAATTTTAAGTCGACATCATATAGAGAGAGTCCTCAAAAGAAAAATATGGATTGAAAATATTCTTAATATTTGCTGCAATTTATTTGTCCGGCATCAAACCCGGGTCTTCCTGGTGATACTTACTCTGCAGTACAACAGAAGATCACCATCTCTAACTATGTATGAAGATTCAAGCAGAAATATTCGCTTTGCGCGTATGGCCGTCCTTTGCGCTTTTCTAAATTCTGCCCATGGTACATGGCTATGATCTTGTCCACCAAGGCTATTTTGAACGATAGATGATCTTTCTTATTACCAGCCTTGTAATATAAAATGTAAGCATTCAATACAGCTGTATTTACAAAGTGGTTGAATAATTTTTTGTACCACACTTGTCCTTTTCCTTTCTAGCAAAAAGGATTCTAAAAGCTGATCTTTCAAGTCTACACCTCCCATATATTTATTAAATTCTATTACACATGTAGGTTTATTTACAAATTCTAACCCACCCTTTCGGCTTACGGGTTGCATATCGTCTGAATGTTTAGCAGTCAGCACTGCCACATCGTGCTTATCCTTCCACTTCAACGCCACCGATTTCCCACACTTTGCACTAACCACTTCCTTTCCTTTCTTTAGTTTCTTTTTTAGATTTATTGGTATACCTTTGCGTGCGATTCTAACTGTTCCAACAGCATCTGTTGCCCTCTGAACCAATCTTTGGAAAAGATCGGGACTACTATAATAATTGTCCATGTAAAAACATCTTCTTGAATCTAATAATTGCTCACACAAACTTAGAACAACTTTTGTCAAGAAAAGATATGTGTCTTTGGCGATTTCATAGCCTAATTTTGTCCCTGAGCCACTGTATATTATAAAATTCAACAAATATCCTACAGAATCACAAAGTTCAAACATTTTTATGCCAAACTGGAAAGCTTGGGAATATACTGTTTCCACGAAAGCCTACCTTTCCGCAACAACAAAGACTCATCTACACTGATTTCTTTATCCGGTATATACACTTTCTGGAATTTATTTTTCAAATATTCACTAATTGGCAGAATTTTATACAATTTAGGATCTCTTTTTGCAATTTCCTTATTGGTGTTATCTACAAAATGGAGAAATTTGTTCAGCAATGAAAACCTTTCTTCGCTCATTACATTGGGGAAAAACAGAGTTTCTAATATATGTTTCCTACTAAAATACATTCTGAGACTTGGTTTCTGAATTATTCCCATCACCATAAGCAAACCTAGGAATACTCTAAATTCGTTCGGAGTAGTGGGAACCCACTTTTGAAAGTGCGTTTTCTTTTGCATCATGATTTTTTCTTTCTCACGAGCAAGAAACTGTTCCGTCTAACGGTTTGTTTCAGTCACTATGATCGTAATTAGGTCAGACACAAACCCAGGTCTCCCACTTTACGAGCAGACGTTCTAATTCTTTTAGTACACTTACAAGGAAAAGCAGGAGTTACCTATTCTCGATTATATTTATTGATAAATGTATTTTCTTTTACCCTAACCTGTCCAATACCTGGTTTCAACACACAATTGTGCTTCAGTAATGATTAATTCTGTTAAAAAATGGTACAAATCAATATATCAGGAAAATTGGGACAACTTAAAATAGTTTAAGTACAGTTTTAATAGTTTATAAATATATAATCTGTGCTTAGCTTGAAGAGCATTAAACTCACATTCTCGAATGATGAGGTATGACATGACGAGGATGACAGTGTGCCCACTGTAAATGTAGTCGCCGCAATATGTATGCTGCCCATTTATGGACAATCCAAAACCAGAGAGAAGCTGCAAAACACGACGAACAACAAGGAAGGAAGAAGTGGAATTGGCTTTGGGTGAACAGTAATACGTCTGGCTGGCAACAGGGAGCACAGTGACATACATAGTAATAGACCGCATCAGGTACAAAATGCCGAGGATAAGAAAAACTCGTCTCAAAACAATGAACCTGTAAATAGAATAAATGAAAAATTATACATTAATGTAAAGGAAGTTCTAGGTTTATTTCAAGTTTTATGATTGTAACCTTTTGCTGTTAAAACTTTGAAGAATATAAAAAACATTAAGTTTCACAAGATATAGACAAATTATATAATATATTTTTTTCAAATACAAAACTAATTAAAATATTACTTAAGTTTCAAAAAGGAACATTTTTACATAATTCTAGCCATAACTAAGCACCTTTACACCCAGCAATATACATTATAAATATAGATAATGCAATTAATATAATTCTAATAATTAAATTTTAATTCTCATATTATTAATAAATGTATGAATACTAATTTTAATAGTATAAATATCACATAAGCATCTCATATGGCAGTCTATCTCCACATTGGTCAAGTGTTAAATTAGTTGAAATTTTCACAAGTTAAATTTTTGAGGCTCTTTCTGAGTCAATGGCAATGAAAAATTAAGCATATAAATTTTTTATTATACATCTAAAATTATTATACAGTAAAACCTGTACAAGGCAGAAACCTTCCTTAACCGGAAGCATTAATAATATTACTGCACATATGCAAGATTTTTCACAGGTAAGGTAGAAAAAAATATTTTTCCTTTAAGTATTTACCATAGGCTTGCTTCTTTTAAAGTTTATTTATCATCTTGAAGGATTGAACAAACATTTAATCCTTAAATAAATAATACTC
The DNA here is from genome assembly GCA_947579665.1 of Sympetrum striolatum. NCBI lineage: Eukaryota > Metazoa > Arthropoda > Insecta > Odonata > Libellulidae > Sympetrum > Sympetrum striolatum. Next base: position 19,559,139 of record OX388346.1, on the reverse strand, counting down.
GAAAGAAAAACATTCTATAAAGAGGGCCTAGTATGGAACTCTTTTATAATTTGCTCGCCTTCGACTAAGCATTCTTGCTTTCTTATAAACAATGATTCTACTGATGCATGCTCATCAACATGATCATATTGATCATGTTATAGCAGAAATATTGGCTGACTTGCCTCAAACAGCGTCCTACTTTTCACATATATTACTTATATGAGAAATATTAATATGCTCTGGCATCTAACCCAGCAGTATGGTCTTATCTATTCTTTTTTCTTAAACCTAGTCTTGACATACATCTTCTACCTAAGCAAGAACTTCCTATCATTTCGATAAGTGCATAAAAAAATTATTAAAAACTACTCCTATGTATTTTAAATGAGAGAATTTGGAAATTGTTCTAGCACCCAGGATATTTTCTGTAAAAGTAATTAATGTTTTCGATATATCATGACCATATCTATGGGCTCCTTGAATTTTGATTCTCTACCTATCCGGGAAGTATTTTTTAGAAATTCCCAAAAATCAAAGCAATACATTTAAATGGGAAAAATCGTGACTTGGGAGCCTTCTGGCATCAAAACCATGACACAGAGGTTCAAAGTCGCCATGTGGCCTGTGGTTTAGCCTGTGAATTAGTATCCTATCTGGCATATATATGAATGAATCCGGAGAAGGAATTATGTATAATAGATTTATAGTAGAATCCTGATTTAAGGTTTTTCAGGGGGGCCAAAATTTTAAACGCTACATTCAGAACAATGAGGAAATGCTATTTTTTTGAGGTTTTAGAGTCTGTAATGATTGGAACAGCTTTCTATGAATAAAAAATCTGATGTGGCCAGCACATGACTTTCTCCATGTATAAGATGTAAATTTTTATCTACGACAGTAATTTCGAACTCTATATTCAATCTAAACTTGGAAGATGAGTGATTAATTTATATATTATTATCTTTTACGTCACAAAAATTATAAATAATGTTTTTCGGGACATGCTCGATGAAAAAAGATGAATTTGGCCTTTCGCCCATAGAGCCCACAAAGTACATAATCAGCAACTTCCGGTTTATCAGGATTTCATGAATAACTCCTAAACAATCAGTGATACAAAAATATGTTTCAAACAAAAGTTATAGTAAATTACATTTTCTAAAACGTTTATAAATAATAGTATATACCTAAATATCATATTTATGGAGATATTTTGAAAACCGGAAATAAGCTTTGAAGAATGAAGCTCAACTTTCGGTTGACCGATCTACTCCAAAAACTAATCAACTCTAACGACTATAATAAAAGTACAATTTATGAAATTTGGTATTGATCCGACAATTAGTTTTCATGTTAGAACGCCCACAAAGTACATAATCATCTTCATCCGGTTTATCAGTATTTCACGAATAACTCCTAATCAACCGCAGATACAAAAATATATTAAATACAAAAGTTATAGTAAATTACATTATCTAAAACTTTTATAAGTAATACAATATACGTATATATCATATTTATGGAGATATTTTGAAAACCGGAAATGAGCTTTAATCAATAAAGCTCGACTTCCGGTTGACCGATTTACTCCAAAAACTAATCAACTCTGACAGCACACACCACAGTACTATATATGAAGTTTGGTATTGATACGACTAACAGTTTTCACGTTAGAGCGCCCACTATCACACACACACACACACACACACACACAAACACACACACACACACATACACACAGACATCATTCCGAAAATGGTCAAAACGTGTTCTAGGGACCCCAAAACATGTATTTCCGTTGAAATCTGGAAGTCGAATTTTTTCATGAAAACAATACTTTCTCTATACTTCGTATATGGAGAAAGTAAAAATATAATTTTAAGGTACTAAAAGGTTTCATGACATTGAACAATAAAAATTTTTCATCAACTTAATGTGCTTTTCTCACAGAAGGTTGGAAAACGATTATCAGAAAACAGCTAAAAAAAATGAGAAGTATAATTAAATATGATAAGCTTTGTGGATGATAATTTAGGAGAAGCATAATCTCAATTAACTTAAAAACATTACTGAATTGGGAGTTGACCAATAGCAAATGTAAAAAAATTGAACATGAGGCATATAATAAATTTGGTGACATACTGCACAATCTTTTAAATTTCCATAAGTAATTTATTCAGTAACAAAATGAAAAAAAAAATAACCAAAAATGAAAATGATCAGGCCTAAACAAAAATACAATGCATTAGTTTTCTGCCTACTCATAAATTCAACATTAATTTTAACACTTTTAGGAGAGACTTATTTACATATATTTCTGAATAGTTACTTTATAAAAATATGAGAATTTACTTTGCTTATTTTTTTGCTGTAACTGAGAAGCAGCTAATTTTCCAGTTTTGAAATCATCAATATAGTGGATTGATTGTTCTCAACGGATGAAAAGTATGATCTTAATTTCCTTTGTCCAACCACAGTCTCCGAAAGGTAGCCACTTCCTCGCCGAGTCTGTTTCATTCGATGCACCACAAATTTCACCACTGGTCTACAGTTCATGAGTTAGATGGAAGAGGAGACTTTTAGTCTCTATCTCGCCCAAATAAAGCCGTTTTATTTATTTGAAAGATATTTCTGAATTCAATGTTTGCCAATCATTATCACCCACAAAAGTTTGTGAATCACATTGTTTCAGTGATATTCGCAGCTCATGAACTTAAGTATCAAGTCTATTTTCTAAATTCAAAATGATAATTGATGTGGAGTTTATTTAAACAAGAATGGCCAATAGTTATTATTATATCACAAAATATTTTTTGGATCTACGGATTCTTAGCTTCTTGCTACCAACCAAATTTGTGCTTGGCGAGCATTAAAATTTTTGACATTTTCTGGATTAGATCATTATTTTCAGTCATACTGCAGTATGACTTAAGAAAGATCATAATGGCATCAAGCTAACCTCAGCATTTTCTAGGGTTAATTTTTACTGTTTTTATCACTGCGGCACCTAATAGACGTTGGGAGTTTTCCTAAGAAAAATGGAGTAAGGGAATATTCCCACTGGGAATGTTAATGTGGACGGCTATCAACATTAATAATTCCAGTTTTATGTATTTTTTCAGTCATTTCGGTGCATTTTTACAATATTTTCCTGTAAAAGTGAGGTTTAGATGGCTATATGTACTCGAAAAATCATCATCATTGCATCATTAAAGACGAGCGAAATCAAGATATTTTATTTTGTAAAATAGTGATACTTTCTGATTATGAGAATATTAGTGATGGTATGAAATAATGAGAATGCCTTATTTAGCAATCAATTTAGATCTGCAACTCTGGGAAATTAAACTGCAGTTGCGCACATAAATTTTCATATAGCACACAGTTCGACATTCATATTTTCTCCACATCAAAACTCTTCCAGAAAAATTTCGTCAATTTCAACTATGTTGCACACTGGAGAAAATGCGGTTCTATTATTATGTATGTATTATAAGAGCATACAATGTCTTAATGTCCATATGTTCAATACCTATGCTGCATGTATCAACATCTTCAAGTGAAACATAGTGGAACTTCGACATTTGAAAACTAATGCCAGTGAAAATCTCATGAAAAAATGTTAAACCTGGTAAAAAATCTTGTGCGGCAAAAATTTTTACAATGTAGAATGCGGAAACACTAAATAAGGATAATTTTTACATTGTTTTAACAGGGAATGAATCAGGACCTCAAAGAATAAACGTTAAATGCGGAAAAACGTCAAATGGGAAGATGTTAAATTCAGATCAAACGATATATATATATTTTGTTAACTAATCACATATATGGTGCTGCAAATAACATGACCACATGTCATAGGGTGCACATTACACTTGATGGCACATTGTTGAGTAACTACGGTACTTAAAAATAAAAGATTCCTAAATGCAAACCCATTACCATGATCATAATACAAAAATCTTTCTGGTTATAATAACAAAATTATGAAACATCATAAAATGATACAATATCATGCAAAATAAAAAAAATGTGAAATGAGAAAGAATGAAACTATAGCTATTTTTAATCTCTAGCAATAACATTACCTAGTTTTCTAATTCCTATAAAAAAAATAAAAAATCATAAACATATAAAGACATATTTAAAAATTTATAAAATTGACAGAGATGCAAGTTAATTTTGATGATCAACTAATGTCCTTTACATCTTAGAGAAAAACTGTTTGTAGTTTCTACAAGAAATTTTTTATTTGACAATAGATTAACATCTTCAGGAGAAGGGTCAACAGATCTACAAAGCCACGGAGTATTTTTATTTAAGACACCTGCATATTCATCCAAACAATTATGAGGACATCTCTCTCAGGTTCCTGTCTAGGTCTGACATTGGTCATCATTGACAATCAAGTCTCTCAGCAGCCATCATCACGATAACAGCATTCCGCTCAGGTGTTCTCGTTTATGATCAATGCCTCATTGCTGGTCTTTGATTTTCTGGAGTGTAACATTCCACAAATGACAAATTGATTGCCGCCTCCTCTATTCTTTACCAATAGCCTTTGCACAAGATCTTTGAGTCAAAAATCCTGATCTTGTGATTTTCAGTTAGAAAGTGTCTGTTATTGCTGATTTAAGTTGGTGATGAAAGCATCAAGAGCTCTTTCAATTGGAGTTTCAATGGTACGGCTTGTTTCCTCAATATTAGTTGACATTCACGAGGAACACTGTAGATTCCAGAGGTTTTAAGGGCAAGATTACATAAGTTGTTTAGTTGAAGCAGAAATTCTTCAAGGGATTTTCTTCCATGAGGCAGTATGACGAAGGTGTTATCGACAAATCTGAAGAAACATTCAGAGGGGCTGAGTAGTGTTTCTCTTCAAATTTATCGATGAATAGGTAGGCTATGGCTTTTGGATGGATGGAATGTGGACTTCCTAAATGGAGATTTGCTCAAACAAACTATATTGATCAATCCTAAGGAAAAATGGACTTAAAAAAAGTCTGACGGGGCGTGGAATCAAACCTTCCTCTATCCAGGAGGCTGCCTTAACCACCTATGCTACCCGGCCAGAACATTCTCACAAGCCGTTTTGGGAACTTAGTGCGCAAGAACAAGTGCGGATTTTGTCCTACTGAGCGGCATCGACCCATGCCCATAGCCTCATTGAGACACTGGGAACATAAAGTGGTGTTAAGGATAACCCACCTTAAGGAATAAAACCATGCACACAAAGTTCCCAAAACGGCTAGTGAAAATGTTCTGGCTGGGTAGTCTAGATGGTTAAGGCAGCCTCCCGGATAGAGGAAGATCCCAGGTTCGATTCCTGGTCCCATCAGACTTTTATCAAGTCCGTTTTTCCTTGGGATTTTTCCTGGGTGCACGCCCTTATGTGCAAAGTACCTTTAACCCTTTCCTTAATATTGATCAGGAACTACTCCTGAGCCATACATGCAATGTCTGGAAAATCAAAGACAAAAGCAGAAGGAAGATGAGGCAGTTTGTATCAAAAAGTGGACATTTGAGCAGATTGGAACACTTTTCCTGAAGATGGCTGCTGAGAGAGCTGCTGTAGCTGATCACAACCAACATCCTGACACAGAAAAAGATTGCTCACAATGGTTAATATAAGTTTTGATTTGTTATCTTTGCACATATGAAATAAAATGACAGTTTCCAAACTTTGTAGCATACCCCTTTAAAGGGGGTAAATAAATTAGTAGATTCACCATTTTCTTGACCTTTATTCTTAACTCCAGCTAAGTAGGTCACTAACAAGATAATTGTATGATATTAATAAAATGCAAAGCAAATTAAAAAACTGGATGAACATAAAACTTAGAGTACTCAAACTAAGCAGGATAAGGACAGACCATTAAAGTCTGGAAAGCACTCAAAAGAAGCTTCTCTATACTTATATCATGAATAACCAAAGAGATAAGAGAATTCCCACAAATAGAATACAACAAACCTGTGTCTATGAAACAGAAGGACAAGTAATGCTGTATTACTGCAGATCATTATTAAGATTTCAGATACAGATAGGCCCCAATCGACAGCTGTGATGTGATCGAGAACAACGTCAGGGAGGGGACCATACTTATCTCGATCAGGCACTCGCTCGTGGACTAGAGCCAGGGAAGCCGTCGTTAAAACGAAGTTGATGATGAGAAAGAGTAAGGCTGTAAATAAGGAAACATTATTTCAATTGATTTCTTTGTGTAACTTGACATACATTGAGCAGCAATGTAAAAATATTAATGAATAAAATATTATAGAAAAATTGAGGTTGAGGTATTTCAGCAAAAATGGTTTAATTAAATTGAAGAGAAGAAATAAAATATTTTATAGTAATGGAATGTAAAACTGATGGTAAAGAAATGTTTCCAATTTTATTGAATATTTCAATATTTTTATTGAATTATTCTAACCTTGAGACATTTATTTCTAATAACATTACACAAAATTAATTAGTGACACTTAAATAGTGAAATAATTCACATAACATTAAGAAAAATCTCTCCAAATTATTTGTGCAAGCTGGGAAATAAAATGCCCCACATACTTATTTGCAAAGTAGTAGACAAGTTGAAAATAATGATTAATAATATTTTTCCTTCAATCTTGATAAAAGCAAAACTATCTTAAAATATGGATGACTTTGAACAATGGTGTTAAAAATGAATACATCATCTGGCAGTTTTTTTGAGAGGCTGATAATGAAACACTATAGGAAAGGCACTTTGTATAACTTTTGTATGTGAGCACTGGGATTTAATAAACAAATGTGACCCTGAACATTTTATGTAAAGTATTTCTCATAACACAATACCAAATCTGACAAATTAACAGAAAATTTAATTTAATGATTCATATATATAATGCTCAAAATATTCTCAATGATTATCAAAATTGACCATTATTTCTGGTATAAATACATTCAAAGCTTTTAACTTGTTACTTTTAACAAAAATATAAAAATAATTTTTATTATATAAAAAATATTTTTATATTTTTGAACTTGCGATGACTTGCGAAATTAAAGGTAATGAAATTGATTTTCTAGGTAGTGACAAAAAGAGCAGTACTGGTTTAAAGGGTATTATCCTTCGATTATTAAATAAATAATGAAAACATGAAATTGGCATTGTCTGCCTTTTGCATTATAACAGAGTGAGAGCTCTTTCCAGGCAACCAACCAGCAATCAATAACCAACAATAATAAACAAACCAAACAATATGTAGGAAATATTTAGATATTCTGATTTGTAATTAAAAGGGAAAATATCTTGAACTGGGACTGCAGAATTTCTGTATGATTTAACACATTCAATTCTGACTGACGACGATTGTCGTCTGCTGGGTGACTGCTGATGACAATTGTCATTTGGGCCCGGTTTACTTCTCAAAGGCTGTTTTTTAGCAGCACCGCTTAATAGTGTTTCCATTCGCATATTCAGTCCTTCGTGAGGCTCTTCAGCAGTTAAATCTGCGGTAGTTTCACTGTGTGACCGATATTTTTTTGATGGATTCTTTCCTAATGGTAATTAAGCACAATTGTTCATGTTTCTTAATTTCTTTTGAAGAACCTAATCATTCTAATGTTTATTATATTGAGTTACCAGATGAATGCTAGAATACATACACTTATTGTACATTTTTATTAGTTTCTAAATACATATTTGTTGCTTTTTCAAAACGTATAATATCAGAATTGAACTCCTTGTCTTTTGCTGAGCGTTTGGAGTTCTTAAGTGAAATTCTAGCATCAATAATAACTGATATCATATTTCATGGTAACTACCAATTTTATCTTAATATTATATATAATTATGTAATATTTTTTATCTCTTTCCTAGTTCTATTTTATTTGGTATCTTTGGGTCCTCCAACTCTTTTTACTTGGAAATTTTATTACATGTAAACCTTTGGAAGTAGAGTGAATACGTAAATATTAACACTAGAGCTTTGTTTAAAAGTTATACATCTTTAGCGCAAGACATTGCTTTCATCTTCAATTTTAGATTGACAAAAATAACAACAAATAATCATTTGCCAAAACGTGTGCATAAACATTAAGTTTGTGACAATTCCTCCGTCCCGGTCGCTGCCCGATTAACCCACCGCATGTTAGCCCCCCACGGGGTTTATGAAGATAGGGTAAGAAATCCTGGGGCTGAGAACTCAAAAAGGGTCAAATTTTGTACCTGAGGGCAGCAACTCTCAAAAATGTCTCTGTATATCAGGAAAAATTTCTCCTAGAGTACTCCGGCAGACGGTAGAGACTTTTCGCTTTTTTTCCACTTGAACAATTTTTAGCAAATATTCAGTTTATCTGAACAAAATAGAACTTGGTTTGTATTCATGCTAATTAATGATACAAATAGCAAATGAGGGCTGTACAATAAAAAAACCACAGTTTTTTTAAAAGGGCATTGAGGAGTTAGATCACAGAGCGACAAGCCTATAACCAGCCTAATTAAGGCTCTACCTCCAGCTACACTTCTAGTTACGGTTAGAGTTGAGGTGACAGGCAGTTGCACCACCTATAGTTGAGCCGTGGGTCTCGGCTAAAGCAATGCAAACAGTAACCCCTGGTAGATGCTTCGGCTATGAGGTAACAGGAGGTTAGGGAACAAAAAAATGGTGTTGAGTCGTCCTATAAAATTATTAATTCAAGATTTTCGGTACAGTTCAACAATGTATTTTATAGCAACAAAAATTTAAAGAATATGCTACAATATTTTTTCCTGTGCATCCAAACTAACAACGATTTCCCTGGAAGTATTTACACAAACATCATGATTCTTTCACAGCCAAGTAACAGATGTCTATAGCTTATAACGGCGCTATCATTTGATGCAATTTCACATAAAAATATCAGTCTCTAGGTAAATCAAGTATTATTGAGAAATCATGGGCACAGTAAGCAAATGAAATGTACAGAATAGATCAAATTTGCACGCAAAGGTGGAATTAAATAGATATCTTCAATGATTTTCGAGCACATTTTTAAACTTAGAAAGGGGGAGTTGCTACACCCTTGCGGTAGATGGGCTCCAAGGGTATCATGGGAATTTCACCATGACGCACTACGCTTACGTCAACACACAAGATGGATGACATAACTTGTTTTAGAGTATGTCCGAAGAGTGAGCAGATTCTGATGACGAAATGTTATGGGAAATGATGAACGCTATTACAAGAAGCTGAATATATGCCAACGACTAGTGCATTCCTCCCTTTGGCGCAAAGACGAATTTTTCATGCTATTTCCTCTTCCCAAGTCATCTACAATGCAATTAACTAATGGATCTCAGCAAAATGATGGAATAAATTAATTGCAGCGTAGAACCGATAAATAATTACTTCAAACAGGCAATACCTGTACTAAAACAATTATTGCATCTCTGTAGTCAAAATTCTTGATTCGGAGACATAAGATATTAATGATAAGAATAACAATGTTTAATTTTATTAATTTGTTATATTATTATTATTATATGTTATATTATTATTATTAATTTGTTATATGTTAATTATACATAAAAATGAGTAAACAAGTACATGTAATCTTTACGGAAGCGTTTGCAGTCCCCTGGAGTCAAAGCAAAAATATCTTTGATAAAATAATATCGATACATTTAACGAATCCCCAAATTTCTTCCCAAATTTTATCCCATCTTGGAGTGAGTTAAATTAATTCCCAAAATTTGCCTCAATGCATTTCTTATGTTCCTCACATCGGATGGACACATGCATATCTAAACGACAGTGAAAATTTAGCAGATATTTATAAAAATAAGATGAAAACGTAGCCAACCCACAGACTCAATCTTTTCATAATCAGAATGTAAAAGTTCATTTTAAAAACTATATTTTTGTAAATAAAAAATATTTTCCTAAATTAAAGTGTGGTATCAGTAGAAAAGCAGATTTTATTTCAAATTCTATAAGTGTATTAGAAGACTTTTTCACCATCATGATAGCCTACTAATAGATAAAGGATTTCTGTTTACACCATTTGAGGCATGAAAGATTATCTAGACATTATGTCTCCATGCGTACATACTGCTAACCACACTTTGTGGAAGTGTAGTGGAAGTAGAGTGGAAAAAAAATGGCAATCATACAAAAACTTGATCATTTTCATGGGACTTGGCTGTAAGATGCAATAGCAAAATCAACTTTTGAATAGCTGACAGCTGTGTCCTTTTATCTTTGAATTCAGATTCTACTCAGATATGGCATATTCGTGAATTACAAGAACTTTTGTGAAAAATCTTATGTGGTCAGCACATGACTTTCTTCATATATAAGGTGTAAATATTTATCTAAGACAGTATTTTCGAACTCTATATTCAATCTAAACTTGGAAGATAAGTGATTAATTTATATCATATTATCTTTTACGTCACAAACATTATAAATAATTTTTTTCGGGACATGAACGATGAAATGGCCTTTCGCCCCAGCGCCCACAACATACATAATCAGCAACTTCCGGTTTATCATTATTTCACAAATAACTCCTACACAATCAGTGATACAAATCTATGTTTCACACAAAATTAATAGTAAATTACATTTTATAAAACGTTTATAAATAATAGTATATATATTAAGTATCAGATTAATGAGGATATTTTCAAAAATGGAAACGAGCTTCGAAAATTAAAGCTCCACTTCCGGTTTACCGATTTACTCCAAAAACTAATCAACTCTAACGACATCAACCAAAATACTATAAATGAAATTTGGTATTGATCTGACAAATAGTTTTCATGTTAAAGCACCCACAAAGTACATAATCAGCTAATTCCTGTTTATCAGTATTTCACGAATAACTCCTAATCAACCAGTGATACAAAAATATGTTAAATACAAAAGTTATAGTAAATCTTATTATCTAAAACTTTTATAAGTAATACAATATACTTATATATCATATTTATGAAATATTTTGAAAACCAGAAATGAGCTTTGATGAATGAAGCTCGACTTCTGGTGAACCGATTTACTCCAAAAACTAATCAACTCTGACAGCACACACCACAGTGCTATATATGAGGTTTGGTATTGATACGACTAATAGTTTATATGTTAGAGCGCCCACAAGCGCGCGCGCGCACACACACACACACACAGTAAAAATGGAGTGAGTAAAGAGCTTTTTTGAGAGCAGAAGAATAAACTTGCCAGCAGCAGTGAGAACGGACCCCCATTCCACCCTTCCTAACTAACCTCTTCCCCTCCATTGCAACTCAGTCATAGCTTATGAAGTGTGTGAATGACAAATATCTTGAGAAAACAATTTGACATGAATTAAGATTATCTAATGACACACCATTATTTTACAATTACTGAGCAATAATTTTCCACATTCTATATCAGAGGACGCAGTTTCGTTATGATGCCTGAATCAATGAAAAAATACCCTATTTACTCAAAAAAAACACAGCATAGGAAGTAATTGGCACCCCAAAATTCTAGCGTTGGACATTGAAATATCATTTGCCTGCAAATGCACTTGCACCTTAAGATATTTGGAAATGCAAATCGCTTCACCTTCTATGTCTTATACTGTTCAGGCATATGCTAATGTATGCGTATATATATACACATATTTTTGACTGTATACAAAATGCCGGTAGTTGTCTATGCTGAAAGTCCTACGTAAGTGTACTTAAGTGCCAATTCAAATTTAATCATTTAAAAAGTTTGTTGGGCTAGCCAATTCCCTTTCAATTAAAAACTATCGGCCTACTGTTTTGTATATAGTGCAAACATCGATACAGTATAAACACATGTATGGAATCCAATAATCGATAGAGGAATGGTGGAACGTTTGACGAGTTATATGGAACCAGGGTGAGCCGAGGATGCGGTCGGTCCTGCGCTATGGGACATACCAACGAGTAGTAATGTACCTGAATCTAGCGTGCCATCAATTCTAACGATCACCTCAATTTTTGAGCCACAAAGACCAAAAGATTGTGCGTATTTTCAAGCAAATACAGTAGTTTTGATATGAACATACTTTTTTACACATTATGAAGCATTAGCGTAAGGATTAAAAACCCTACAGTTACATACTGCTGCACTTGCTGCTCTTGGATTCAAGACGAAGGACATTTAGCGTTAGAAATTGGCCATAACGAGTACACATTATAACGAGTACTTTTCTGATTTTTGTCAGTTCTCGTTATAACTGACTTCTATGTCAGGTAAGTCAGCTGCACATATAGGAGTCTTATGGATTTGAAAAACAGTACCACGCTGATCAAAAGCCATGACACTATAATTTTTGGTCCAAATTATCTCTATGTGGCAATTTTAGCCAATTCTATAATATTATGATTTTTGGCCAGCTTTATCTGATTTTGTCACACACTGCCTTGTTCTCGAACAGTTGATGTTTTTATAACATCAATATAAATAATCTCTGTCAAATTATATTACGCTGAATGGTTTCTGGTGAAATCCAGGGAAATGGGCAGAACTGGATGGTTGAAAAGAAACGCATGGATATTATTTTTATAATTCCAAGAAATTTATGAAATTTCCAAAAATGACTTTTAAATACTTTTTCAAATTCGAGTAAGATATACGAGGGATGTCCAGAAAGTAAGTGTACTGAGGCTCTCACGGCCAGAGGGATTTTTTTTTGGTATGTTGGCTACTTTGCCGTGTAGCCTGATTCCTCCCCTCCACAATAAGACTGATTTAAGGTCAGTATGTTGAGAACTGTCGACGCGACAATAAGTTTCATGAAAAATGTCAACCCAATCTCCCGCCAAGTGCAAAATACGCGGAGTCATCCGTTACCTTGTTTGGAAGGGAAAAACTCCGTTTGATGTTTATAATGAGGTAAAAACTGCATTTGGTGAAAAAGCTATGAGTCGTACTAGTGTGTTCAAGTGATGTCGAGAGTTTAAAAACGGTCGTATGTGCATGATGATTAGAGGAATGGAAGGACTTCAATTGTGACTGACGAAATTGTGGAAAAAATCGAAAATGCGCTCTGTGACGATCACAGATTGACTGTGGATGAACTTTCTGCGATGTTTCCACAAATCTCCAGATCTCTGCTACACAAACCCATCACAGAAACCCTCAGATATCGGAAACTGTCTGCGAGATGGGTCGCAAACCAGCTGACAGACCAACACAAGTTGAATCGAGTGGAGGCCGGGACGGGCGAAGGAACTGCTCGCCTCGTTTAAATGAGATGTCCTGAACCATCCCGCGTATTCCCATGACCTAGCACCTTCAGATTACTATCTTTTTACCTCCCTGAAGCTGCACATGGGTGGAAAAAGATTTTCAGGTGAATGGGGAGGTGGAGAAGTAGACGAAGGGTTTGGCCTTGTCTATGTAAGAAGAGTTAGGTTATTTCACCTCCATTGGTGGATTCATCGATGGATTTTTTCCAATATATCCTATATACCATGATTAATAGAAAATCATTAAGTCATGATCATTGTGCTGTGATTCCATTTATAGAAACCCCAAGCTTCGTACATTTGATTGCTAGCAATAAAAAGCCATTTAGTTTAGAAATTTCTGATTTAAAAAATACAAGTGTAGGTTTGAATGATTGAGTTTTCCCAAACAGTGATTGAAAAACTCCTTCAGTTTCTTTTCTTCGAGATCAATGCTGACACAAAGTAACCATCTGCTCTGCTGCCTCAACTAGAGATTAACCTAACATCCTCCAGAGGCATACCCATTCCACAACTGGAGAGGAGGAATCTCTCCCTCCCGCGTTGGAGATTTTGCGAAGTGAATCAGAAGACTGTTAATTTCGGAAATCTTGGAGCGTTACAGCAGCCTTAATAGCAAAAGGTTCTTCCGTAGGAAATAACAAAAAGCATTTCATTGATAACATTTTGTATGATGGTAGGTCTATAACTAACCCCAAAGGAAATAGCTAACTATTTTAACCTGCAGATCATAAATTCAGTTAATTAAGTGACTAATTTCCTTACATGCAATAAATATCTGGAAATTTTTACGGGTTGTACACATAAAAATGGTACTGCTTACCTTTTTCCTACAAGTACAAATGTAATTAATAGAAGTATTGATGCTATAAAGTTTTGAAATTCCGCTGGATGGGAAGATAACCCTTATTCACTCCTAAGAGGGAATATAAAAATCTAAATGCTTAATCCAATAGATAGATAGATAGATACATAGAATATCCATTTAATAAATGAATTTTTGTCCTCAGAGATATTTCCCGATCAACTAAAAATTGCACCACTGTTAAAAGGGATGATATAAATATCTATTGTCCTCATTCATCTGTCTTTGCAAAAATATTTGAAACTGTAATAGCAAATAGAATCACCCCAATGAGTATAATGCAATTCTAAAATCCCAGTTTGGTTTTGTTAAATAAACTGAGGAAGCTACAAACAGGAAGTCTCAATACAACATTTCAGGGGTCCACAAAGATGAGTCATATAGCAAGGTAGGGTCGGAAATACATTCCTGACACAATGGTGTACACTGAAATAAAAAGATACCATTAAATGAATATTTGTCTAAATAATAAATATACGTGAACAAAAGTAACATGGGTCAAAGCTGCTTGAAACAGTATCATTGATCCACTATTGTTTACATAAATTTATTTTTTAAACAAATATTCATTTAATGGCATCTTTTCATTTCTGTTATCAGTATCAGGAAAGCACTTCTGACCCTGCATTGCTACATGAGTCATACGGGGTCACCTAACCCCTCCTACTTCTGAAACGTCATACTGAGACACCCTCATTAATTCCACTATGGAAGGTTTCAATAAACATGAAAATATAATTGTTATTTTCTATGATCCATCAAAGGCCTTCGAATCAGTTGATCACAGTATTCTCCTACAAAAATTATGGCATAACAGGACTTGCAAATAATCTGATCAATTCGTATCTGTGTAATAGAAGACAACATATTCATTTTAACACATAACACAAGAAATACTCTTCTACTCTCCTTTGTGTCACCTTGTCAGGAGTTCCTCAAGGATCCATCTTTGGCTCTTTACTGTTTATTTTGTACGTAAATGAACTTCCAAGATCTGTTCTTGGTGATGTATATAAGTATATGGATGATTCTAGCAACTTGTTAAAAGACTTAGGTGATTTATCCAAATCTAAAGAATTATCAACGAAAAAATGGAACACTGACACAAACTGAATGTCTTAATGGGAAAAGACTATTTAAATGCAGTTCCATCAACCCTGAATTGAAAAACTACACCACAACTAAAATTTATAGATAAAACTATGAAAAGCTCACAATATATTAATAATTGCTGAATTTGGAAATCACATATTAATAATAATTAATTATTTAGCCAGATTGCAACATATTAAGAAAAATAATAATTATCATCAACAAGGAAATTGCAATTATGATTTACCATGCATACATACGTAGTAGGATATAATACGGCATTGCAGCCTGGGAGCAAACAACCATGTCATTCAAATATTTAAACTAATAGAAGGTAATCAGAATAATATCTAGAGCCAAAAAGAGAG
This sequence comes from Sympetrum striolatum, assembly GCA_947579665.1. NCBI lineage: Eukaryota > Metazoa > Arthropoda > Insecta > Odonata > Libellulidae > Sympetrum > Sympetrum striolatum. The sequence goes on along the minus strand of OX388346.1, from coordinate 19,543,606 downwards.
ACAGCTGTAGAGAACTTTTCAAAAGTCTAAATATTCTTCCACTTCCCTATATATTTATATACACATTGATGTTCATGAAAGGGTGATTTCTTTAACATAAAACTACTGAGCGTATAAGTCGACTTTTGAAGCCTAAAAAAATCTCCCAAAAACCAGGGGTGGACTTATACGCCAAACATAAAATTTAACCCTTTACCACCAAGGGTTAAATAAGTGAATTGTTAATAGTTAATTGTTAAGTGCTTAACACTTGTTGTACTGACACTAATTTTTGGCATGTCTAACTAACCTAGTTATCATTTAAAACAAATTTCATCACGAAATATAATTGTAGCCGAAAGTAAAAATATTAAGCCCTGAAAATTAATTATTGGCAAGTAAAATATATTTAGAAAACAAATTTGACACATATTTGTTCTTTGCAAATTATATTAATTTCTTCCCATGTATTTTCATTAAAAAAAAAATTCGATGTTTTCTTTTTACAAATGAAGATCAATAAGCATATCATGGTTTGCATTTGTTTATATAATTGTTATGATTCGACTTAGCGTTAAGAGTTAATGGAAACTGTTTTAGTGGTGTTGTGATTTGATATTACCACTCTATAATACAATTATTTCTATAATAAATTTGTAATACCATTGTGTATGTTTCATAACCGTAATTTTTATTTGTGTAGCCTGAGTGATAACAAATAAAGAAACTTGGGTAATAGTGAAGCAGAGGTGAGAGAAGTTGACATGACAGCTGAAAGAATCAATTCTAGCATCTTAATCTTATACAGAAAATATTCCTTCAGCTATCGTATGTTTATTGATACCATTGTTTTTCTTCCCATAAAATATAGCTGGGGAAGTGGCATTGCCTTATTTTTTGGGTCGACTTATATGCTGAACATAGGCTAAAACCTGAAATTCACTTCAACTGAAAATTTTAGAGGTCGACCTATATGACGGTATATATGGTAAATCATGACATACACGACTATAACCAGAGAAACAAATGCAAATGTATGCCCATTCTCACTGAAGGTGTACAATTAAGGTCCAGCTCATACTGGAAGCATTCTTTAGAACAAACTTCCCTAACCTGTAAAAGCAGCAATATTTTCTAATACTTAACCACGGTCTACAAATGAACTTCATCAAAAATATTTCGTATTCAGTTTCTGAATTTGTAATATTTTAAACTTTGAGCACTTGATATTAACATTTTTGTAGTATACTATACTAAGATTCATTTTTTTATCATGTAATGTAATTGACAATGCCTAAATGCAAGCTGTGGTAAAAAAAATAATGGGTGAATAAATAAATTTTTTCTCAAAATGAAAAATCTGTTAATTTTTGCACACACTTCATGATTTGCACATATCATTTAGCTTTTTGTATACATCATAAATTGCCCAAAAGCATTAAGACAATTAGTTCCCTGACTGCTTCCAGAAAAAATCCAAAGTAATTCCTTTTAAATAAATCCTAACACTGTGTGTACGAGTTCTTTTACATTACCTTATCATATGCTACTTTTATTTAACAAACTGTATCATGGTTCAGTAATATTCAATGCCTATACTTGTATGTTCTTAGTAAACAATTATGACTATGCCTATACATGTCCTTGGGCAGTGATATATTATTATATTTTTTACATCCATCAGTCTAGATGAATGTGAAGATGGTAAACTAGTCCTTGTTCCCTCAATTAAGGTTCATATAGCCCCAAAACTCACCAACAAATGTTTTCCACTTTTCCTTGGGATACCTCGGCTCCTCCCGCAATGGTGCAGGAACATCGATCCTGACAACACCATTGGCGCTGCACACTCCTGCTCCCCCACCAACGCTTCCTCCACCTGCTCCACTAATGCTACTCCCCACATTGCTCAGGGCGTCAGCATCCTTTTGCTGAAAGTACTCCTGTTCCAAGGGCCCCTCACCCACCTCCCATCCATGGTGGTGGTGATGCACACCTTTTGGAGTACCGCCAAGGAGAGGCTGTCTCTGATAAACGTCCTGGGTCATCGGAAGCGCAATCCCTGCGCCTCCTGCAATGAGTTCCTCCTCGGCTTCCTCTGGTGGCCCATTGCCTTCATTGGCAGAGGTGCCAGTGGATGTGGGGGAACCCCTGCGTGGAATGGGGGCAGAAGGAGATGTGGATGGTGAACGCAGGAAGTGGTGCAGAAGGTGGCTGTTGTGGTTTGGACGATCTGTACTCTGGAAGCTTCCGTAGTCTCCGTGGCTGCTCTTAGGATCTAGAACCATTCTGCACATTTAAGACATTTATCAGATAGGGTTTTGTCATTCCATCACATTTATGTTGAATAAAGCTAACACAGGAAGCAAATTAACAATAGATATTACATTTTTAATGAATAGTACCATATAAATTATAATTTGTTAACCTTGCAATTAAATATATATGATTATGATCAATTTGTCATATAATCATTAATAGAAAAATCCTGATTAGGAAATATATTTATTGAGATCCGCATTTTTTTTAGATAGAATAACTCTATAATCGCTTGAATGTTTCTGGCTCCTCTGAATGAATTAGGAATATGTATATGATGTGATTAAAGGGTTGCATCCTTATTGCTCTGTAACACAGTTTGTTTTATTATGAGATGGAAAGAAAACTTTTTCGCAATATGTGAGCGACTGAATATTTTTCATAAAATTTTTATCAAACCTACTCTCTACTGATAAACGGAAGTGAAACAAAGAGACTATATTTGATTTTATCATTGGGTTAAAGAAGCGTGACTTAACACTCTAAGTTATTCCTATTCCTATCCTCTTACCACTTCCCAAACAATATTTTTAATTCTAAAATAATGACCACAAAACATTGCCAAAATAAGGAAATGATTAAAGCACTTAAGGGTGTGCACCCAGGAAAAACGGACTTAGTCTGAAGGGGGGTTTTTCAGCCCCATCAGACACTTCACTTTGGGATTCCAAACAGAACTAAGAGTTTCCTCACTGTCGTTTCTCAGTTGTCAACTGACTGGATGATCTAACATACAACGTTATTGAATCATGATGACAATGCATATTATGCTGATATTAGAAACAAATGGGTATTACTCTTACTTTCTGGAATGTAATAGAGTAAAAATGAACTATGAAATACTTTAATTTATTTCTCTATACTACTGCATCTGAAGACATTCGAAAGCATCTTGGTGATATTTGATATTGACTAAGGAGATAAAGGGAGTTTCTTTACCAAAATTGGGAAAGCATAAAATATAAGTAGGGTAACCATAGAAAAACTTAAGTAAATTTTGTAAGTAATATTTTCGATTTAGGATTGCACAATATGTTTTTACAAACAAACTCAAATACTTCATTTCACTAACTTCCTACATTGTCGTTTCCCGTTTATGTACTCCTAATTATTCCATGATATTGAACGTAATTCCTTACAGGTTTGACGATGGGTCAGACAGTCAGACAGTCAGTAAGTCTTATTTATTGAAACAAGTTTTGAAACTTTTTTTTAATTTTAGAAGAAAATACCATTTTCAAACAGTGAACACATCAATTAAGGAGACAATATCTCATGATTCACTGAGAAGATTTCCAATACACATGAGATTTAATTTTCTGCACCAACAACAACATCGTGAAAACAAAAACAAATAGACCGGGAAGCCGAGGCCAGGCGATATCAGCATTGCATAGCATTGATATTAACAACACTAAAACTTTCAAACTTCGAAAACAGGCTTAGGTTATAGAGATATGAGCAGACTATTCAATGGGAGAAGATCGGACGTAAACTAAAACTATCTACGTAGTATCTTTCTTAGGGTAGGCAAAATCTCGAGTTTAACTTCTGAATGCCACCTCATGTGAGGGAATTTATATTACTACTTCGATGTTTGATATTGAGTTGCTTCATTTAAGCTTATTTACATTCGTGGCATATATTTCATTACGTTAGACGTCGATTAAAATTTTTTCTTCCATCGACTTTAAAATCGACCTATTAAGTCGCAACTGTTTTCTTTTCGAGAATTACAACCGAAATGAAATTTAAATCTGATAAGTATTTCATCCCAATGATATTGTGGTGAAATTTCCGCCTAGCTGAGCCGACTTAACATTTAAAAACAAATGCACTTCAGAATTTGTTTAGAAATTGATGTAACAACTCTGCATAAATAAATCAACTTCTAAATAAAAGTAATACGCAAAAGCACTTCGTGATAAGGCTCTAGAAGTGGATAATTACAACAAAAATTCCACCACTTTTGCTTTTCTTTGACAACTCTTAGCGATGATTTTCAAGCGATGGACTCTTTCCTTTTTTAATTTACTTGAGATTTAATTCGTAGAGTCACATAAGTCATTCGTAAACAAACAAGGAATTAACGTTAACAAATGAACGCGCGAAGAACTTGCTATCCAGCAACAACACCGAGTAAAATTACATGTATCTTTTATCTCCGAGGAATCGAGTTGCAAATCTCAAAGAGGGAATGAAGGACCAACAAGCAAATAACGCAAGAACGCTAACTAGAGCTCCCCTTGACTTCCACAAGCCGTTATACTGAAAACATGGTCGCACGAACGATCCTTGTCGAAATCGATGGCGCACGATCACTTGAAATATTCTCAAACAGGTTTTCTCTTTGCGAAGGATTATATTCACTTATGCACTGCGATCATAATTATGAAAGGTATTCCAGGTTTAGCTAAAGCAAATCACAGTTATTCGCCGTTGGCGAAACAAAACATCCGTGATCGTAAATAAAGTTAACACTTCGGCTAAAGAAACGTTCACCTTCTCATTCTTCCAACGAACCACTCTAACGAGGATATCGATGCTCTTTTCCTTCAAAAGTATGAGTTTCTAATACCTATGGCTGAATTCTGTAGCTAACAGAGAAGTGGTGACAAGGATCGAAATCAAGAAACCAATGCTTGGATATGGAGGTCAACGTGCGCACTGTAAACCTGTCCTGTTGCGCCGAATTCTAACAAACTGGGAAGCACTTAGTAAACGCCACCGTTAGGTTAGTAACATTAAATATTCGATATTTACACAGAAGAATCGAAGGTCAATTACCAACACTTTTACCTTCGCACAAGCGTAGGTAGGGCAGAAATTGTTATCGTGGCATTGGGTATCTTCATTGCGACCACAATTGCTATATGCAGACCTCAGCCCCTCAGCTCTCGTTCGCTCATCACTTCATCATTCCAAGTACCTTGGGTCCGCACACACCTCAAGAAACAGCACCTGACTCGAAACCGCTGCTGTTGGCGGCATGTATAACACCAATTACCACATGAAGAGCGACGTGGCCACGGAGGGAAATTTCCTACGACTTACGACCTATACTCATATGAGAACTGCTCCACTTGGCGGAAGGCGAACTGCCAGTGAGTGGTGCGCTGCGCAACGTTCGGCGCGCGGGATCCCGCCCTCTGACGAGTACACGAGCACTAGGCGGAGGCGGGGGAGGCCAAGGTTGAAGGGGAGACGAGCGAGTTCTCGATGGAAGGTGACCTCGGCAAAATGGTGACGTCATTCCAAAGCTTTCTCTGGACAGCTTCCTCTGGTGACCCCGCACTTAGGAATTCGATGAATGAAGATAGAGGTGACGCCGAGTGATGATGACGACGGCGTCAAGTTCTTAGAAGAGAGCGGTGACTCAAATATGATTCTGTCGAATTCGGATTGCTGTGCAGCGAAGCAGTCTAAATATGAAATCTCCCTCAAGAATTTGCTGGGAGTTCATTAAGATTGTAGGGCGGTCAAGAGAGAGATTTCTTTCCTTTGGGCGTTTTCCTTTCTTACGTAACAGTCACGCGATCCCCTTTCCGGGAATGCACCGCAGCAAAACCATCCATTTTATTCCATATCTTCCTAAGAAATGATACTTTTTCCGAGAGTATGCTCGTGCTTTGTTGTGCCATCACGTATACTTTGGTACCTTCTATTTGCAGCAGCGAGCACAACATTTACACGATGACAAGCAGCCATGTTAGAGGGTGTAAAAACACCAATATCTCTATCTATAATCATCATTAACTTCTTTAATGCTATGCGGGGAAACGATCAGAAGTAACAAACCGTTACCCTGTACCAGTTACCAGTACCTGCTGCCATACGCCTCTGGCGGCTCGCAGGGTACATATATGTACCCTGTACATATCTAAATCCGTCCTTGCGATAATTTCTCTATTGCGCTTCCTAATTATCTCTCGAAGTATCCGGATACCTTTAAATGGAGTAACAAAGTCAATTATTTCGTGGACGAGATGTGCATTAATATCTTTTTCGAAAAGATTACGTATGTAGCCTTCTATTTGTAAGCGAATCCCACCGGAGGGATTCAATTATATTAGCTGAAACGCTGCTGTCGAACCTGAAATCTCCTTTAGCCAGCCAAATTTCATTATGCTGAACCATCTCCAGCTAGGATACTAATCCTACTTCTTAATGATTCCAAATCGCGCTGCAATATACTAGACATGGTTGGATAAAAGAGAAAGATAAACTATTTCTTTGACCCTCTTATGAGCATTCCCTCAACCAACTAACTAACGTTCTATCCTTGCATTCTATTCGTTTAATCCTATCGCCTCTCCATTACGTTCTTTAGAAGATAAATTACTGCTAAACGTGACTCCAGGGTATTTGTTGAGACAATTGACTGAGTTCGCTGAGATTCGTCTCCACTTCTCGACTGTATGTTCATCTCAAACAACCAAATATCTCATGACCATGAATGCATGACTTTTTGACATGGATTGCCAATGATAATTGACCATGGAAGAGTAGAAGATCATGCAACGAGCACCTTCAATCTTTTCATCACTAACTCGAGCGTTAATTTCTTATCTATCACGCTTATAAGGTCGTAAAGAATTGGAAAATATTCTCTCGGAGTTAAATTTTCAAATTAATTCGTTTTTTAAGGAACCGTCCCGAGCTAAATTATTTTAATCTAAGCAAGCACTTAAGAAAACTTCGCATGTGATGGTGTCATGGTCCACTGACGGACTCCACTTCTTGTCTATTGAACTCAACGCACCTCTTTCCTATCCTTATGTTTCCTAATCCCGCAAAACGCATTCATTATAATAAAGCGTATGTTGGCAATCCACAGACATGCATGAAATTCTTTCATTTTAACATGGAACAGCACGTACGGTGATAGCACAACTATATATGAGTTGCTTCAAGATTAGGTCACATTTTTAAGGATTCTTTCTATTTTGGGTTTCATTCTTCCTCATCCATTAAAGATTCGAAATAAGGGAAGGCTAGTCAAGGTTAATTTAGGAAATTCCATCCTAGTAAATGGGTGGGAATAATGATAAACAGAGGTGAAAAATAGCGACATGACTGGGACTCGAACCCAGATCTCCAACTTCCGGGCAGGTATTCTAACCACTAAACTACCATGCCGCATCAATCCCACCTCTGAGATCCTTTGTCCGCAAGGCGCTCCACATAACCACCGCCAAAGGTCCTCACAGAAGCAGCCAGCTGACTGGACTGGAACTGCGGGTGGGAATAACTTAGCGAAATTCCACTGTTTATCCATTATTTATAATTCCTTCTCCGGATTCATTCATATATATACCCAGATAGGATACTAATTCACAGGCTAAACCACAGGCGTCATTGATTTGAAATTTTTACGACGCATTGGCCATAACGTGAAACCGCTAGAAAAATTGTAATTTTGAACCTCAGTATCATGGGTTCGATTCCAGAGGGCCTCAAAGTCCCGATTTTTCCCATTTAAAAGCATTGCTTTGATTTTCGGGAATTAAAAAAAAATAACTCCCGGATAGGTAGAGAGTCAAAACTCAAGGAGCCGATAGATATGGTCACGATCTATCGACAGCATAAATGACTTCCACGGAAAAAATCCTGGGTTCGATGCTACGACGATGCAAAACTCTCCCATTTAAAATACATCGAGGTAGTTTTTCATTATTTTTTTTGATGCACTTATCGAAATGATAGGTTGTTCTCGCTTTGCTAAAAGTTGTATATTAATAATCGGTTTTAGAAAAAAAATAGATAAGACCATGCTGCTCCTGGGTTCGATGCCAGAGCACATTACAATTTTTCACATAAGGAATATATATGAAAAGTAGGACGTCGCACAGTAGGCTAGAATCGAAAAAAGCTGGCCAAATATACGAAAGTGGTTCTTTTGAGTGAGTACTTTGAAACTTCGCATGGTCATTCTTAAATAAATTCTGCATATAACTGCGAAATAATTTTTGTTGGTTCCAGCGCATTACATTCTACAAGGGGTCAAAGTTGACCAAATTTTGCGAAAAATGCCGGTCACAGATTTTTCGCGAAATTCTTCAACTTCAAACCGATGCTGAACCCAAACTAGGAAAATCAACGGGAAAAATATAATGCCACATTATAAATATGTTTTCTGTCCTTCATAATACTTGGTTTCAATGAGCTCTGTTAAATATTTATATACATTACATTACACCGTGTGACACGGGATTACTTACCCCACAATAAACTATGAACCTTCCTTAATGGGAATCTGAAATAAAATCTTGCCCCAATTTGCCCCAATAATTTATAAATCGACTTTTCGACAACGCTACCGTACAACGCTATAACGCCAAATCCGCGCGGCGGAGAACCGTCCTCCGTTACGCTCTCGTGTTTTGAGAGGAACAACGAACCAATACGATTCTGATTCGTTTTTTTTGTAGATTTTAAGCATTATTATACTTTGTCCCTACGTTAGATATCTATTTTTTCAATGTTACTCGTAAGTTAATACTTGCTTAATATATGTTTGTGATTTTGATACTGAATGCTTCTTCACTCTCATTCTCCACAATACTGAATATTTTCTAACAAAATCGATAGAACAAACCGTCACTTTGTGTAATTTCGTTACAGTAATAAAAATATAGGTTTTTGTATTATGAAAATGGCGGAAAATAGCGATGCATTTTCTTGAAATACAACATTTGCCCACATCTGGAGTTGTTTTGGCGACCGTCGCAGTGCTCTGGAGCTCTGGAAAAGTTCGGCAAAGGGGTTGTTTTATGACAGGCAGCTGTGTTTTTTCCGGATTAACGGGACCCTTCGAATTGCATGTCTCTGGTTTTTCCTTGCAAGCATAGGAATAGTTCAGTTCTATTTGAACATTGAATAAGAAGAGGTTGTGTTTTGTGCTCTCTCTGTAGCTACGACAGTTCTGTGAAACAAGAAGTCTTCGACAATCTCCTGGTAGCATTCCTCGAGTGAGGTTTTAGGTATTTCATAGAAATTATTATTATCTCGTGAGGTATTTTTTTCGTTATATTTTCCCTTTTACTCAATGTATCAGTATATGGTGGTAAAATGTGATGTATTTTCTGATCGTTTAAAAATGTTCTCACAATTGTTTGAGAACTTTCTACTCCCTTTGTCCTGCATGTATTACTGAAGAAAAGACATAGTTACGAAAACCATGTTGCATTTTCATATATTGCAGTAAATTCCAAGGTATTCAGTGTATTATTACGGAACTTAATTAGTATTTTTGCAAAAAACATGGCTGATATGGTCATTAATCGGTTAATGATTCGTAATAAAATGATGGATGTGAAAGAAGAGCCATTTGCTCTAAAAAAGCAGCGGGTAACAAATTATTTGATTCAGAAACTACTATTAGAATGATTTGAAGCGGGGCATTGTGCTCTTGTTGAATATCTGCGTCTGAATTTTTTGGGTGCTTTTCAAAGAAATGGGAACTAAGTCGCCGTTACAATGACAGATTCATTAAACAAAATTCATAAAAAAGTATTGTACTCCAGAACTTACCTAGCACTTCCTTAGGACCTCAGACCTCGGGTACTCATATCAGAGTAGTTTGAAATTTTTATTATTTTTAATGTAAGAAATTATAATCCTGGAAATTAAAAGATCTGGACTTGCATGAATAACTTCGGTAGACACAAGAGGGTGGCCGGAAACAGTTTTCCATCATTCCAGTGAAAGATCAAAGCGAAGGAAAACAGAAAGCGTTAGATCTTAATAACCCACAGCAAAGTTATCTTTTGCTACAAGAAGGGCATGTAGACTACATTTACCTTTACATTTAAACCCTACAATCAGCCAGTGGCGCGTGGCAGGGGGTGTAAGACACCAAAAACCTATCTAATCTGGAGAACTATTAGCTTCTCTAATACTTCGCGGAAAAAATGACTAAAAGCTATCTGTCCTGGCAACTACTTCCCTGTATCGCTTTTTTGTTTTCTCTCGAAGGTCGCGTAGGAATATAACTGGGATGACAATATCTGTTATTTCTCCCCCGAAATCGGTAGAGATAAATTTATCAAAAAGCTTCCGTCGATATTCACGTCTTCTATCACTAAGAGAGTTCCATCCGAGGGATTCTATCATAGCCGAAACACTGCTGTCGAATCTGAAATATCCCTTGACGAACCTGGCTGCTCTACGTTGAACCATCTCGAGATCGGAAATTAATCCTACTTCGTGAGGATCCAAAATCGCACAGCAATACTCAAGTAGAGGTCGAATTAGGGAAAAGTACGCTATTTCTTTTACTCTCGAAGAACATCCCCTAAGAATTCTGCTGGCTAACCTTTGCATTCTATTCGCCTTTCCTACTACGCCTCGAATATGCTCTTTGAAGGAAATATTACCGCTGAGCGTAATTCCTAGATATTTATGATGCATCACGAGCTCCAAGGGATTTCCTGAAATTCTGTACGGTACGCAGGTAACGTTAGTGGAACGCGTGAAAGTCATTCTTTACATTCAGCTCGAGCTGCCAATCACTACACCAACCCGAAATCATATTCAGATCGTTCTACAAACAACCAATGTCATCTTCAGTTACGATCTCCCTATACACAACAGTATCATCAGCGAATAACCTAACCTTGCATTTAACATTATCTACAACATCGTTAATATATATCAGGAACAAAATTGGTCCTAATACACTTCCCTGTGGAACACCGGATGTGACGCGAACCTCATCAGATAAAATTCCGTCCAACGCAACTCGCTGCGATCTTTCCCCGAGAAACGATTTTATCCACTCAACAACTTTTCCGTTAATCCCGTAAGCCGTCAACTTATGAATTAATTTTACATGCGATACTCGATCGAAAGCTTTTCTGAAATCTAGAAATATGGCGTCTGTTCTTATACCCTTATCAGCTGCTCTAACTACATCGTAGAGAAAAAGGTCTAACTGGGTATCACCTGACCTACCTTTACGGAAACCGTGTTGACATTGACTAATTGCCCCCTTGTCACTTAGGAAACGAATTATTGAACTCGCTATAATGTGCTCGATAGTCTTACAAAATATTGACGTTAAAGATATCGGACGGTAATCTTCTGGTTACGAGGAACGTCCGGACGTTCCTCGAAAGGGACGTCGACTTCGTTAGGACGTCCTTTCTTAGGAATTGGAGTGATATGCGCTCTTCTCCACGACATTGGTACAACGCCTTCGTCCAAGGTTTTCCTATAGAATACGAAAAGAAGGGGAGCAAGCTCATTCGCCAGTGTTTGAATGACGAACGATGGTATACCTTCTGGTCCTGGCGCTTTTTTCTTGTCTACCTGCCTCAACAACTTTCTTATTCTATCCACCGATAACTCGATTGGTTCCATTTCTGAATCAACACGCATAGAAAATTCGTTCGCGCGTCCATCGTCTAAAGTAAAGCTTTCCTGGTAGTGTCGATTAATTAGATTTGCTTTATCTAATAATTCAGTAACCATTAAACCCACGTCAAGTACTTTCTAGGTGGAGGAAAACTGACCATGTTCAGTCTGAGTTATCAGGAGAAGAGGCTTTATCGCAAATATTGTTTTGATGGTAGTTCTGGCCATTCTCAGTACAAACAGGTCTGGGACATAAGAGAAAAATCTAACGAATTCCTTTTCACGAGTTCCATGCCACGAATTCCTTTTCACGAGTGTCTCTGCGTTTACTTAAAGATTCATCAGGTACAAAATTGGTTGGTGATTCGAAATTGGCTTACAGGATGAAGATTCTTCAGACGAGGAATTCATTTAATAGAGAAGTTAATGTATAAAAACACCGTATAAGTCATTAAGAACTCACTTAAAACTTTGACTGCATGATTTAGTAAACATCATCGCACAAAAGTAAACTAATATATGATATTAATATCGCTGATGTGGTTCCATGCTTTAAAGCATAGCCCATTTGATTTTTTTCAATTATTACCCTGCAAGAAATGGTGACTTTCTAATAAATATTGATATCTAAGATATGTACGAAGTATAATATTGCTTAAAATCTACAAAAAAACGAATAAGAATCGTATTGGTTCGTTGTTCCTCTCAAAACACGAGAGCGTAACGGAGGATGATTCTCCGCCGCGCAGATTTGGCCCTTGTAGCGTTGTAGAAAAGTCGATTTATAAATTACTAGCAGAAGTGCCCGTTGATTCTCAACGGGGAAATCCAAATTGATAATTACTCTTGGTACAGTCTTGATCGTAACACTTACCTCATAATTTTTGGTAGATAGCTAATTCCAGGCTATAATTTTTTCCAAACCAATGAACAAAGTAAATAAAAGTATAATTAAGTCTACAAAGTCACCTAAAGGTTTAATGTCATATCCTTTGAATGAACACTTACTTCAATGAAGACAAAATTATTTAAAGATTATAAAAAATATATCGATGATCACATTAGGATAAGCAGCACCACATTTTAGGGGACATTTTCTGAAAGGGAGAAATGGTTCTCGGAAACTTTGATTAAACACAAATAACAGAAATATACTCTATATATATCACTCAAAACAAACGAAGAATATTCTTTGCAGAAAGTAAGTGTATTATGGAGCTGACTTGTACGCTAATACTAAACTGCGTAACATAAAGATGGAGCTCATCAAATAACACAAATGCAATCACAGTGTCAAAAGTGAGCCAAAGATTAAACACCGATAGCAGAAAGATAGTAAATGTTTAAGAATTGGAAGCACTTGAAAAAACCACAATGCATTACTTTTTTATTCTGCGTATAACAAAACATAAACTTACTTTACCTTTTCAATGAAGGGATACGATGTTGGAGATTTGCTACAGCTTTAAAAATTGCCATTTAACTCCAACACTGATTCTGGGAAATCTTTACGATATTCACTAAATCTATTTTCGTCAATCGCTAAATATTTAGCAATGTAAATTGATAAGTTTTAATACGTAATGCACAAGTTTATATTAAAAACATCCGATGCTTACCAGGTTTTTTTAACGCATTCAGTTGTATTGATCGAGAGAAATCAATTGCATCTAACAAACAACTATAAAACCATTTATCCCACGAAGTAGTCAGTAAACAATGACGTTGATATAAATAAAACTTGGTTGCTAGAGACGCTTCCATAAAATCTAAAATCTTTCTTGAATACTGGTATACGTATGTTTGTACGCTCGATTCTTCACAGTATATCGTTCATAGCTGCAGTTACTAATATCTCCTTAAATTTCTCCCTCTTGATATAATCTATCACTTATTCTTAACATTAATTTGAAGTAAACATATTTTCTCAATGTGTTCTTACGGATAAACAGATGAGCTGGGGACTCAACAATCGCCTTGATCGTCAGGGGGATGGATTGTTTACGACCTCAAAATTTCGATAAAATACTCACGTACTTTATTAAAATGTGCGCAATTTCGAATCGAAAACGATATTCCACGACCAAATTAAGAATTCTTATTCTATTTTACTTCTTTTGGTGCTTGATTCGACTTTCTAGGACCATTATTTCTCATTTCATTTTGCAAAAAAATGAACCCTGCTGCGAAAAACTGACCCATTCGTGTATTTCTTATGGAAACGTTTTGACCAGTCTGGGTTCGAACCGTGGACCTTAGGGAAATAAAACGTAGCCTATACTCTGCGCGGAGTTGACTTTTAATATGTTCAGAAAATTTCAAAGTTTTGCGACTCTTGGTTCTCGTGATTTTAGGGAACATACATACACATATACACACACACCCACACTCTATTTTATATACATGTAAACGAGTAAACTGCTGCTTGCATACTGCAAGCATATTGATAACACTAATTAACGGTCGACATCATATTGAGAGGGTCATAAAAAAAAAGGATTGAAAATATTCTTAAAATTCGCTGCAATTGATCCATTCGTCATCGACCCGGGTCTTCATGGTGATATTAACTATGTAGCACAACAAAAGATCACCATCTCTAACTATGTATGAAAACACAAGCAAAAATATTTGCTACAACTGCCTCAAACGACGTCCTACATTTCCCTTATATTCTTTACGTGAGAAATACTAATGTGCTCTGGCATCGAACCCAGGCATGGTCGTGAACATATTATCGAAATTTGTGATTGTAAACAACAAATCCCAATGACAATCAATGCGATTGTTGATTTCGAGCTTATGCGTAATTCCGTAAGAAGACATGGAAAATGAATGCCCAGGTACAATAAGTGCTGTAAGATATCTATTATATATAATTCCTTCTCCGGATTCACTCATATATATATAGATACCCAGATAGGATACTAATTCACATGCTAAACCACAAGCGTCATTGACTTGAAATTTTTATAGCGTATAGGTCCTAACGTGAAACCCCCAGAAAGAATGCGACATTGAACCTCAGTGTCATGGGTTCGATGCCAGAAGGCCCCAAAATCCCGATTTTTCCCAAATAAATGTATTGCTTTGATTTTCGGAAATTTCTAAAAAATACATTCCGGATAGGTAGAGAATCAAAATTGAAGGAGCTTACAGATATGGACGTTATCTATCGAAACCATAAATGGCTTTTACAGAAAATGTCCCTGGTTCGATAGGATGCTAGGATGATGCAATCATCTCCTATTTAACATACATGGGGTAGTTTTTCATTTTTTTTGGATGGATTTATCGAAACGATAGGAAGTTCTCTCTTAGCTGGAAGATGTATATTAAAACTCGGTTTAAGAAAAAAAATAATAAGACCATAGTCTTCCTGGGTTCGATGCCAGCACATTAGTATTTCTCACTTAAAGAATATAAGGGAAAAGTAGGATGTCGTTTGAGCAGTTGCAGCAAATATTTTTGTTGAGTTTTCATACATAGTTAGAGATGGTGATCTTCTGTTGTTTAGTATTGGGGTACAGGTCAGCTCCATAATGTACTTATACACATACTTTCCGCAAAGAATGTTCTTCGTTGGTTTTGAGTTATATATATATATATATATATATATATATATATAATATATTTCTATTAATTTTGTTTAATCATCGTTTCTGAGAACCATTGTTCATGTGATCATCGGATATATTTTACAATCTTTAAATCATTTTTGTCTTCACCAAAGAAAGTGTTCATTCAAATGATACGAGATTAAATCTTTAGGTGCCTTCGTAGACTTAATTATACTTTAATTTACTTTGTTCATTGGTTTAGAAAAAATATAGCCTGGGTTCAGCTATCTACCAAAAATTATGAGGCAAGTGTTACGATCAAGACTGTACAAAGAGTAATTATTAATTTGGATTTCCCCGTTGAGAATCAACGGGCACTTCTGCTAGTAATTTATAAAGCAACAAATAAAAACAAGTCAAATGATGGATTTCAATGAACAGTATATAATAAACCATATATGATATTAACACTTATGTAAAGTTTGCATTCAAATCATATAATTAAGAAAATAAACGTACAAGTACTCAGTGTTATGAACATATACTAACTAAACTAAAACATTTCTGGACTCAGACATCAGACTCAAGATCGGTGAAGTATATTCTTTAACTCAGAAATAGAGGAATTGAAGAAATAATTTGCATCTCTCATGAACCTTGACAATGGTGTGAAATAGCTGAAGTTTGGTTTATGCGATCTGGAAAGGAACGATATTTCCAGAAGCTCTTTGAGGAACACTGATATGAGAGAGCAGTTCAGGTGAATCGATGAGATTTAATAGCAATTTCTGAAGAAACATTATACCAAATATACTTCTTCTCTTCTTTAATGTTTACATTTCTAATATAGTCAGTCTCATATCCTAAATGGGCAAACTTAAAACGATAAGCATCTAACAAATCTATAAAAGAAAATAATGTAAACTGATCAAATTCTAAAATTGTATGTCCAAAGAGAGGGGGAAAAGCTTCTTCAATAAGTGATCATGTCAGAAAAATGACAAACCAAATAAGATTTTAAATACAGAGTGAGACCAAGTGCTTTCTTAGGAATATAAACTATCTTGCGATCGACGTTACCATTACCTGCGTTTTTAGACGCAGGTGGAGCTTTAGGAAGGATATTTTTTCTGCTAAGCTGCTGCTGCCACTATCTGGTGAAGTCCCCCTGAACTTATCAGGAGGTGCTTAACCAAGGCAGCAACACACACAACCATTCCCTGATGAGAAAAATACAACCAGGGAACTTGGGGTCGTAGCAAGAACGCTCTGCCACCAAACCCGGTAACACGTCAAGTGATCCGCTGTTTCTCCAAGGAATTTATATATATTGTTAACTTTAAAAAACCTTGGGATGCAAAAACGTATGGTTTTATTAATTGACTCATCGGATATCGTTACCTTAAAAAATCTGAAAAAAATGTTTAATCAGGTGTGTATTTTTCGACACTCTTTATTTAAGATTGAACCAAATTTTTGCTGTAATTTTCCAGCCTCTTTCAATGTGTAAGTAAATCGTAGTAGAGAATAATGTTTCCTTAGCACATTTATTATGAATTCCTGGCCATTTATAATAATGGATTTTAAAATTTGATATTTACTCAGAACAGAGCTAACTTCTCCATTCATTGTCACTTCCTTTATTTGTAATCCCGCGTTGCTTTTTTACGCCTCTGTACGTAATAATATCATTTCGCCATTGATTCCATAGCTAAGGAGTAAACAAAATAGCATCACGAACAAAGGATCCCATGAGAAGTAAAGGTGCTCTTAGGAGTGTTCTTGATTTCTAATATTAGTCTCTGTAAGTTAATTCAGAAACATGGGATGAAAACTCGCTACAAGGGAGCGATACACATATTTGGTCTGATACACCGAGGAGAACAAATAAAGAGCTGTAAACAACATAATGATGGCAAAATAACGTAACATATCGGCGAACCGATGCCCGATCTCATTCTGTCACACACATTCCTGAACATACACATTCCTGCATATACACATTCCTGCATATACACATTCCTGCATATACACATTCCTACACATGCCTTCTCAACCACCAAATATCGGAGAATCAAGAGTGTTTACAAATTTCTAGAACGAGAGAACCACTAGAATGGAATCTGAACGAGAAAAAAATCCCCAGACGAGACATGGCTCTTTTTTAAACATAGTTTATATGCTCAGAGAAGTTTAGCTTTTCATCAATAAATACCCCTAGATCTTTGCATGAAGTAACTTAAGGAATGCAGCTATTGTTTATGAAGTAGTCATTACAATTTTTTTCTTTTTTAAAGTGATGATATGACACAGCACTTTTCTGAGTTTAAATTCAACTTCCAGGAGGAGGACGATGCTGTGATAGCGATAATCGAGTCTTGGGAAGCAGAACAGCCACTTTGGTGTTGACATTTCTAAAAATGTCGCAGTCATCAGCAAATAATAATCCCTGGCTTTCATTTCTAATGACATTAGAGAGATCGTCAATAAACAGAGGAAACAAATACGGACCTAGGACACTCCCTTGCGCAACACCGGAAAGTACAGGAGCTCATGTTGAGGAGTGGTTGCTCAAAACTACCCTTTGCTTTCCATGGAAAAGAAAGCTACTAAGTAGGGAAAGAAAATTAACGTGAACGCCATATCTATGTTGAAGTTTATGCAGTAGGAGAGAGCGGTCGAGGAAGTCGAACGCTTTGGCAAAGTCGATGTAACAAACATCCAGTCGAGAATCACTTTGAATTGTTTCAACTGCATGAAGGGAGGAGAGATTTGTGAGGCACGAGCGTCCAGGAAGAAAACCATGTTGCACTGGAGAAGTCCGAAAGTCTTCTCAGAATTCTCACAAACCAGAGAACGGAGATGGGTCGATAGGAACTCACAGAGCTTCTATCGCCGGATTTGAAATGAGGATTAGCATTAGCCGCTTTCCTCGCTGAGGGGGAGTGTCCGGAAGTAAAACACATGTTTAATAGAGTAGCCACTGGTTGAGAAAGTGATGGCGCAGGGTGTTTTTTAGGAACATTGACCCGATCGGAGCTCTGTTTGGAGGGAGGTTACTCAGAAGATGAAATATATACTTCATATTTTTATACATTGATGGTGTTTTCTGGGCTGGCGACATTTCAATTAAATTCAAAAATCTGCTGATGATATAGTCTAATAACGAAAGATATTCAAATAAGCATGGGCGCGCCAATGTGGGGGATCTAATAAGTTGATGTTACGTTTTGTATCGCTTGTCAAGTAAACGTAACTAGTTTTTTCCTTCTCACGCTTGACAACCTCTTGGAAGAAAGAACTCTCAAAGAATCGAGCAGTTTATATCTACGACACTAAAAACTTCAGCATAGAAAAGATGAATTTTTAATAGATATTGGACGTATCCAAACTAGAAATCCAAACAACACTCATGATAAGTTTCCAATAGCTCGCTTATGTAAACTAATATCTTGGAAAGGGTAATAAGTTGGCCACATAAGCGTTATACTCCTCTAGTTTTCAATTCATTAGGCTTTTGAAAGAATTGGCATATATTGTAGTAAGTAGCGGGTATGAATATACTAGCCCCTGCAGGGTAGGCATTTTTTAATTTTCTCGGCAGCCTTGGACCCCCCCCCCCCCCACATTGGCAAATCCTGGCTGCGCCACTGCCCACCAAGGGGGATAAATAAAACCTCATACACATTTCATACATCTCATTCAGGTTTAAAATCTCCAATCCTACGTCGGTGTTCCTCGACTTACTCACTGATATTCGGAGAAAACAGGAAAGGACTTTTTAGAAACACATTTCGATAGCGATGCTTTCTTCCTCAGGTGTCATCATCATCTATATATATAAAAATGAATGTGTGTCTGTCTGTCTGTCTGTACTCGATAGATTCAAAAACCATACATCCAATCGTCGTGAAAATTTGGGAAATTATTAGGTATATCCCCGGGAAGGTTTTTAAATTTTTTTTTAAATCGGAGTGCTCATTTCGACTCCAGAAGGGAAAAACTGTTCTCATAAGAAATACATGTAAACTTCGATTTTATCACTTGCATGCTTCCTTTCTTTTGCAAAATTAAATTAGAAATAACCAACGTATGGATTTAAAATTAGCACCAAAAGAAGGGAAATTGAATAAAGTTTCTTATTTTGGTCATGAAATACAGTTTACGATCAGAAATTACGAGAATTTGAATAATTAGATGATAATTTTTATGAATTTTGAGGCTATAAACAAACTATTTCTCAGTTACGACGAATGCGATTGTTGAATTTTCTCATAAGAACACATTGAGAATTTATTCCAGTATTCAAATGATGTTTGTTTATAGCAACGTAAATATTTACGAATATTATCGTGGAGTAAACGGTTTCTGATATTTCATGAAAATGATATTCTGATAAATTCAAGAGATTGTATGTACTGCAAAACTTGGTGAGTTGATGACGTTGCCAACTTTGATTACAAATGTCATCTATTTTCAACATTTCAATTTATTTTATGTCTTTGACGAGACTGAATTTCATTTTTAGGTCTTCTTCAGTTGAATATGTGTTCTCTTTGAGATTTGCGAGATGCGAAGTGTAGAGTAGCACATAATTTAGCATATCTTACTCCGAACTGAAAAGGTACAGTGATATTATATTTTCTTATATACCGAATTAAAGTAATGTAGGTAGTATATATGATTTCATTATTATAGCCTTGCAACGCGAATTGCTGCCTGCCATTCAAATTGCGAATGGATTTTCTACGTGAAAAATAAAAGTACGATACATAAATTGATCCCATTTGTGCAGAATATATATTTTTTCAATTATCCCGTATCTTGGCATAAGAAACAACATATAAATCCATAGATACTGTTGTCAATCACGATGAATCAGTTAATTATCCAATAGAATTTTTAAATTCATTGGATCTACCAGGAATGCCACCGCATATTTTATCTTTGAAAATTGGTTCCGCAACTATGCAATGGGACTAGGTTATCAGTAAAAAAATTAATGAATAACATAATTGAGGCAACCATTTTAAATGGAAAACACCAAGGGGAACATGTACTTCTACCACGCATTCCCTTGATTCCAACAGATTCTCCATTTGAATTCAAACGTCTACAGTTTCCTATACGATTAGCCTTTGCAATGACCATTAACAAAGGACAGGGACAATCATTACAAATATGTGGATTGAATTTGATAAATCCATGCTTCTCACATGAACAGCTGTACGTTGGGTGTTCACGAGTTGGAAAACCATCAAATTTATTTCTTCTTGCACCAGAAAGGAAAACAAAAAATGTTGTATATTTACAAGCACTACTAAGATAAAGTTCACCATCAATCATCAAATATCATTAATTTCATGATGATATTTAATAATTGCAAAATTATTGCTCCATTGAAATTCGTTTGCAATATTGTTTAATATCACAAGTGAAGAAGCATGTATATTCTACCATCAACTATGTATATCTATATTTTGTACATATGTTATATTCAAATGACATATATGTAGGGATAATTTTATTGTTAATTTTCATTTTGATGTATTGTATAAATTTGATCATTAATAAATTATGTTTGAGATATCAAAACTGCCTTTTTGTTCAAACACAACAACGTGTGAGCGGGTACAGCTAGTAAAGTATAAAAAAGCATCGCTTTCGAAATGTGTGTTGTGTACCGACAAAGACGGCAATTGGAGATTTTAAGCCTCAAATTAATGAACAGCCGTGTTTCAAATTTTCTTTCATTGCACATCTCATTTTGCTGGCAGACCTAAGGGACCCAACATGTGAGAAATGGGAATTGCTACCGCCGACAGATAACTCGGATATAAGACTGGAGTCCTACCTCACCAAAGTCAGAAGAAAATCAGAGGAACTAATGACACTGAAGGAAGGCCATTTATATATATTTATATGGGGGTAAAAAGGCTGGAAGATTTTGATGCATTGGATACTTAATCAAAAAGAGATGGAACGATAATGCGGTAAAAATAAAAGATGTACCTGACAAGATTTGCAAAGTATTTCTCAAGATAAATAAGCGTTACTCAGTACAGATCATACATATCTACGCAGCAACAGCGGCAAGCTGTAAAGAGGAAATTAAAGACGTATATCAAACTATTTACATAAAAAAACAAGGTGTCTCATTACTGTCATTTTGAGTGATACTCGTACAGGTCAGCGAGAAGCTGTTGATGCTATTGCAAAACGATCATCCAGGGAAATGAACGAGGTCACCGATTGGTAGAGTTTGCTGGAAGCGATTAAAGAAGCACACAAAGAAAAGCGAACAATTCCAGTGATGGCAAATGATGAAACGACGAAAATGGCTGAAGAATTCAGACCCAGGAAGAGATGCTATTGAATACTCCTCAAGTCTATCAGAGCGGCAATCAAGAAAGACGTGAAGTGACTACAAGAGCATGAAGAAGACGATGCCGGGGAATAGGGACGAAAAAGATTTTCGCAATAAAGAAAAGAAATGGTATAACAACTTGCAACAAACAAAAAGGATAGTAGTATACTTCAGCAATCTATACAAGAAGACAGAAAATACTGAAGAGTAGAACCAGGAGAAAAGCCAACACTCAGAAGATCCTCTCTCCATTCAGAAGAAGTGGCGACCAATCAGATGAAGTTAGCAAAAGGAGCAGATGGAGTGTTGGCAGAGTATCTAAAAGCTGATTGAACAGATATTACCAATTTTTTAGCACAATTATTGAAAAATTGCCTAGGAGACGGTAGAATCCACAAGTACTAGAACCATGCAAGGATTATCCTTCTGCATTCATTCAAGGAATATCCTTCAATTATAACCTTTTTTAGAAGCCCAGAATTATTAGAAAACATCATGAAAATGCCATATAATGCCATAATACATTCCTGGTTCATTGCATTCCCGTACAAAATAATCAAATTTCGTTACAAATGCCGTATTCGAGACACACACTGTGTGTGGCAATATTATGGTTCCTTAATAATACACAACGAAATTCTTATTGAAATATCGCTTTGACATAGTGTGCACACGAGCTTACACTTACACAGGAAAACTTTCACTAACTTAATTTGCGGGATATGCAAGGTCTTAAAGATATCTGTACCAGATGTCCTAACGGCTTCTGCGACATCTTTGCTGAAAACATTAGTCCTTTTCCATGCAGAGGTCCTTAGAATGGTATCGATGGCATTTATGCCTAAAGTCTGTTTGTAAATGTCACATCTGTCTCTGTTAACTAACTAAGACACGAAGTTAGTTAACTTCTCAATCACTCTACGATACATTACTTTCATCACCGATCCTCGTTCTTTGTACGTCGTGCATTATCAGTACAATTGTGTCGTCTCAGAGCCTCATGCTTACATGAACTTTGATTTCAGGAACGTGGGAAATATGATTAAGAACACATTCGACGTATTAAACAGATTAGAACCGTCGGTTCGCCGTGGCTAACCAAATTCAAATTACCGCCGTTTCTCTCCCGTTGCCTACGTCAAGCGCGAACCAGTCCCAAATTCGTACGCCTCGCGTCGGATGAACTCACCTTGCATTCTTTCCACCATGACACAGACCTGAAATAAAAAAACAGCAGACTGTATGCCCTCTTAATTTTTGGGCGTTTTTTTGAATTTCCAGCCCCTTGGCTTCTAATTCATTTTTTTCAATTTCTGTATCTTACTTAAAAATGAGAAAGTGCTTTTGCATATTGGCTCCCACCGGGATTTGAACCCGGGACCGTTTTCACCAAAGGCAAACGCGCTGTCCAAATGACTGTCCGGGAGCTCATCCTTAAATAATTCGTCCCGTCGGAGTCCATTAATCTGAGCGAACCATAGAGTAAGGATATCTTTACTCTATGAAGCGAACACTCCGTCACCAAGCAATCGCTGAACCGGCCATATTCTGTAACTTGTCGGTTTGGAAGCAGTTGGTTCGATTTCAAATCCAACCGACTGGAGAGGAAACCGTGATCTCTCACCGACTCGGCCTATAAATCCTATTCTGTAGCATCGTCGGGCAGAAAACGACCAAACCGACTGCCCCCGCCCACTATAAGGGGAAACATCCGAGCATTTCCGAAGGTGATGGTCACGTGCTTCATCTCAACCAATGATAGGGCAAACAAGTAGACAAATGAAGAATGAAACAAGGCGTGTAAAAGCAGATGTAAATATTGATGTTATGTATGAAATTTTAGGTAACTAAGATTTGTTGTTGTCCTTTGTTGATTTCTTACTAAAGTTTTGAAAGAAATCTAATAGGGAAGATATTTATAATTGCATTAGTTTGTAAGGTCTTAAATGGTTGATGTTTGAATTTAACATACATTGCTTGCAGAAGATTTTCCAGTGCACAAGGATACTTATGGTAATAAAATATTGATATCTAATAAAATATTAGCCCTACAGTGAATCCCTAAATTTCGTAATTTTATTAAATGGAAGTCGGTGCGTGATTTTCAGAACTTAGTATCAGTGAAAGTAGTAGAAAATTTGTAGTTACATAGTACCTTTGGTACACTCACTGACTGATTTCTTGGAAGTTAGATTTCCACGAATTCTTTAGGTGCTTCATAAAGTTAGTGTTGGAACTGTAGCTGTCTTCAAATCAGTTAACTAATGGTCAGCTAGTAAGACCTCGATTCGTATAAACGGTTAGGTATCTTTTCTTCTTTTATATTTGTTATAAAAGCAAAATCCTCTCGTCTCCTTGTGAACCGAAGTACAGCAACTTTCGGCTGTAGCACTTCCTTACACGTAATTAATACTTGTAATTAGTTTCGCCTGGATTAACTACACTCAACAAATATTATTCAATTGTCTTGGCCTTTTAAATAATGTTGAAATATATGATTTTAATGGAATCTAATGGTAAAATTGTGTTTTAAAATGAACAAAAATTATACCATCCACGTCAGTTAAAAGTTAATCATTATACGTTTAAAAATTAGAAAATTCGATCGCATGAAATACTATGGCTAGGTTTAATCTATTTCTCTTTTATTTATAGTTTTCTTCAAGCGGAGTCATTATTTTTCTATAGTCGAGTCTCGCACAGGGAAACAGTAAAATATGTAACGGATTTCAAGCGTTCCCCAACACTTTACCTAATGAATTACTGATGGTTATTTACATTTATTTAAAAAAGATTAAAACGTTTATTTTATTCCACGTCCTTGGACAGATGCACGCTCCAAGAAACGTAGTACATACGTGCATCCATATGTGCTATGGCATACATCATTTTGCATCTAAAAGCGAGAATTATTTTATGCGATCGCATGTCTTATTGCGGCTTTATTTTACATTCTGCTAATTACGGGCATTCAATTAACACATTTGCCTTGATGATATTGTTAAATATGCACACACTTGCCACAGTTCGTCTGCTAACCGACTGACCCCTATCGCTACCGACTCCTTTTCATTATCGGTAGAATTCTCCGGATTCTACCGAAGATGGCTAGCCGTCGTACCGACGCAGGAGCTTAGAGAATAGCATCGAGAGCTCACGGAGTCGGTTTGCGATCCCAACAAATGGAGAGGCTAACGTACCGACGGGGAATGAGTTACAGAATATGGCCCCTGAAGGAACACATGGAAGTCACCGACACCGTGCGAACCTAGAGCCTAGTAGAGACTTGGTTATCAGTAAATTGTTCAACTCCGCCTAAATCTTTTACTCAATTAAGACCTTATTTTTAATTAACGATCCATCGATCGTAACTAACGAGCCAATTTTCAATTCTTCGGTGTCACCATAAATGGTTTCATGTGGCCGAACGCCACTCCTTTTTGAACCACAAAAACGTTAAATTTTTTGCGCAGTATTAATGCTTTTTTACTGTTGTATTGTTTATCGTTAATTCTGTTAAAATGTTTTCTTCGGTAGAACGCCTTCCTTTTAGGCTAGATTTAACTTTATTCTCGCTTAATGTTGCTCGGGCGCATTGATCACTTTCAATTGGATCAAAAATTGATTTTATTTCAGTCTTTATAATGTTGCGCAAACGACTCATTTGCTCGAATTATAGTTATTATTATTTTTGGACAACTTTTATGTGCTCTTAGATATCGGAATTTTATTAAGAAATAATTGTTTATTTGGTTTGCTCGGGTTATTTTCGTTCAACTTTCTTTTTCTTAATTATGTGTCGGAATTGTCATACGAAAAAAAATATTTAATTATGTTGATAGGGTTATGTTTTAATAACTTAATTTTCACCTTTTCCATTGATCAATGATGTCACGATATGTTCATACGGAAGATCTTTTTAATTATTATTTTTTATTAATTTCGACCTTCCCAAAAAAATTATCATTTATCTTGTAATTCATGCTCTCCAGCGTATTTTGCCTTTTGAGTTGTATTTATCAGTACTTAGTCTGTTGCGTTTGTGTGTTTTCTGTGAGTTTCGCATGTGATTGCTGTTCTTTATGCGAGGGATTTTTGGTATTATGGTGCACCGTAAATCCATTAAATTTCGTCTGCAGGGAGACCTCAATCTCCACTACTCACCGGAATAATATTTTCCGGTTTCGCTTACATTGATTCCATCGATTAGACATCCTCTTTTCATTCATCGACCCAAGAATCTGCTTTTACGCCTCATTTGTCAAATCTCTCCGTCTACTCCATTCATGCTTACAGAAAATAAAAAGCAATTTTATCATCAAAAATTCACATGTCACAGGAGTTGTCCGACATCGACAAACTGGTGTCCAAGTTTGGAACCGAACACATGTGTCGCTGACTTGAATTTTTTACGACTGACCATAGCGTTTAATTCCCAGAAAATAATGCGATAATGACATAAGTGTTATGTGTTCGATGCCAGAAGGCCCCGAAATTCCTGATTCTTTCCATAAGGATGCACTGCGGGGATGTTTGAAAAATGTTTTGAGGCACTTCCCGGCAAATTAGAGAGTTGAAGTTCGAAGGATCGCTGGAAGTCGTGCAAATCCGACGAAAACCAAAAGGATCTCTTCGAAGATTATCCTGGATTCGACTCTAGATCAGGGCAAATATTCTCCTACATGAAATGCATTGCGACAATTTTTAAAAATTTTTTAACCCCTTCCCGATTACATGGAAACTTGAAATTCGGCATGTGAATGGAGATCATAAATACATTTTATAAACGCTGTTTAACGTTTCACTGGTGGTCCTTGGTTCGATCCCAAAGAGCCATTTACATTACTCTATGAATTTCAAATGAGGATAATGGAGTCTTATTTTAGGACCTTCCCGGTGTGACATCGACTTCAAAATACGAATTTAATAAGTTTTATTTCTACCAGGGCGTTATAAGTCATCACTTCTTCCGAAAAGTCCTTGTTTCGACAACAGTCTACAGCTCTAACCAGCTGTAGCATTTGAAAGGTATGGCGGAAAGTTCAAATTTTCTATGATTGATTTACGTAGAAGGTGGACATTCTATGACCATGCATGTGAACAGATGTATGAATGTTTCGTAAAAACAGTTTTTCCCTAAACGGATGGTCATTGGTTCGACACCAGGGCTGGAGTTGCATTCTACAATTCCATTATAAGCAAATACGGAATATTGTTTCAAAACATTCTCGATATGTAGAGTTGAAATTTTAGAAACGGTTAGTTTATCCCAAAGCAAATAGTAATGTACAATACCATCTTAAAAAAATGTACTGGGTTCGACACCAGGCTATTTTGATACGGAATCAAATTTTACACAGAGGAATTTGGATACCTAATATATTTGCCCCATGCAAGCATATTAATAATAAAAATTTCAAATCAATACCATATCGAGAAGGTCTCCAAAAAAATAAGGGATTGAAAATATTCTTTAAAATTACCGCATTTTATAAGTGTTTGACGCCATGTTCGTGAAATTTTCTCCTTTTTTTAAATAAATTGCTGCTATTAAAAAAATATATTCAATATTTTTTTTCCTTTTGAGAACCTTCTCCATATGATATCGACTTGAATTTGTATGATTAATATGCTTGCAGAATGCAACTTTTTCTCGTAATAGATACATCTATAAGAGATAAAAATTCTAACTATGTTCCGCAAGTGTCACTACCTTGAAAGTTTTGCGACGTATTGGCCATAACGTGTAACCGCCAGAAAAGATGCGACTTTGAACCTCAGTGTCATGGGTTCGATGCCAGAAGGCCCCGAGACCCCCCAATAAGTAAAAGAAGATTTTTTCCATAAGTATGCATTGCGGAGGTTTTCGGAAATGTTTTGAGTCACTTAGGCAAATTAGAGAGATAAAATTCGAGGTATCGCTGGAAGTTTTGCATTTCCAACGAAAACTGCAAAGACACCCTCGCAGATTAACCTTGGTTTGACGCTAGGTCAGGGCAAATATTCTTCGTAAGAAATGCAGGTAAAGTACGTTTTTTCCGTTTGCAGGCTTCATTACTTTAGCAAACATTAGCATTAGTAAAGACTTACGTCAGAATTCCGGAAAAAGTCGCAATTTTCTTTGACGTCTATATATTTAAACTATGAAATGCAAAGGGACAATATTGCGGCCATTTAGGCTACATTCCGCGATAACTCGTCAATTCACAATGATAGAACAATAGCAGTATAGAAGAGAAACACAGAAATAAGGCTGGTATGTAGAACACTTCACAATTGTTTCTCATTTCTTACGCCAAACATTTTCCACGTATAATTTGCAAAATGAATCATTTTGCCGCACATTTCCGGCAAAACGATCCTTTTAAAAGGAATTAGTTTCATGCACATTTCAGGAATTAGTTAAAGTTGTAAACAGTCATCTGTGGCGTAAATAATTTCTTAAAACTATGGAGAAAACCATACCAAGAAATTTGACCATCTTCAATTAAAATGATAAGTTCAGTTAAAATAATATATGACCTTTTTTCCTTACGGAGAGTACTTTTACCTATATCACATAGATAAAGATCTATATCTAGAACGTGCAAGATAGAGTAAAACACAAAAGAATCGCAAAAAGCTATATATTTTAGCCTTGGGATTTATTAACTTAAAGTAATATACAAAAGCAGTTACGTTTCGTTTTCTAAATATAGTTACATCGTTGGATTACGCGTCCAATCTTTTTGTCATATTCACGTTTGTTTCGGATTTACTTATTTTAGCGATCACAGTAGCTATGGCTTAATTCCTGTCCTCCATTATTCTCACACTAATTTCTACATTTACTAACAGTCACTAAAGTTATTTCATGTTTATTATATTTTCTCTAATTAAAAAAAAAAGCCTACAAGAAGGAGCCTACGTATTACTACACTTGAATCACTATCTCCTAGCTTTCATTTTTTTTAATTCTTCGGGAATTTCCGTGATTTTTTCTTGTTTCTACTACTTCTTAAATTCACCGACACTGCAAAGATTTCATAGAGCACTTAAAAGGTCAGCACCCACTGTGAAGAAGCGGTCAACGTCACTCGACGACTTCGACTTAATTGACCGAAATGAATATTTCACTATCTCGAGTTATCAGAAAAGTGAATGACATTTTCACCTAAGAGAATATTATTCCAGATTTGTATCAAAATCTACTTAAGAAAATATACTTTAGCAAAACTTTGTGGAAGATAAACAATCATGCGTAGAATAATGAAGTTTCATCTGAACTAAATTGGGCGGAATTTATAATAAAGTCTTCGCAGAACGGAAATTCACTTCTGTGAGTTTTCTACACTCTGATTCGTCACATTATATCGTCAATGTAAATTATTTATTTCCAAGTATTTTTCCTCACGTTTTATGACGAGTTCCAACCAAAACAGTTTTAACTCGTAAGCTTTGGACAGAAACTTGCTTTCGAGAATGTAATAGTAGTTAATCGGCACAATCGATGTTTTTTTTAGGAATCTGTCGTGGGCTGGACAACGATAAATGTGAGCACAACTCGATAACTTCCCACTTTGAAATTGTTAAACACCACAAAATGCTATCATTACTACAGAAAGAAAAGACGAACGTACCTCAGAGACTCGGTCATCTCCATGTCTGCCTCAACAAAATGTCGAAGGAAGCCCACCAAAAGCATTTTCCGGAGGATATTCATTACGAAACGCGGAGCGCTTACTTCGAACAACAGCCATCTCTCGTCCCACTGTTTATTCCTTATCATTTATAACTACTTTTTATTATTCTTCATTAGTATTATTACTTAAATTTAAGGCGATTGTGGACTTTTAGGTAACCCCAAACGTAGGCTCTTCGTCTCGGTATATAAGATTTAGGATCAAATTGGTGTAAATAGAAAATATGGTGGCCATTTACTTTTGTATAAGTCTTGCTGTGCAACAAAAGAAGCAAACACAGATGCTTCGTGATTACTTTCCAATTCGACGAGAACGTTTAGGATTTCGGTTTTCTTCTGCTCGTATTTCTGACATAAACACCTTCATTACCACTGAATATATGGACAAGATTCCCAAAAACAATTATTATTTCTTGCACATACCACTCTCCTCAGACACATACATTATCCAAACAATCATTATCGTTAATTAAGCATCGCCCTGAATTGAATTCTTCACATTCAATCGACTTTTCTTCTCCCCTTGAGAATCTCAATCACTCTCTAAACCAAGGTCGTTGCCTTTCTTTCCATTCGTTATAGTCACTACTGTTTCAATTATCATACTAACAGCTATCAGATTGATCAGTATAAAAATATTTTACTTGGCACTTGCTGCCGAACATGTCGTAGACTTGCATTTATACAACCACCACCTCTTCCGACTATTTTCTCGGGTGCAAGTTTCATCCGCCGGATGCCGCTATTTCCGGATAGGGGCCAAATTGATATCGCTCTCTCACCTTTTCGTCGCATTTACCGACATTGCGCATTCAGCAGCTTTGTCGCTCTCGAATATTACTGGAGAAAATGTATGAATGAACACCATGAGAGAGTTGAGAAGGCGGATGGTTTTGATTTCTGTATCACTTTCGTGCATTACATAATGAGTCTCACTGCGCTTATATAACGCGTCGGAATCCGTTCGTTTGTCGCGAACTAATCTTTCTCCTTTTTATTCCTCTCAGGCAAATGTTTCAAATATTTATTTAATAACTATAGTTTAAGGAAACTATTTCAGTTATGTTTGAACTTCACCTTCTTTGTTTGAGCTGTTGCTCATGGACCTTCGCTTTCTTTTCTTTATATTTTGGTACACGTTACTATTTTTATTTCGTTTTCAAAGCTTATATTCAAGTGGTTTATTTATGATTTTGTAGCTGCTTCGTATTCCTTTTACAGTATATCCGAATTGCCCACAATTTGCAAGTGATTTCCAATTTAAAACTCTTACACTTCTGCCACATATTTTTCCACGCGTTATTCATTCCCAAATTATGCGTATGTACTATAAACCTATTTATCATCTCCTTGCTTGAAATTGTGTCATTTTATTGAGTAATTTTATGGAAAAGATATTTGATGCAATTCTCTGCTAAATTGGCTCTTTTTACAGTTTGTTGAAATCGCTCTTCGGTGATTGACGTGGCGAAAATGTCGATTCAACATTTCAACTTTCTTGACGAAATATTCTCCTGAAAAAAACTCTAACATTCTTATATCGAGACAGTTCATATTCAAAGTAACGAACTAATTAGGAAAATGAGATGATTTATTTAAGATATTCTTCAGTTTGGAGCAACTTCCAGTAACTATTAATTGACAATAAGACACTTTTTGCAACTTCAAGTGTAGTGATTTAACCTAGGGCGGCTTAAAGTCTTTTCAGTGTATAAAGTGTTGTTCAGTGCACAAAGTGTATCATTTCCGTTAAGGATAAATTCCACAAGATAGCACCCGAAAGCATTTCATTAAGTATTAGTTGCACACCAAATGTAACTGAAAATCAAAAGTCACATTCAAATGAGGAATTTTGATGAAGGAGAAATATTCAAGCGCAGATTAATTATACTGAAGTAGAGATTCAACCATAATGATGGGTTTAGATAATTTCCAGGTGAAGACACCTACATATAGATTGGAAAATGCTGCCGACGATATGGAAAACAAAAGACAAACATGTGGAATAGCCCAAACGATGAGGATAATATCTGCGCAAGTGACCCTCTTTAAGTTTTAGGAATTCCGCCTGCTTATTACGTAAGCTTCTGCAATTCACTACTATGATTTTTAGATCTCTCAGTTCGCGCTCTAAATCTGGATTTCTTATGGGAATAACCTTAATGTTTTTGAAGTTAATTTCTCCTTTTGGGCATTGATATTGTCTATATTTCCAGGCTGAGCTCATGCACATCCTTTTGCCAATTTACGTGAGTAGTAATCACTATTCCTAACGCTGAATATCCTTTCTCAATTACTTCATCACTCTTTTACCGAAACAAACAGCCGCCTCCGGGAACACCCTACGCTTCCCCGCAGCCTCAACTGTATAATACACTCCAGAGGGGTTTAGTGGTGCCCAACACTAGTCAAGAACATTGGCAGCGATCCCTCAGCCCCTACTTACGTAACCCCGGTCAATTCGCACATGGACACTCAACTCCAGACGATGCCGGAGTCCTTCAAAGAGTCCAATGGACTCCAACAATGGAGTCCAACCTAATGGACCCACCGCCACTGCTCAATACATATGGAAATGCAAATATGTTGTGGCAACCTCTCTTATTAATATAAATCAGTGTAGAATTAAGAATACTAGCAGAATTATGCATTTGTTTTCATTGAACAGCAGTTCGCACAAACCCACTGCTGTCATTTGTCTCCCAAAAGTATTCAACTAAAAGCAACGCAGTTCTTTTGTGAATCTGTTCGATTGAAAAACACTCAAATGGCCGTAATTTTGTCCCTGCTACTACATCTAAGTAAATTGCCATTTTCTCATAAATTCTGGCATTTGTCATCACCGTTAATTCGGTATGGACTTAAAATCCCCTTGTATGAGCAAACGCTCAACAACCGCCTTGGTCGACGGGGGGACTGGCTGCCTACTACGACGAAATTTTACATAATTTTGTTTATTTCGCCATAGTTTTCGTAATTTTGATTCATTTATTCCCTGACCAAATAAGAATCTCCATTAAATTTCCTTTCTTTTGGTACTAGTCTCGACTTCATAGGACCAATGAGATAAAGTAACAAAGCCTGCATAGCACACAAGCGATCTTGACGTTCATTTCTTATGGAAACGTACTATGGAGTCCTGGGTTAGAACCCGGGCCTTCTCAGGGATGAGAATAGTTTTTGAAGAGGTTTCAACTTATGAGAAACACATTCATTCACATTAAATTCATCAATCTGACGAGCGAAGCGATGTTTGTCTGCTTACTTCGATGGATTCTCGGTGAATTTATTGGTCGGTTGGTCTGATGAGTGATATTCAATATACAAAACGTACGTTGCTACAACTCCATAATTCTTTAAACACTGTCGAAGCGTATATAGCGCTCGTATAATTGCGTTCGTCGACTGTTGCATCATAAATACTGTTAGTTGCCATTTAATGGCTTTTCATAAAGTTATTGATATAAGCATTTGAATAACCCGCTACTGTCTTCAGTACCAATGGCTTTTCTTTGTTCGCGAAGGAAGCGATGGACATCCATTGGTGAATCGGATTGATGGATCATCGATGATCATCGATTCATCGATCCATCGATGAATTTGATCCCATCGATGAATTCCAAAATGCAGTTTGTCTCAAGGCGCTACGACGAATCGCTTCTGAGGGCGTTTGCTTTTTATTTATATGATGTAACGTATATTATGTAACGAGTCACCTCGGATGTACAGCACGAAAGGACACGTTCTGAATCGATTAGCTTTTGTTCTACATTCACAGGCAACGTAAACAATGTCAACAATATAGAAATTTCTCGAAACTCAACCGCAAAAATACGAATATAATAATTGCTCTATAATACGGTATTTTTCTTAAAATGTCCCATTTAATACACTTTCCATTATTTCTTGATTCTAGTTACGCTTCCCTATGTATCACCATGTCTTATATAATATCTTTTCCCTTTTCAATTCACATGCTCTGGTTTTTACTCAATCACCCTTGTCTTTCTCTTAGTAGATTCCACTACTTTAGTTTCACTAATTTTATTCTTCATTCCAAACGTCTCAAACTTCTCAATTGCGTCCTTCTCTGAAAACCGAACTGATCTTCTTTGGTTTATCCATAAATCCTTCTATTGAAACCGTTGGGAGTGCTTTTGTCGAGTGCGATACCGTAGGATTAATTATAAAAATATAATCATATGGTTAAGTGTATAAGCTGATTTGATTCGTTTTTCATCAGGAATCAAGATAGTTTGGGTAGAATTCCTTATAAATATTCCTAATTAAATCATAGAAACATATCTTACACTTGTCCCCAGGTTCGTAAGGAACTCCACAGGGATCTCGTCAACCCCAATTGCTTTATTTCCTTTCATATCCCGTTTCATATTCCATTTTATACCCCCGTTTTACTGTATCCCAGGCCCACCCTCGTCTTCTCCCTCACTTTCTATTTCTATGTTGGTAGGTTTCATGTTTTTCCCACACAATTCTTAAGCCCCTCACTCAGCCTGGATCCCCTAGATAACTCCTCTGCTGTCTTTTACCGTCACCATTCCTGATTTTATTACCAGTCAATTGCTTTATCATTTTATTCATTAGGTCGGTCGCATTCTTACAGCTTCTCTATTTCATTACACTATTCCTGTCACCACTATTTCTTTCTTTCTTGCCCTTTTTAGTTCGTTATTTAGCGTTCTGTACATTCTAAAGCCATGTTCAGTAGCGACCATTTTCTGTTTTCCTCCTTTTTTTCTAAATTACCCATTGTTTCTAAACTTATATTGCTTGACCCTAGGTTCTTTGAGTAGTATCCCTGAGGCTGCGGGTAATCTTTTCCGATTCATCGTCTTTGTTGAGTTCCCTTCCTTTACTGACAAGAATCTAGCAAACAGACTCTTGAACTATCAAAAGGACTTCTAAATACAACATGGGTGCATTTTTGCCCAAAAGATCTTTTTAAATTTAAGGTCTGTTTTCATAATCACCAGGTTATAATACATGTCTACTGAAGCACCACGATAATTTAGTTTTTTTTAGTTAACTACTCCCAATGTTAATTAACATAATGTACACAGTGGAAGAAAACTGAGCTCAGATAAGTATTTATAATAAGTATTGTATTTTATTCGAAATCGCGGAATTACTGAGGTCTATTGAATAAAAAACAACCTTCTTAAACTATCTGCCAGCTTAAATTGCAAGATTTCGGCGCTGCATTTAGCGAATTCATTATTGCTTTAGCAACTGCTTCCCTCAGATTGTACTACATCTAGCCTTTTTTTCACTGTTACGAACACATTTTTCGCTATACCAGCAACATAAATTTCTATTAAAGGAAATTTTAATATTTAATATAACTTCAAATAACATTATTTATTCATGGAATATCTGAAATTATGTTACATTAAAAAAATAAGAATGTAAGCCGTTTTACTTTGACACTACCTATTTAGGATATTTGACTGAATTTTACGACCTTATCAAGACTTACGAAGTGTCCTCTTTATTGCTGTTTCACTTAAATGTGCGTTGGATTTCTCATTTGGTGGAAATAGGCCAGAGAGGCGATCGAAAAAAAAGCGAAGCGACTGCGAGCGCAACAATCGATTATCATCCGGAATTACGCCCACCACAAGCAATGGAGACTTGTTCGCCGAACAATACGTTCATTTTGAAGGCATTTAAATAATTCCGACAGACATTCAACTACACCGCCAAATAAGTTCCAAAAAACGTAGTCTTCTACCAAGCGGCAATCTATGCTTTCATTTGTAGCCTCGTCGAATCGATCGAATATGCTAAATGATTCGCAGATAAAAATTGTTTTTCACCACAAATTTAACGAGATAATAACGCGAAGGTACAAAATAACGCTGACGAATTGTTTAAATGTGAGTTGGGTGGGAAAATATAACAATTCAGAGTCATGAAGTGGATTTCATCCACGTTAAAGGCGCACATTTTAGACGAGCAATCTCATTCCAAATGCACTTCGTGTTTGCGGGGAACTTCGTCGGGAAATGCGATACCTGAGCAAAGCCCTCCTGCAGCGGTCGCCGGCCTCCAGCACCACCACCTGCAGCTTCATGGCAGCGAACGCACTGTCCGTCGGGACGTCTGTGCCTCATCGATACCGCTGCCCCCACAGCGCAGAATCCAAACGATTGCCGCCAATTACGATTTCACTTCATCGTCCAATCACAACGACCCGAGCGAACAATTTTGTTTTTTTTGCGATACTACGCCGGCACAAGTAACTACCCATTGCACGATTACTTATTAACGTACAATTTTTAGTTAGCCGTATTAACTCCGGTGCCATTAAAATACAAAATTTCGATAAAATAAATGGTGAACTCCCCTATCTCCTCAGAGGAGTTCACCAGAATAAATATTTTCTTGATAATATAAGGGTGCGTTGCGTTGGATGGATCATAAAGAAAGTAAAACTCACTTAGCAGAGTCCACGAAAAGAATTTTTAAGAAGTACGACCAAGGTTTCGTTACAGCGAAACATCTTCAGGTGAAACACACAAAAAAGTGACCTTAATATATACGTTTAGCTGGGTTTCCACATCTTTCCTGGTATAAAAGGCGACTGGAATCGCTCTCCCGTACTTACAACGTCGATATAAGCGAGATACTTTTCTTTGACGGCCGTTGAGAACACTTCCTCGCACCAGCAGCACGTTAGATTATGACTAGTCTTAGGTAAACTACGACGTAGTTTTCAAACTCTTATTCCATGGTTACTGCAGCGGCGGGGCCAACTTTTTCTGTGAGCGAATACTACCAGTTCGTAAATTATATTCTTTGCGGTATGTACGTTACTCGGAGGGAGGCGTTCATAAGTTATCACACAACTTTGATTTAAACATATTCCGGTAGAAGAGCAGTACGTACCATAACTATGTTTTGTTTATGCCTGGCCGTGTATTTTATACAGATATTGACTGTTTATAATTAATAATCTTATATGTAAAAATCTGATGTGGCCAACGGATGACTTTCTCCATATTTATTGAAAACAGAAGCCTATGCCGGTAATATGTAAATAACTCCGAAAAAAGAGGGTTACAGGAAAATGTTTCAAACAAAAGTTGTAGTAAAGTACATTATCTATAACTTTTGTTCAAATTGTATACAAATACATCGCATTCTGTCAGAGATATTTAAGAAAAACTACTATTTTTGGATAAAAAGCAACTTACTGTTAGCGAGTATACACTAATAACTCCTAAACAATAAGTGTTACGAAAAAATGTTTCAAACAAAAGTTGTAGTAATATACATTATCTATAACTTTTGTACACAATTGTATATATCTACATTGCATTCTGAAAGAGATATGTATAAAAAACTTCCATTTCTGGATAAACAACAACTTCCGGTTAACCATTATTCACGAATAACTCCTAAACAATCAGTGTTACGAAAAAATGTTTCAAACAAACGTTGTAGTCACGTATATTATCTATAACTTTTGTAAATAATTGTATATACCTACATTGCATTCTGACAGAGATATTTAAGAAACAAAAGTTTTTCCGGATAAACTGCAACTTCCGGTAAAGCGATATTCATCAAAGACTAATCAACCCTTTGCATTGTTAGGAAAATGCTAACTATGCCAATTGATATGTTAATTGAAATCTGGAGGTCGTTTTTTTTGCGAATACAATACTTTTTCTCTATACTACGTATAGAGAGAAAGTAAAAATTCAGCCTGCGTATGTTTGTGACCGCAAAACTCGAAAAATGCTTGGTCGATTTATTTGAAATTTTAACACAACGTTGCATTCAAATACGAGAGTGTGTCTATTTAAAAAATGTTGACATTTCGTCCTCGGTTTGATCACAGACGAGTCAAAACATTTCCATAAGAAATGCAAGTAAAGTTAATTTTTGCCACTGCAGGCTTTATTTCTTTTGCAAAATTAAATTAAAAAGAACAGTCATACGAAATTGAGACAAGCACCAAAAGAAGGGAAAATAAATAATAAATTTTATTTTGGCCATGTATTATTGTTTTCGAACTGGATTATCGAGATTTTCCTCGACATTTTTGTAAAATTTTGAGGGTGTAAACAACCGGTCCCCCTGACGACAAATGCCCATTGTTGAATCCGAGTTCCTTCATTTTAGCCTATTTTAAGTTAAGAAGAAGTTTATTTATTGTTTGATTAATTTAGTTTACATCGACGTGCATATTTGATCGTTATAAGTGATTTAAATGATTTATTTCCGTAAATCAAAGTGTGTGTTACTTTGTATTCAATTGATACATTCAGTTCGATTCATTTCTTGTGTTTTCGTCACCTGTTTTTTCGCGGGCCATAATTTGCGGTTTACAAGTTGAGAAAGAAGAGAAAACTTGTTGATTTGGTTCACGTTGATGTACATAATCAATCGTTAGAAGTGATTCGAATTATCTATTAAAAAAAATCGAAATGTGAGTTAATTTGATACCGAATGTTGTATTTAGTTCAATTCATTTGGCCATAGTACGTGTTTTACGGGTTGAATCGAGAAGAAAAAGAGCAACTCAATCGTCTAATCAACGCCAATAACTTTTATATATACGACGTCTGCAGTTGCAATATCTGAATGATCGAGCTTCATATCCTTAAGTCATAGCAAGAGTCTAACAAGGCGAGGTTGCCAGATCGATGTTCGGGATTCCAATGAGTCCTATTTCATATTGAAGTAGACATAGCGAAAGTAAAAAATAGGATAGGTTTCGTCCACATAGGCCCTAGTTCCTGAGAAAATTGACAATAAATATATCGTTTTTTATATTATCCTAGGTAGGTATGCTTCCCTGCATATCAGCAGATTCTACCTATGTCGGCTGTTAATCCGATGGACCAGCTTTCGAATTAGTTGTTGGATGAATTTTTTCTTTCTTTTTTAACCTTTCTTTTCTCAAACTTTTGAAATAATAGAAATTAATATGTTTATTATTCGGCACCTTCATTAAATGATATTTAACTGGCCCCGGAAGTGGTGCTGCCATGCAATTCCTCCAATAGAAAGAAGTAGTCAGTGTCGGATCTAGGGTATATGAGGCCTATGAGCAATCCAACGAGTGGAGGCCTTTTTTGGACGATCTGGCGAAATTCATATTTTATATCGCCCCCCCCCCCCAATCTGTCTTGACTTACAAATGATGTAAATGGAGTTAAACTTAGCACTTTAAAGCGTGCGACTTACCCAAAGGTTGAACGAGAAGAGAAAAAAATAGTGACTTAATTGATCATAAAAGCCCCCAGTTACAGAAGGGAAAATTACGTGGCTCGGTAGTTTAGTGGTTAGAACAACCGCCCGGAAAATGGGAGGCCTGGGTTCGAGTCCCAGCCAGTTCACTATTTTTCTCTTCTCGTACAACCTGTCTTGACTTGTTGAGAAATTTCCCTCTTTCTCCGCGACTCAACGGGGTGTTGTCAGGTTTCCCATCTTTTTACATTTTTTTTTTTACATTTTGTCACCTTGGTGGAGGCCCATTTTGGTGGAGGCCCATTTTGGTGGAGGCCTATGGGCACTGCCCACTCTGCCCACTGCCTAAATCCGGCACTGGAAGTTGTGGATATGAAATTCAATTCAAATTAAAACCCCAAGAAATATTGTGAAAGCTAGGAATATGTAGTATGCTTTCTGTGAGGACAAATAAGGGAAGGACCCTAACTCAGTTTCCTTTCATTCCACAACATCACAAGGCAGGGTATTGGATTGAATGATGATTTTTCTCGGCAAATCTATGTTCGTCTTTATTTAATTTCCAATTTATTAAATAACTGACTGAGCCACAGGGAAGCGTGGCCGGGTTTAGCTAGTTTTCATTATAAATAATGTTTGCTGAAAGCAAGTTACGCACGGTGGGAATTCAAACGCCACCTCAAAATTGACCCTGATCACGTGACACTCGAGAAGCTTATGTTTGCCACGCCGGAGTGACGTCATACGCCGTCCACCTATGCACTGTCGTAGGAATAAAATTCATAAATCGAAAACAATTAAGAAGCGGACACCGTAAGTGGGGTGATTCGGAGCATGGGGGGTAACTCATTTCCCGTCGCTACGGTAGCCTCTCAGTCGGTTGGGATCGCAAACCGACTCCGCGAGCTCTCGATGCTATTCTCTAAGCTCCTGCGTCGGTACGACGGCTAGCCATCTTCGGTAGAATCCGGAGAATTCTACCGATAATGAAAAGGAGTCGGTAGCGATAGGGGTCAGTCGGTTAGCAGACGATCTGTGGCAAGTGTGTGCGTATTTAACAATATCATCAAGGCAAATGCGTTAATCGAATGCCCGTAACTAGCAGAATGTAAAATAAAGCCGCAAAAAGACATGCGATCGCATAAAATTAATCCGATTCTCGCTTTTAGAAGCAAAATGATGTACGCCATAGTACATATGGTTGCACGTATGTACTACGTTTCTTGGAGCGTGCATCTGTCCAAGGACGTGGAATAAAATAAACGTTTTAATCTTTTAATAATAAATGTAAATAACTATCAATAATTCATTAGGTAAAGTGTTGGGGAACGCTTGACATCCGTTACATATTTTACTGTTTCCCCGTGCGAGACTCGACTATGGAAAAATAATGACTCCGCATGAAGGAACCTATAAATAAAAATAAGAAATAGATTAAACCTAGCCATAGTATTTCTTGCGATCGAATTTTCTAATTTTTAAACGTATAATGATTAACTTTTAACTGACGTGGATGGTATAATTTTTGTTAATTTTAAAACACAATTTTACCATTAGATTCCATTAAAATCATATATTTCAACATTATTTAAAAGGCCAAGACAATTGAATAATATTTGTTGAGTGTAGTTAATCCAGGCGAAACTAATTACAAGTAATAATTACGTATAAGGAAGTGCTACAGTCGAAAGTTGCAGTACTTCGGTTCACAAG
Source organism: Sympetrum striolatum (assembly GCA_947579665.1). Taxonomy (NCBI): domain Eukaryota; kingdom Metazoa; phylum Arthropoda; class Insecta; order Odonata; family Libellulidae; genus Sympetrum; species Sympetrum striolatum. Next base: position 19,503,408 of record OX388346.1, on the reverse strand, counting down.
GAGACGAGAGGATTTTGCTTTTGTAGCAAATATTAAAAAAGAAAAGATACCTATCCGTTTATACGAATCGAGGTCTTACTAGCTGACCAATAGTAAACTGATTTGAAGACAGCAACAGTTCCAACAATAACTTTATGAAGCACCTAAGGAATTCGTGGAAATCTAACCTCCAAGAAATCAGTCAGTGAGTGTATCATAGGTACTATGTACCTACTAATTTTCTACTACTATCACTGATACTAAGTTCTGAAAATCACGCACCGACTTCCAGTTAATAAAATTACGAAATTTAGGGATTCACTGTAGGGCTAATAGTTTATTAGATATCGATATTTTATTACCATAAGTATCCTTGTACTCGAATTTGGGCACTGGAAAATCTTCTGCAAGCAATGCATGTTAAATTCAAACATCAACCATTTAAGACCATACAAACTAATGTAATTATAAATATCTTCCCCTATAAGATTTCTTTCAAAAATTTAGTAAGAAATCAACAAAGGACAACAACAAATCTTAGTTACCTAAAATTTCATACATATCATCAATATTTACATCTGCTTTTACACGCCTTGTTTCATTCTTCATTTGTCCACTCGTTTGCCCTCTCATTGGTTGAGATGTAGCATTTGACCATCACTTTCGGAAATGCTCGGATGTTTCCCCTTAAGGCCGGGTGGCCACCAAATGCGAAGCGAAGCTAAGTTGAGTGAAGTTACGCCGAGCGGACAACACTTTCACAAACGAACCTATACTTTTGAATGTAGCTGTGGCCACCGGATACGAAGCGGAGTTGAGCTGAGAATTGTGACGTCACTCTGCTTCGCAAGGCACATCTTCCGAACGGTCGTGGTTCGTGATGAAGCGAAGTCAGCTTCCCCCTCCACAGCTCTCAACGCGGTGGAGGGGGGAGCCTCTCGCTTCTTTCCTCGGCAGTATCTGAATTGTTATCAGTTTGTGAAAGATTTACATTTATAAGCTTGAAAGGTGTGATTAATTTTCAATTATATCTTTCTTTCAGAAACATTGTAATGTAATTATTGATGACCGATTCCATTTCAGAAAAAGTAATCACTTTGTCAATCTGTGATAGTTGTGATCGGACCACTTAATTTAATTACTTCCAATGTCGTTACACTTCAATTAAGTACTAATTTAAGATAATCACTCATCTTAGCGGAACGCAATCATTGTGAAAATGTCGTCCGATAGGTTCAGTACAGCCGAGAAAAATGTTCTCGTAAATTTAATCATTGAACGCAGGTCAGTTTTTGAAAATAAAAACTAATGCTGTGACATCGTCAGCAGGTAATTGTCTCGGAGAGGAACACCAGCTTAAAAACCATAGCATTACAAAAGAAATAACAGTAGGATAATCATTTATGCACCCTTAAAAAGAAACGACGATTTGAAGCAGGTTTAAAGAAATGGCTTGAGCTCCTCTCCGAGATATTTACTCGTCAGCAAAAGTTAAACGTTGGATGAAGAGTGAAGAAAAATTTAATTGCCATGCTTACGTGAGTAAAGTGATTAATTTTTGTGATGCTCGTTACAGAAACATTTATCCATGTATTGATATGAAACTAAGAACTGTTTATATTATCAGTTCCGTCATTACAAACTGAAAAGTGTACTCGAGTCTCGAGTGTTGTACGAATGATAGGAAACTTTATACTATTAGCGAAATAGATAAATGTGTCCAATGGCTGTAAATAATATCTTAATAAAAGTGTGCCAGCGTAATTATTATAACAGAATCCGCCTCTTACGGAAATTCCGTGATTTAACCGTAATATCAGAGAATTAAATTCTCAGACGGCAACAAAAGGCTAGATCTTACGCCATCTTGTTTATTTACAAACGAATCGCTTCGCTCAGCTTCTCTTCCAGTTGCCGACCCTCAGATACTAAATTTAGCTACGCTTCGCTCCGTGTCACTCTGTCCCGCTCAACTTAGCGCTGCTTCGCATTCGGTGGCCACCCGGCCTAAAGTGGGTGGGGGCAGTCGGTTTGGTCGTTTTCTGCCCGACGATGCTACAGAATAGGATTTAGAGGCCGAGTCGGTGAGAGATCTCGGTTTCTTCTCGAGTCGGTTGGATTTGAAATCGAACCAACTGCTTCCAAACGGACAAGTTACAGAATATGGCCCCCAGAGTCTCATTGGTGGAATTGTTAGGAGTGAGTTTATCTGAAGATTACTGATTATAAGCGAGAAATTCAAAAAAAGAGATATTCCGCAGTTTGTGTTCGCTAGAGACTGAAGGCGGACGTTAGAACATGAATTCTTTGACGATGTTCGAGTAAAATCCAAGATATTTTCTTAAATGGGTAGGAAATATGGTCAAACTTTTTCAAGTTCAATATAAAAAAAACAGACGCGTTATGGGCCAGGGGCGGATCAAGGGGTGCGAGGGCCCACAAGCAAATAACTGGTGGAGGCCCACTTAAAGGCGGTGAAATCCAAAATTTCCTATTTATTATAAATGGTCATGGAATACATACAAATTCAGTATATACATTTGCACTATTTGCCCTGTGTCCTTTGTATTCCAGTTCCAGGTCCCAATCGTTTACCGGACATAAACTGCAGTAGAGAATTACGATTGCTAATCCCCTCAGGGGAATCCCCCCTGAGGGGATGATAAGAATAGGCATTACCAACAGCGGTCGGTAAGGCAGATTTTTCCGGTACACACGAAATTTGAAATGGCAATTACGGCCGAATTTTTGCTATACTGGGGAAACTCTAGCTTTCGTTTTTATACATGAGAACAAATACGTATTATTAAAAAAAATTCTCAAGTGGTGGAGGCCCCCAGATGGTGGAGGTCCCTAAGCAAGTGCCTCGATGCCTAGTGCCTGGATCCGCCCCTCTTCTGGGCATGTTGCATCATAGTAGCTAGTTCTTGCGATAAATCTTGGATTGAACTTACCAATTGCATTTTAATAGAAGGCGTTTGGAAATTTCTTAAGCATCAGATGGAATGAAAGAAAGAATAGACTATTTTAACAAAATTGCATGCCATGCTCCGACCACGTAAAATCATACGTGGATGGAGCATGTCATGAAAATTTGTAAAAAATAGTCAATTCTTTCATTCGTACCATCAGATGTTAATGAAACATCGGTTTTCTTAACAGAGTTACCGAATGGAATCTCAGTATTGTTCAAGATGAGCTTTGCCTTAATATCTCATTTAATTCGGTTTAATAACTTGGAATACCTGATGATAATTGCTTGGAATTTTAATGGAATCATCTTACATACATTGTCCTTGCTACATTTGTAAATTTGTACCTAAAACTAAGGTTCATTCTTTCTTTTCGACACTGGACCGCTGCCGGACAAAACAATTATTATGTTATGAATGTTTGTAAGATGTTGTTGGTGGGGTTTCATTTTAAGGCTCACCTTTTCCCTATCAGGATTTACAATGTAGAAAATATACCTACTGCCTGTTTATACCTTTCAAGAGAGGGTCTCCCTCTACCCTACTCCCACACTCCAACCCACACTCTCCCGTCCCACCCTCTACCCCACCCACTACTGTATCACCCTCTACTTCACCCACCATAGTCCCGCCCTTAAACCCACACAATCCTGTCCCACCCAAAACCCCAACCACTACCGTCCCAGCCTCTACTTCACCCTCACCCATCCATATTTATAACCCACCCACAACCGTCCCACCTTCTACCCCACCCTCACCCATCCCTCCCTCTACAAAACCACCTACTGTCCCACCCTCTACCGTCACACATTCTAACCCACCCACTACCATGCCACCCTCTAACCCACCCACTCCCCTCCCAACCTCTACCAACCCACTCCCGACCCACCCGCTACCCCAACCCTATCCCGTCCAAACTTATAACCAACCCACAACCGTCCCACCCACTACCTAACCCTCACCCATTCCTCCCTCTACACAACCACCTAACGTCCCACCCTCTACCATCCCACATTCTAACCCACCCACTACCATGCCACCCTCTAACCAACCCCCTCCCCTCCCACCCGCTACCCCAACCCTATCCCGTCCAAACTTATAACCAACCCACAACCGTCCCACCCTCTACCCAACCCTCACCCATCCCTCCCTCTACACAACCACCTACCGTCCCACCCTCTAACCCACCCACTGCCCTCCCACCCTCTACCAACCCTCTCCCGTCCCACCCGTTACCCCACCCGCTACCATTCCACCCTCTATCCCACCCTCTCCCATCCCACCCTTTACCCCACCCACTACCATCCCACCCTTTACCACACCCGCTACCATCCCACTCTCTATCACACCCACTGCCGACCCACCCTCTACCCCAACCCTATCCCGTCCAACCCTTTACCCCACCCGCTACCATCCCATCCTTTACCCCAACCGCTACCGTCCCACACTATAACCCACCCTCTCCCGACCCTCCCCCTACTCCTTTCCCACCTAATACCCCAACCATTCTAACCCTCCCGCTACCCCAATCACTCCCACACTTTCCACCACTTCCACTTGCGTTTGCATTCCAAATTAAAAGCCGCTGCGAGGCAACCGAATAGTATCAACATAGATCGAGTAGAGAGCAATCATAAGGAAGCAAAGTCGGAAACTAAACGAATTATGCGAGATGCCCTCCGTCAATATAAAAAGAAGATTTTATGCGAACACTTGGAAGAGGACCCAAAAGCGTTTTGGTCGTACGTTCGTGAGGTCCAAGGTAAAGAGCAAACTGTTGGTTCATTAAAGGATACTTGCGGTATTATAGTAAACGATGCTAAAGGCAAATCTAATATCTTGAATGATTTTTTTCGAAGCGTTTTCACCTCTGACGATACATCAAATAATCTCCCGAATGTTGATAAACCTGAATCAATGTCGAAAATCACCTTCAGAGAAGACGGCATCATTAAACTATTGCAACAGATTAAACCGAATAAAGCTCCGGGTCCTGAAGACATACCGGCTCGAGTGTTCAAGGAAGTTGCAGAGAGCGTAGCACCTTTTCTTAAAGTTATATTTGACAAGAGTATGAGCGAAGGAAAGGTCCCGAAAGATTGGAAAATTGCGAATGTCACGCCAATATTTAAAAGTGGCTCTAAGGACGATCCAGCTAATTACAGGCCTATATCTTTAACATCACTGAGCGGTAAAATTATGGAACATATAATAGCTAGCTCTTTAATGGGTTTTCTTGAAACGTCCAATTTCATAATTAGGAATCAACACGGTTTTCGTAAGACTCGTTCTTGCGAGTCTCAGCTGGCTTTATTAGTACACGATGTTCTAAACTCAGCTGAAAAACATAAGCAAGTCGATGTGATATTTTTAGATTTTCGGAAGGCTTTCGATAAGGTTCCTCATCATAAATTGCTGTACAAATTAGAAGTTGCGGGTATCAATGCACAAGTTATTAACTGGATAAAAGACTTTCTCGCCGATAGAGAGCAACGAGTAGTACTCGATGGTATTAGTTCCAACTTGGTTAAGGTGACCTCGGGCGTCCCTCAGGGCAGTGTAATTGGACCGTTGTTATTTTTAGTATACATCAACGACCTCAGCAATCACATTGAAAGCAATGTTAGGATATTCGCAGACGACACAGTCATTTACAGGGAAATAGTTTGTTCAGAGGATAGATTAACCCTTTCGAACGACTTAGATAGAATTATGAATTGGTGCGATGATTGGCAATTAGAACTTAATGTAGAAAAGTGTTCGGTAGTTCACTTCTTCGAAAGCAAATCTATAATTAATGATTATTCTTATAGTCTCCGAGGGGTAAACCTAATGTCAGTAGAATCGGTAAAGTATCTTGGAGTAACTCTCACGAATAATCTATCATGGAGTGCCCACATCCGAAATATATGTGGAAAAGCACTTAAGAAACTCGGCTTCGTTAAAAGAATTGTCGGTAGGAGCGAAGAAAAGGTTCGCGAGCGATGTTACTTAGCGTTAGTTAGGCCTCACCTTGAGTATGCATGTAGTGTATGGGACCCCGCCGAGAAATGTCATATTCGGGATTTAGAAAAAGTACAACGGAAGGCGATACGATTTGTAAAGAATTGCTACGATAAAACAGCGAGTGTCACTCAGATGTTACAGGACGCGGGATGGGAATCATTAGAAGATAGAAGAAAAATTCAAAGGATAAATTTATTAAATAAGTTCAGAGAAATTACGTTTTCAGATGATGTAACCGATATAATGCGACCCCCCTGTTATATGGGCCGTGCTGATACTGCCCGAAAGATTAGGGAAATAGATGGTAAAACGAATCGTTTCAAAAATTCATTTTTTCCGCGAAGTATACGCGAAAGCAACCGTTTAGGAAAATAGAGTCAAGGTGCTTGCACCCCCTGCCACACGCCGAAAGGCGGCTTGCAGGGTTCTTACATAGACATAGACATAGACATAGACACCCAATGCTCCACCTAGACACCACTCAATCTCAACCCTCTGTTCTACCAAATACCTTCACTTCCTGTATAACACCCAACACTCACCACATCCTACACGTCTCACAATCCATCGCTTCCTTCTCTTCCTTTCCCATCTACTACCTTCACACTTACTTCCCAATTAGACATAAGGTAAAATATGAGCAATCCAATGAAAAGGTACAGAATATATAAATAATACACACCCCCACCTTACACATCATAATATATCTATACATTCTGCAATAGTTAATTTGGCTAATAGTGCTAAGTTTTTTAAATCCATATTATATACATTGCAAGTCATAGTAAATTGTACGAGTTCCGGCCTCACAAATTTTTATACTATTCATAATTCAAAATATATTTTAGCTTGGAAGAAAGATCTTATTTTTTGTCTTCCGGGGTACACGCGGAATAGAATGAAAAGAATCAGAATATATAAATTATACATAGCCCTGCCTTACACATAATATTTTTATACAGTCTGCAATAGTTAGTTTGACTAAGGGAGCAAAGTCTTTTATATTCACACTATATGCATTACAAGTAATGGTAAACTGTACAAGTTCCGGCCTCACAAATGTTTATACTATACATAATGCAAAATATATTTTGGCACGGAAGATAAAAATGTATTTCACTTCTTATTCAATTCTGGGGTAGAGGGATGCTTTAGGGGTCGCCCTCGGGTTCTCCATCCGCTTCGCAACCTGAGGTCGCTGTCTGGTAGTGCAGTACCCTGGTGATGTATTCAATGTGGATGTCCAACATCATCCTACTCTGGAGCGCCTGGATTTTTCTGGCTGGATTGAGTAGACGCTAGAGGAGGGCGGCCGTTTAGACCGTGTCGCAGATGTCGAATGCAAGTTCCTTCCTGCGCCCGGAGGTGCTGTGCAACTTCTTCCCTCTTCTTTCGATTTGGCTTCGAAGGCATTCTCCTGATTTTTAAAAGGCACCAAGAAGCCCTTTATATGGAAGGAAGATTGAGAAAATGAATCTCAATACGTTAGATCCTCTCTAATTATTACGTATGAACAGGGAATTAAATATAAGCATACATCCAAGAAATACTATATTATTAATACCTAAACTGTATCATTGTATAATCAGAAGTTGATTGCAAGAACTATATAACTTTATATTTCACTAGCATGTCATATGGAATATCCAATTTCATCTCAATTCCAGGAGTCAAGAACGTGCAGATGCAACTTGCAAACTAAATTAGTATATAATACTAATTATAACTAGAATTATCTAAGAATCTCAGAAATTCTAACTAATTCCACAAGATGTATTTCTGCCAACATCAAAAAAACGACCGGTTTCGAGAAATGATCGTCATCATCTGATCATGTTTTTTGTTACTAGTATACAAACAATTAATCGCTAATAACCTACTTACATTGGATGCCTATACCTTTGTTTCGACTAAACGATTCCGAGGTCATAGTTGAATCAGTTTTTTTTTCGTTCCTCCTCTTTTTGCTTTTTTGCTTTAGCTAAGAATCTTAGGAAATTCTACTTATTCTTCAAGTTGTTGCCTAGCAACATCAAAAACACGACCGGTTTCGACGAATGATACAACATCTTCTGTATTTGTCTTATGAGCAATCATTGAATCCTTATATTAAAGACCTAAATCCAGTGGCTAAGCGATTCGATGTTGCGCGACGAGAGATCGAAATATTCATGTCGTTAAAAAGTGAATTCCTTAAAATATTTATAATTTACCCTTAATCATATTCATATTTTTCCTTTGCAAAATTAAAACTGAAATATAAAAACAGGCATCAAACCAAACTATGATATTATTGCATGCTATCGGCAACATAAGGCAGAGAAGAAACAGGATAATTTATTTAAAGCTCTTTGTTTGATAAGGAAAGTAAAATATCTCCTTATATTGTCTAAACATGAGCCAAATATTCAAGGTCAAGGTCGTTGGAATCCTATTACGGCTCTTACGGAAATATTTGGGAAACTACTTTCTCTATCTTGAGCATAACATTACAGGGAAAGGAAACCAAAACGAAAGCAAATTAGCGGTTGGATTTGCAGGTGTCTGTGGACCAGAAATCAAGCAAAAAAGCTATAAGAGGAGGAACGATAAAAAATTTATTCAAACATGACTTCGGAATCGTTAAGTCAAAACAAAGGTATAGGCATCCAATGTAAGTAGGACAATAGCGTCCAGTATGTGAGATACGTCATTTTCATCTGACGATTCACTGCAGGCACTCAATAGAATTTTTTTCTATATTAATAGGAAACTCGATCGAAAGATAATATATCGAATTTTATAAGAAAGTGGTTTGTACAGAATCTGTTTAGTTTGATTTGAATCGATTATAAGTCAACTAATTAAGTTCTTTTGGCTCGGTAGTTTAGTGGTTAGAACATCTGCCCGGAAAGTGGGAGGAGACCAGGGTTCGAGTCCCAGCCAAGTCACTATTTTTCTCTTCTTGTACAACCTTGATTTACAGTAAGTTTACGCTGCCGCTCAAACGGATTATTTGATTTGATCATTTTGATTAATTGTAATAATAATTAAGAAGTTAAGAACGAACGTAAACATGAAATTTTACTTAGCACAAGGGAGCGTGCGCTTTAAACTCAAGAAGAATCCATTTAACAGGAGTGGAATTGGGGTAGTTTATTAGTTTGAACACCTGCCCGGCAAGTGGGAGACCCGGGTTCCAGTCCCGTCATGTCACAATTTTTCACTCCTTGTTAAACCTTGAATTAAAAGTCATTAAATTGTATGGAGTTTAACCTCTATCGTAATTTTATTTATCTGGATCGTTAATTCTCATGAAACATTAATCTATTTCTACTTCGCGTTAAAGTTGCTTTATCATAGAAGAGATTCCTCGAAATATCGTAGTTATTATGAATGTTGAAAGTTTAACGATTATTTAACGATTGATAAAAATTCCTACTTTGTAACAACAAATGAATGGGATTTGTGTAATGGTATAAATTATAAGGAAACCAATTGTGACGGGCATCCACCTACATTGGAAACCTTTAACTAATGAAATATAATCGAAAAAAGTGGAATTGGTTCAAATAATATCCGCACTATATATCATCCTTAAATGGGAAGTATAATATTATTAGATTCCATTTCCATTTTAATGAAGTAAATAATTTATTAATTGAATTTCAAAAGTGGATTCTTTTAAAATAAATTTTTGTGAAAATATATAAAAGGATATAAGAGATGTTGAATTTCGATCGTGGCTAGTCTCGTCGCGAGAGGACCAGGGCCATGTACTCAAACTTTACGGATTAAGCACCACTGATTAATCAACTTCACTCGATACGTTAAGTAATCGAATTTATATAAATCATGATATTTAGAAGAGTGATGTGCTATTTATATATTTATAGCATTGATTCTCGACATGATAATCCGACGTGTTATTTTTTATGCATATGCTCACAGCAGCTGAACGATTTTAAATTTAGAAGTAAGATTAGGTTTAAATGTCATACGTTGTAAATTGCATGATAAAATGAAATAATTGAAATGCGATTATTTATCAGTATTGCTGCAAACCGTCATCCTCTTTTTACATGGTATAAGTAATAAATAGAAGCTGAAGAATATTTTCGGAGAAATACTAATAATATCTTACTCTATGAAAACATCGCTCTACTATTACGACCATGTTATTGAAGACATTATTTTGCCAAAGTGATTCAAACTCATTTATTGAGAGGAAAATTGCCTCAAAGGTCTATTCTGTGAATAAACTCGTATACTTCTATTTACTAAAATGTATATTCTCCGTTTGCAAAAGAGCACGGAAAGAATCCCTTGATTCTTTCGAGGACCGAAGGTCGCCTGAGCCCATGGAAACAATGAACATCACCTTACATTACTCATACTCTACGCAAATTGCGTGATTCAGACTTTTCGTGACGAACGATAAAGCTCAAAAGCGCGGTTAAAGGACACGTAATCATCTCGTGGTTACAAGAAGTTGGTGAGTGGAATGGCGATCCTTCTTGAGTGATATTATTGTTATGATAACTGTCAATGTGACATGAATTAGTACAAATAGATCAAGACAGTGTTTCACTTTGGATTAATCTCCACAATTCGTGTGCAACCCGTTCATAGTAGGAGTGAACTCATGGAATACACAATTGAAAAGGTATTGCCGTCAACGAGTAAAGAGAGAAAGGTTAGTGCTTTCCACAGTTTTATTATCCGCTGCCGGATTAAGCGAATAATCGCCATCGCAATGATGATTTGTTATGGATAATAACGATGATGCTATGTTAGTGGATAATACAACGAGAAAAAGAAAAACCCTGTCCCTCTTCTGACCTTGTGATGCATTTTCACAATATCACGCCATCCTCCGAAGATTTTAGGCTTGTCGACATTTAAATACAGATCTTTATAGTATGGTTTCCTTTCATGACCGTGAAAAAAGCATAGTTAAAAAGTAATTGCCACAAATTCTAAGGGATGTTTACTAAGCATTTTTTATGCATCAAACAGATAGGTTACCTAAAAGAAAAATCCTTCGGCGTTTTGGTATAAATGGTGTGTGGTAATAATTAATTTAGAAGTCTGCTCTTCTTCAAAGACAGAGTAAAGGTCTGAGCACGACTTGAGGAACTATATAAAGCGTGTAAGTTCAAGGATATGAAAAATGTATTATTCCTACATGCTGTTGTCTTACCCTAGATTTATTTCTGTAGTATCCACCATTACCTTCCTTTGCAATCTCTCTCCTATAAATATTTTACCACTCTTGTCCCTCCTATCGGTCCTTGGTCCTTATCTTTCTAAGATATTTTAAAATATAAGCTCAGTATTTATCATAACAAAATATCATATGTGAGTTAGAAGCATAAAAGGTATCATTTCAGAATTTCAAAACTGTGTGATTTTAATGTATTTCTGAAAATTTGAGTTTTTGAGAAAATTGTCTTGCTGAGGGGGAGGATAAAGTAGTGTAGATATTCTCAAGCTGGGAAGCAATTTTTACTCTCCCGAATCATGTAATGCAATCCTATTTTTTCGATGAGCAGAATTTCTGATAAAATATTTTTTTCGATCAATTTAAAAGTCTTCGAATAGAAATCTCTAAATACTTTCTAGATTATATCGATAAGGTGAATTGATTCGATGTCGTTACAGCCAACGAGTAGGAATGAATTATGTTAGGATTTTTCATGACAATAAACGACGACTTTATTAATCATGGCAAAGAAATATTAAAATTAAAAAATAACAAAACTAATAATTATGCAGTTAACAATTACGATGATAAGAGCAGTCCCATTGGAGGAAACGGCAAAGTTAACTCGAACTATAAATAAATAATTTTACTAACAGTAATTAATACTCAAAAAAATAAATTTAAATCAAGAAGGTACTTCATAAAACTGAATATCAATTTAATTATAATTATTATTAATGAAACTATTTTATTTAAGATGTGGGGGGGCATCGACAGAACATCCAAATTCGACCAATCAAATTTCATCTTTATTGTTCAACGGTTATCCGGATGAAAGATTTTCCTTAGTTGTTGCTCAGATCTCATCTGGTGCGGAAGTCTTGTCAATTGTTTTCAAATTTCCGTTGCAATTTAAATTTTGTGACTTTGTGACTGTGGATTTGGAAACTGGTAAACGTGAGTGTCATTTTATAGCCTTTTGTTTCTAATTTGCAATAATAACTATTCCGTAAATGAATTCTCTTTATAAATAAAAAAACGGCGTTTGAAGACCTGAAGATGTTTGCGATTGTCACCAAGGATTTCTTTTTCATGGTAAGTAGTACAAAGAAACCTTAATCGAATTTCGCTCGCGTTCTTGCTTTAAAGAAATAATTGCTTTCGTGAACTATAAGTTCCCATATTTTAAGAGTATTCGTTGCGGAATTCCGTTTGCAGTTCGCGAATTTGTATAATATATTAAGTTCGGGCATCGCTTAAATAAGGAGAATCCTAACGTACATACGTAATGCATTCGCGTAAACTTTAGCCTCCACGTATTTTACGATTCAAATTCGATACAGTAATCATATTTAAATTTGATTTTAAACTACCTTCTGTCTTTAGTTCTTGAGAGGATGACGTAGCGTATCAAGGAAAATTCAGTTGAAACTTAAAAGGTGAGTGGAAAAAAACGCTTTAATGACTTAACTTAAGAGTAATAGCACAAGAAAAAACGTCTGACGCATGTGGCACTCGAACCTGGAGATTTCTTACACATTCGCTGTTTGCACGATCCGTCTGGAAAATTTATCGGAATTCAGTATTTGAATATTTATGCCTGCACTCCATGTTATATTCATGCTCAAATGTATTTAATTATGGTTTAATGCTTTGGCTTTCTTCTATTTCAAATACTTGTAATCCCATCGTTGAGATTAAACGGTATCCTTTCTCTCTGAGATCTACATTTCGTTTATTTTTCTCTTAGATAAGAACCATGCTTTTTCCTATTCCTCGCGCCTGTGATTAAAGTTCAACCTTCTTTAAATGCATTGATGTATCCGTTTCGTGTTTCAATTCCAAAATGGATCGCAGCCCTCCAATTTGAGGATATCGAATTTATGATTTTTCTCAATATTTACCGCTGTCCCTGGAAATTTATAATTTTTGTTATCCGTTTGTTAGCATTCCATCTGCCCTTTAACTAATTTAAAACAACAACATAGAGGGCGCGGAAATAGTGGTTTTATATAACGGACATACCATTTTGAAAATTATCGGCTATGAAATATACCTGTTCACGGGCGTTGAGTTCAGTCTGAATGAAAGTAATAGATATTTTACTAATTTAGTATTTCTATTTTTCCAGGTTTCAAAATCTGCACTTTTAACTCTTATATCGATGGGTCTCTGCAACACTTCGTTTCGAAAGGGAATGGCCACGGGATGACCTTCCGGAAGAAACGAGAGGAACGACATTTCATCAATTTGGGTAAGCGCACTTAATACTCTTACCTTTCTTTGTATTTCATTGTGTATTTTTCGTCATGTAATGACGCTTCTAAATATTTTGCAATTCGCAGTTCAAGTGAAAGTATGCATGCTTGAAATCGTCTCGTCTAGAACCGTTGAGAAAAACTGTTAGCAATTGATTGCATTTAATGTGTTTTGGTAAATAATCGGTAGTAAATGAAGCGTAGAGACTGCATTCAATTCCAATATTACTGTTAGGGAAGAAAAAGTAAGTTTTAATCAAGTCACTGTTCTTTTTTTACGTAATACAATGCTAAGAGGCATTCCAATTTAAAGTGAAATGATGAGGGAATTCTTATTCGAATGCTCTTCCGCTCTGCGAATAATGTTTAATTTCATTGCGGAGCTCGTGTTATTCAAGATTATGATAAGCAATTATCGCTAGCTTTCTAATATACAGATGGCGTTAGTGGTTCGATTTTATAAAATAGGAAATAACTTGGAGGAAACTTTCCGCATATTTTACGGAGAGATTATCAAGTCAACTGCTTAAGCTAATTTTTGTCCCTATATTCGTTTTTTAGCATCAAAATGAAGGAGTAATTTGTTACATCGCGAGGTAATATTATTACGGACATGTTAATTTACTTGCTTTTCTCTATTTGTTAACCTTAGAGGATAATCATAGTTATGCATTGATGCTGATTGTAATTTTTCAAACGTGAGGTAGACATGGCCTACGAATGGTTCTTCATTGCTGGAAGCTGCATAATTACAGTTTTTAGCATCGAATTGAAGTACAATTATATCCGATGGAAATACGCTTCCTCTTTTCCACTTCATCAGCTTAAACTTACAGTGTATGTGTAGCTCGTCATCGTTATAACTTAATCAGATAACATTTTTAATAGACTTTCTTATAATTATCACAACCCCTGTTGACATTTTTTGCAGGAATTTACCCTTCTCTCATAGAATTAGGATGCTTCTACATAAGCGTAGATTTTATGTCACCTTCTGTACATGAATAGTCTATAACGGGTTTACCGTTATCTTGAGATCGTTTCAAAGAAAGTTAATCAGACTCCATGATAGAACTAGAATAGAACTCCTTTTCTGATAGTACTGACCAATGTGAAACGATCATTTTAACGCATTCACGAGCCAAATATGGTTTTGATATTGGTAAATATCGTGCCGAAACTTTCATCCGCTTGGACTAATTTGAGAAAGAACAGGCGTCCTTTGAGAGATGGCAATTAAGGAGAGGAAAAAGTGATTTCCTTGGGCTCAGGCGACCTTCGGTCCTCGCTCTTTCCAAAATTCGAACACCTCGTTACGGCTGCAAATTATTCTTATGTTCGTTTCTTTGCACCTCTACCACAAGAAGTTATGTTACTACGGAAATGTCAAACCTTTACTTTGCGATTGCACGATTTGTCATATTCTTCAGTCGACGATGGTCTCGTTATAATATTCGCAACTCAAGCGCTAACCGAGGGTAAAGCATTCTCTTTGGTACTCTTTGGTATTGATAATTATTCGCTGTCTCAGCAACGATTGGAATGTAACAGAATTATACCAGAGCCTAGGCAATTTATTCCCCTTTTCAGAGCCTTTTCTGGTCGTTAAGTCAATTCTCTGCGACGCAATCGTTCATTAAACTTTCGTTTACGCCTTTCATAGATTAATCCGGTATTATGCCCTCTCTTTCTTCGCTATTTCGTATTATGTCGACAAGGAGGGTAATGCCAATGAACGCCGACACAAGAAAGAAATTTATTGCGCTCTGTCATTCGTAAGGGTAAGAAAAACCATTTACATAGAGAAGGATGGATAAATATAGATTTTTATTGGGTATTAGAGTATTATTTCATTGTTATAATTTCTCATGAACGAAATTCTTAAATTCATTTTTAGGATATTGTTCTTGAAAATTGTGAACCTAAGCTGTAGGACTTTACAATCTGTTTGACTTCATTTTCTTTTAATTTCCTACCTCTTAGATTTAGATATGGTGCATTGCTCCCCTAGTTACTGATAAAACACACACCGCGTTTACTCTAAATATCCGAATAAGGAAAAAGTTACAGGATTTATAAACGTTTCCAGTTCATACCATTCCACGACGAGAGTTATCGATGTAAGTTATTAATTCGAAGTTCAGATAGCATTCTACAGTGAGACGGAGTATCTGATATTGTGCTTCCCATTTCCGTTGCTATCACTGTATTGTTATCAAAATAATCTAACCAGGCTAAGTATTTTTCCTTAATTTAGCGCAAGTTTACTAGTCACAGTTAATTCCTTCATTTCAGGAGCCACTGTTTTTTCCGATTAGCCTTGGTGCTTTGCTTCGTGAGTCATAAACATGCAGTTTCGCTTCCCTGCCTCATTCTGAATCTCTGTGAAGAGAAGTGAAAGTTTCTTGCATACATACACACACAAGGTGGATTTTGCTTTCCCTTTCCGTTCCTTAGTCGATAAAATTCTTTTCAAAATTAGCGAGCAGTATTTCGTAAAGTGATCCGTTATCTCGATGTTTTCTTTCAATGACCTTGAATTTTTTCTCTTCGATTTTCATTGTTCCTTGTGGTGTATTACCTTCCTCGGATGAGCCAAGGAATTCAATGTACATTTCATTGTATCACGCAGACGGTAACATTATACTTTAATTTGATATCGGTAAATATCTCACAATGCGAAATTTGACCTAAATATTAACTTAATGCCACTAGCAGCTCAAATTTATGCAGACTGAAAATAAGGGATTCATTCCGTGCTCTTTTGCAAACGGAGGATATACATTTTGGTAAATAGAAGTATACGAGTTTATTCACAGAATAGACCTTTGAGGTAATTTTCCTCTCAATAAATGAGTTTGAATCACTTTGGCCAAATAATGTCTTCAATAACATGGTCGTAATAGTAGAGCGATGTTTCCATACAGCAAGATATTATCAGTACTTCTCCGTAAATATTCTTCAGCTTCGATGTAATACTTATACCATGTAAAAAGGTGATGACGGTTTGCAGCAATACTGATAAATAATCGCGTTTCAATTATTTCAATTTGTCATGCAATTTACAACGTATGACATTTAAACCTAATCTTACTTCTAAATTTAAAATCGTCTAGCTGCTGTGAAAATAGTACTGCATGTGCATATAAAATAACATTATGATTTATGTAAATTCGATTACTTAACGTATTGAGTGACGTTGATTAATCAGTGGTGCTTAATCCGTGAAGTTTGAATACATGGCCCTTGGCCTCTCGCGACGAGAAAAGCCACGATCGAAATTCAACATCTCTTATATCCTTTTATAGGTTCAAAAATTTTATTTTAAAAGAATCCACTTTTGAAATTCAATTAATGAATTATTTACTTTATTAAAATGTAAATGGAGTCTAATATTATTATACTTCCCATTTAAGGATGATATATAGTGCGGATATTATTTGAACAAATTCCACTTTTTCGATTATATTTCATTAGTTAAAGGTTTCCAATGTAGGTGGATGCCCGTCACAATTGGTTTCCTTATAATTTATACCAGTACGCAAATCTCATTCATTTGTTATGACAAAGTAGGAATTTTTATTTGCGATGAATATGATCAATTAATTTGCACTCGTTAAATAATCGTTAAACTTTCAACATTCATAATAACAAAGCGAGATTTCCAGCAATCCCTTCAATGATAAATGCAAGTAAACGCGAAGTAGAAATAAATTAATGTTTCATGACAATTAACGATCCAGATAATTAAAATTACGATAGAAGTTATACTCCATACAATTTAATAACTTTTAATTCAAAGGTTTAACAAGAATTTGTAATGCATAAATATATAGATTTGTATATACCTTCGAAATACTCTAAAAATGATTGCGAGCCCAGATGGTACGATAAAGAGGTTAGAAGGGCTCTCCGCAAACAAAGAGATTTGCACGGAAAAGTAAAGGCTTTTAAGGGTATAGATCAGCCTGTTCCAAATCCACCACGATCACTATTGCTAGAAAAGCACAAGAAAGCAAAATGCGACACCAAGCGAGCTATGCGTAACGCCCACAGCAACTTTAAAAAGAAAATACTTGGGGAATGCTTAGAGGAAGACCCTAAAGCTTTCTGGTCCTACGTTAGAGGTACAGGGAAAGATACAAACAGTGAGCTCGATAAGGGATATCGAAGGTAACATCACTTGCGATTCGAAGAGGAAAGCGAATATTCTAAACGAATTTTACCAAAGCGTATTCACATCAGATTGTAACATAGAGATCCTCCCTAAGGTTAATATACTGGATTCCATGCCAAATATAACTTTTACGGCAGACGGTATAGTTAAAATATTACGCAAAATTAAGCCAAATAAGTCGCCAGGGCCAGAAGGCATTCCAGCAAGATTGCTTAAAGAACTGGCAGAAAGCGTCGCCCCTTATCTCAAAATTATATTTTGTAAATCGATAAATGAAGGTAGGGTCCCTTCCGATTGGAAATTAGCTAATATTACTCCTGTTTACAAAAGCGGATTAAAGGAGGACCCAGGAAATTATAGACCCATATCATTAACTTCGCTGTCCGGAAAGGTAATGGAACATATCGTCGTAAGCTCACTCATGGGATTTTTAGATAGAAATGAATTCCTCGACGCAAACCAGCATGGTTTTCGTAAGTCCCGATCATGTGAAACCCAACTTGCTCTATTTGTACACGATATCTTAAAGTCCGCCGAAAGTAAAAAGCAAGTGGACGCTATTTTCCTAGATTTCAAAAAAGCATTCGATAGAGTCCCCCACTACAAACTAATTTACAAACTAAAACTAGCGGGCATTAACAAGGAAGTAGTCGACTGGGTTAAGGATTTTCTCTACGAGAGGGAACAACAAGTTGTACTGGATGGCGTTAGCTCAAATAGAGTCAAAGTTACCTCTGGCGTACCTCAAGGCAGTGTAATTGGACCTCTTCTTTTCCTTATTTATATCAATGACTTGAGTGACGAGTTAGTTAGTAATGTTAGGATATTTGCGGATGACTCGGTTATATATAGGGAAATAACAAACGAGGAAGACCGGACATCTCTCTCAAACGATTTAGTCCTCATCCAAAGGTGGTGCGAAAATGGGAATTAGATATTAACGTAAGTAAATGCTCCGTAGTTAATTTCTTCGAAAAGAAAAAAATGCGTCCAAATCACCCATACAAAATTAATGGAATTAGAATCAAAGTAGTAGATTCTGTTAAATATCTCGGGATCAACATTACTAATAACTTAAATTGGAGCACGCATATTCGAAAAATCTGCGGCAAAGCAAGTAAAAGGCTTGGCTTTGTAAAGCGTATTGTCGGTAAATGCGACGAAAAGGTGAGAGAGCGATGTTATTTTACCTTGGTCAGACCCCTTCTGGAATATGCGGCAAGTATATGGGATCCGTGTACTCGCGAACTCGAGAAAGTGCAGCGTAAAGCGGTTCGTTTTGTTAAGAAATGCTACGATAAAAAAGCAAGTGTTACAAAAATGCTCTCAGACGTAGGTTGGGAATCCTTGAAAGAAAGGAGATTGGAAGCTAGGCTGCGATTGCTTAATAAATTCAGGGAAACTACATTTTCCAAAGATACAATCGGTATCATGCAACCCCCCTGCTACGTCGGTCGATCCGATAATGACCGTAAGTTAAGAGAAATAGATGCTAGGACGAATCGTTTTAGAGATTCATTCCTTCCGCGAACAATACGTGACAATAATCGAATAAGGAAGTAATTTAGATTCAACTGGTGTTTACACCCCCTGCCACACGCCGAAAGGCGGCTTGTAGGGTATTAATGTAGATGTAGATGTAGATGTAGAACTGAAAAAATGTGACATGACTGGGACTCCAACCCGGGTATTCGACTTGCCGGGCAGGTGTTCTAACCACTATACTACAATGCCAACCCAATCAAATTATGAGGGATATCTTGGGGTAGCTATTTTGGAATATCTAGTTTCAAATTAATCGAAATATGTAGCTCAATGTCACCAGCAACATACCTTGGTCTCCTAAGGTCTATGCAAGTAAAGCTGAACCTTTTGATGCCATCTTTGCGTTGTATCGAGTTCTCTTCTCCATACGATTTGCACTAAGTTCATTTTCCTCTTATGCCAGAACCATCCTTATTTCTATTCCTTGTGCCCTCGATTAAGATTTTCAAGCTCTAATACTGTGTTTAGAAGTGTTGATGAGTACGGTTTGTGTTTTAACATCGAAGTGGGTCACCGTTTTATAGCTTCATAGATGTGCATTAACGGTACCGGCGATATTTTTCTTTGTCACCGGGAATTTTACTTTTCTAATTATTCTTTACTTGGTATTACCGTATTTATTAATAAATGATTAATTATTTTGGTGTTTCTATTTTTTCCAGTTTTAAGAAAGTAAACATGCTCAAATTTCGATAAGGATGCGATCAAATGCGAGTGACCACCATCAACGGAAGAGGCTCGGGGGACAACGGTAGGCTGGATCTCCAAATTAAGTAAACAGTCTATATTTTCATATTTTGCAAATGATTTTTCAAATTTTAATCATCTAATGGTATTTCGAAGTATTAAAAATTTCATATTCCAAACTAAAGAAGACATTTGAGATATTCTAGGAGAACCAGGCGTGACTAATTGAATTTAAGATTTGTTGAAAATAATCAGTTTGAGCGGCAGCGTAAACTTACTGTAAATCAAGGTTGTACAAGAAGAGAAAAATATTGACTTGGCTAGGACTCGAACCCAGGTCTCCTCCCACTTTCCGGGCAGATATTCTAACTACTAAACTACCGAGCCAAAAGACCTTTATTAGTTGTCTTATATTCGATTCAAATAAAACTAAGCAGATTCTGTAAATACTACTATTAGTGGAGGCATTTTAGGCAAGAAAAGGCTCAACTTATCTTTTTTGGTTTATCAAGCTGAAAATTGGTGGAGATGTTCTTTGAACAGCCAAAAGCAAAATCCCAAAAATCCCAAAAAATCTCAATTGGGCAACATGCCTAAATATTTAAACAAAAGTCGCCATCTTGGATTTTCGACCTTGCATCATATTGAACGGTATATCTCCGTATCTAATGGTGATAAAGACACACGGTTTGATTTAAACTACTTACTAAAGTGTAAACTAGACCCATAGCATTTTATATTGAAAGAAAAATGAGTAAATATAAAGCTACACACGAAAAACAACTCGTCTTAGGGTAGCTTCAACGGGAAAATCAGCGTTAAATGTCGATTTTCGACCTTTTATTATCATTAAATCAAAAAATATATCGAAATAAAAGTTGTAGAACACATCAATAGGCTTCAGAATGTTTTATTATAATCTCCGTAATCCAAAAATTATAGCTTCTACGAAGCGCCAAACACGTTCGCACACTCAGTAGATGACCTCTAACGCGGAGCGCCAATGTGCGAGTATCCATCAAAACACCGATTATAATGCCGGAAAGTATATTCTTATTCCTACAAGTAAATAATTTTACTAATAAAATATTTAAGCGTTTAATAATTATAACTTAGTAAGATAAAATTTAACAAAAGGAAAGATACCCCATTAATTTAGACGAATGTTTTTCTTGATGTTTGCATCCTCGGTCGAGTTTTCAATTTGGCGAGAATGAGGTAAGATATCGAAATGCGGAGTAAAGTCGTCTTATTCTTCCTCATTCATTTCATCTAAATCGTTCGGATCCGAACCATACCAAAATCAAAGACCGGATCGTTACCACAGCCGTTTCTTCATTGTCCAAAACCACGCTTTTGCAAATAGAACAAACAACCTCCACTGAAGTAGCCATGCTTATACGTGAATGACACCCACACCACAAAGAAACATACAGTAACACAGCACTTACAAGTCACAAACCCAAGCCTACACTAGTCATTCAAAACTTAAAGGAACGCTAAGAACTACGCACAAAGTCACTCTAGGAACTTAAAAAAACGAATAAATGCCAAATAATGAAACTAAAAGCTGCGCAGCAGTCATTTTCCGGTCTGAACGAGTTCTAGATTCCAAAAATGGAATCATCCAGCGTAGAATTCCTTTGGAATCCCTTTATCCCATTGAATGGGCTTGCTTTGATGACAAGGTGAGAACATTTGGCAGTGAGATCTGTTTTAAGAAGTTAAATACCCTCCGCGATAAACTCACCAGATTATCCCAGAAGTAATTACGCAGGATGATTCCACCTGCCGCCGATTTTCCTCAAAACTCCCTCCCACAGAGCATGTATTTTACCAGTGAGTGAAAAACCTATCCTACGTTAACTTTTCTGATAACGAAGTCAACTTCCTATCAAAAGGCCTGAATTTTAATTCTAGCCATTATAACGGTAACGATTTTAAGTATCTGATAGCTGATTGTGAATATATTTTCAACCATCAAGGGAATGATCGTTCCTTAAAACATAACTTCACCTGTACACCTGGAGTTGTGGTCTCTTTACCTGATGATGGACAGAATTTTCTGAAACCGATCGTGTATTAAAACTCAAGTAGAATTTTCGACATAGTGTTTTTTATTTCTATTCTTATGTTGGTTTATTGTTGTTAGTGTTTAGAAAGGTTTTATATTATTTTCCTTCGATAGTATTAATTCTTCCGATTATATTTCCACTTTATAGTCGTTAGCTTGTAATTTTTTATCCTTTTATATTATTGCCTTATTTTTATAAATCATTTTCGTTAGTTTTCCATTTGGGAAAATATTTGGTTAATTCTTTGAATAGTTATATTATAGTCATAGCAATTCAATAGCATATAATATAACATAAGGATATAAGGGATATAGGAATAAGAATATACTTTCCGGCATTATAATCGGTGTTTTGATGGATACTCGCACATTGGCGCTCCGCGTTAGAGGTCATCTACTAAGTGTGCGAACGTGTTTGGCGCTTCGTAGAAGCTACAATTTTTGGATTACGGAGATTATAATAAAACATTCTGAAGCCTTTTGATTTGTTCTACAACTTTTATTTCGATATATTTTTTGATTTAATGATAATAAAAGGTCGAAAATCGACATTTAACACTGATTTTCCCGTTAAAGCTACCCTAAGACGAGTTGTTTTTCGTGTGTAGCTTTATATTAACTCATTTTTCTTTCAATAAAAAATGCCATGGGTCTAGTTTACACTTTAGTAAGTAGTTTAAATCAAACCGTGTGTCTTTATCACCATTAGATACGGAGATATACCGTTCAATATGATGCAAGGTCGAAAATCCAAGATGGCGACTTTTGTTTAAATATTTAGGCATGTTGCCCAATTGAGATTTTTTGGGATTTTTGGGATTTTGCTTTTGGCTGTTCAAAGAACATCCCCACCAATTTTCAGCTTGATAAACCAAAAAAGATAAGTTGAATCTATTCTGCCTCCACTATATCTCATAAAATTCGATACATAATCTTTCGATTGAGTTTCCTATTAATATAGCAAAAAAATTCTATTGAGTACCTGCAGTGAATCGTCAGATGAAAATGACGTATCTCACATACTGGACGCTATTGTCCTACTTACATTGGATGCCTATACCTTTGTTTTGACTTAACGATTCCGAAGTCATGGTTGAATCAATTTTTTATCGTTCCGCCTCTTACAGCTTTTTTGGTTGATTTCTGGTCCACAGACATCTGCAATGCCATCCGCTAATTTGCTTTCTTTTTGGTTTCCTTTCCATGTAATGTTATGCTCAAGATAGAGAAAGTAGTTTCCCAAATATTTCCGTAAGAGCCGTAATAGGATTCCAACGACCTTGAATATTTGGTTGATGTTTAACAGTTCAAAGTTCTTTTACTTTCCTTATCAAACAAAGAGCTTCAAATTAATTTTCCTGTTTCTTCACTGCCTTATTTTGGCGATAACATGCAATGATATCATAGTTTGGTTTGATGTCTGTTATTATATTACAGTTGTAAATTCGCAAAGGAAAAATATGAATATGTTTAAGGTTAGAATTATAAATATTTTAGGGATTTCACAACCGGTCGTGTTTTTGATGTTGCTAGGCAACAACTTGTGGAATAAGTAGAATTTCCTGAGATTCTTAGCTAAAGAAAAAAAGCAAAAAGATGAGGAACGAAAAA
The DNA here is from genome assembly GCA_947579665.1 of Sympetrum striolatum. NCBI lineage: Eukaryota > Metazoa > Arthropoda > Insecta > Odonata > Libellulidae > Sympetrum > Sympetrum striolatum. The sequence continues at coordinate 19,479,914 of OX388346.1, read as the reverse complement.
AAACTGATTAAACTATAACCTCGGAATCGTTAAGTCGAAACAAAGGTATAGGCATCTAATGTAAGTAGGTTAATAGCGATAAAATGTTTGTCTACTTGTAACAAAAGCTCGATCAGATGATGACAATCATTTGTCGAAACCGGTCGCATTTTTGATGTTGGCAAAAATTAATGTGGAATAAGTTAGATTTCCTGAGATTCTTAGATAATTCTAGTTATAATTACTATTCTATACTAATTTAGTTTGCAACTTGCATCTGCACGTTCTTGACTCCTGGAATTGAGATGAAATTGGATATTCCATATGACATGCTAGTTTTTTATAAAGTTATATAGTTCTTGCAATCAACTTCTGATTATACAATGATACAGTTTATGTGTTAATAATATAGTATTCCTTGGATGTATGCTTATATTTACTTCCCTATTCCTACATAATAATTAGAGAGGATCTAACGTATTGAGATTCATTTTCTCAATCTTCCTTCCATATCAAGGGCTTCTTGGTGCCTTTTGAAAATCAGGAGAATGCCTTCGAAGCCAAATCGAAAGAAGAGGGAAGAAGTTGCACAGCGCCTCCGGGCGCAGGAAGGAACTTGCATTCGACATCTGCGACACGGTCTAAATGGCCGCCCTCCTCTAGCGTCTCCGCAATCCAGCCAGAAAAATCCAGGCGCTCCAGAGTAGGATGATGTAGGACATCCACATTGAATACATCACCAGGATACTCCACTACCAGACCTTAGGTTGCGAAGCGGATGGAGAACCCGAAGGCGACCCCTAAAGCATCCCTCTACCCCAGAATTGAATAAGAAGTGAAATACGTTTTTATCTTCCGTGCCAAAATATATTTTGCATTATGTATAGTATAAACATTTGTGAGGGCGGAACTTGTACAGTTTACCATTACTTGTAATGAATATAGTGTGAATATAAAAGACTTTGCTCCCTTAGTCAAACTAACTATTGCAGACTGTATAAAAATATTTTGTGTAAGGCAGGGCTATGTATAATTTATATATTCTGATTCTTTTCATTCTATTCCGCGTGTACCCCGGAAGACAAAAAATAAGATCTTTCTTCCAATCCAAAATATATTTTGAATTATGAATAGTATAAAAATTTGTGAGGCCGGAACTTGAACAATTTACTATGACTTTTAATGTATATAATATGGATATAAAAAACTTAGCACTATTAGCCAAATTAACTATTGCAGAATGTATAGATATATTATGATGTGTAAGGTGGGGGCGTGTATAATTTATTTATTCTGTACCTTTTTATTGGATTGCTCATATTTTACCTTATGTCTAATTGGGAAGTAAGTATGAAGGTAGTAGATGGGAAAGGAAGAGAAGGAAGCGATTGATTGTGAGACGTGTAAGATGTGGTGAGTGTTGTGCGTTATAGAGGAAGAGAAGGTATTGGGTAGAACAGAGGGATGAGATTGAGTGGTGTCTAGGTGGAGCATAAGGTGGAAAGTGTGGGAGTGATTGGGGTAGCGGGAGGGTTAGAATGGTTGGGGTATTAGGTGGGAAAGGAGTAGGGGGAGGGTCGGGAGAGGGTGGGTTATAGTGTGGGACGGTAGCGGGTGGGGTAAAGGATGGGATGGTAGCGGGTGGGGTAAAGGGTGGGATGTTAGTGGGTGGGGTAAAGGGTGGGATGGTAGCGGGTGGGGTAAAGGGTGGGATGTTAGTGGGTGGGGTAAAGGGTTGGACAGGATAGGGTTGGGTAGCGGGAGGGACGGGAGAGGGTTGTGGTAGAGGGTGGGTTAGTGTATGGAACAGTAGTGGGTGGGGTAGAGGGTGTGACGGGAGAGGGTTTGGTAGATGGTGTGTTAGAGGGTGGGACGGTAGAGGGTGGGGTGGAGGGTGGGACGGGAGAGCGTGTGACGGGAGAGGGTTTGGTAGATGGTGGTTTGAGGGTGGGACGGTAGAGGGTGGGGTAGAGGGTGGGACGGGAGAGGTTGGGGTAGAGGGTGGGACGGGAGAGGGTGGAACGGTAGAGGGTGGGACGGGAGAGGGTGGGTTAGAGCGTGGGACTGTAGTTGCTGGGGTAAAGGGTTGGACGGGATATGTTTGGGGTAGAGGATGGGACGGGCGAGGGTGGGACCGGAGAGGGTGGGACGGAGTGGGTTGAGTAGAGGGTGGTACGTCAGTGGGAGGGTTAGAGGGTGGGATGGTAGAAAGTGGGATAGAGTATGGGACGGGAGTGGGTGGGTTAGAGGGTGGGCCGGCACTGGGAGGGTTAGAGGGTGGGACGAGAGTGGGTGGGGTAGAGGGTGGGACGCTAGAGGATGGGGTAGAGGGTTGGACGGTAGTGGGTAGGATAGAGGTTGGGTTTCTTCAATAAAGTAAGCAACCGTGATTTTTAAATGGAGTAATATAATACTTGAAAAATATGTTTATAATATGTCGTTCTATTTACTCCATGTTTCTGTTAGCATAATTTTAGATTCGGCTTCATAATTAAGATTATCATGAAATATCGAAGATCTGCCCTTCTTGCAAATACAAATTTGGACTTGTAGATAACGCAAACAGGGAACGCTGCACAACTTCTCGAAGAATATGCAATGCATAGAACGGTATAAGTAGAGATCAAAAGATCGTCGAAATAAGGTAGCTCGTAAAAACTGCTTTCGAATAAGAGATTGTGGAAAATTAGATACGAAGGTTTGCCATTCGACCGGAACAAGCGCATCCGTGTATCATAAAACGAGCCCTTCGGCCCATTTAGCACACGACGGTTTCGTCTGTACGGGAAACCGCTGCATGTTTTAAAACCATGTCACGCGGGTAATAAACCATTGAAGTAAATGGAACCTTACACACCAGCCGTAAATAAAATAAAAACTGGGCAGTCGCCGTGTTACGACTGAAGAGGACGGCATCTGGACGGGACCCTTGCGACCGTATATTAGTAGGAGTGCACGCAGCTAAATGAACGCTTTCACATTGAACGATTTTAGCCGTGTGCCGTCCGCCATTCCTTGCTGTTTCCCTGCTTCTATTGACCTTTTAACACCATCAGAATCAATTATTTTTTATTCATATCTGTTGAATGTAAACACACATCAATTATCATTTAAAGAAAAGTAAGGTTCATTCTTTCTTTTTACACACGAACACCTTCGACCAAAATTTACCTGGGGTTGTTTGCGGCAGTTGCCTCCCATAGCCATAAACATTTCGCGCCCTTTAATTCCAAATGCATATCAACGAAATAATTTAAAATATATTTAGCACGGTTTGACTAACCTCACTCAGAAATATTAGCCAGGGAGAAATCACTCATAGAGCGTCTTATTCATCCGATGTGTTCGCGACTACGCATATGCGAAACGATGATGATGATCCCTGTAAGTAAAGCCTGATTTTAGAGTTTCAAATGTATAACTTTATACAAACGAATTCGAATCATAAGGATTAATCGACTGTAAGAATAAGAATATTTGTTGAATATCCTTTGAAATGGTTCATATTCGAACCTCATGGGTTAACAGTTAATAATTAAATCCTCACTCACAGCAAAAAATATTTCATAATATTTTCCTGTTTCAATGAAAACGCGGTCCTTTTGTATTGGCATGTGCTTGAATGAAAATGCCAAACACAACGAGGATAAAATATTGTGCACAAACAACTTCTCCACTTTCACAAGTCTATTTTCAATCTACACAAGTAGAAAATTGTGTTTCCTCTTTAAAGCCCATCACTATCCATAGTTATTTATAATTTAATCCCTCAACGACCGAGGAGATTCATATTGTTCCTATTCCCCAATTGGAAAAGATTTACATTGACTAGTGCGATTTTGAGTTACTCTCAATGAAATATTTAAAACTTAAATATTGATTAATTGTTTATTTCTTAATTTGACAATTTAATCAAAGTCGGCTACGAATTTTGGCCAAAAGAAATTATTATGTTCTTAATACCTCCAATCATCTTTCCCTCAGTCAAGCAAAAGTAGTTTCTCACAAATCTCTTATCCTTCTAACCCCAATAAATATGTCTTGGGTCCGACTGCTCAATATCTTTCGCTCTTCTTTCACTCTCATGACAAATCATCTTAAAAAGTGTTTACAGAACACATAAAGACCTAATTTTGTCAAAGGGCAGTCAAAAGCAGATTTGTTTTTCTTTGTAAAATAACATCACAAAAGCCTCAAAATATGCCTAAGGAGGAAGACGAAATGCGTGCTAAAACCATAGACGCTCATAGGCTCGCTCTAATCGTGCTTACGTCTGTTAAGAGGGTTGCTGCAATAGTGGTAACTTTTTTTGTAAGGGACTGTACTAATCCTTGTTCTAGTCACTGAGCCATTTCTTCACTGTGTGAAACACCTCCTCGTCGTCCTCAAAATTTCTTCCACGAATGGCATCTTTTAATGGCCCAAAGAAGTGGAAGTCCGAGGGAGCCAGGTCAGGGCTGTAAGCTGGATGGGGTAACACCGTCCAACCCTGTTTTGCCGTGAGTTCAGCAGTTCTCAAACTTGTGTGGGGCCGAGCGTTATCGTGTTGAATCAAAACGTCTCCTGGGTTAGTACGGCATCGAAGTCGCTAGAAGCGCGTCTTGAGTTTTGTTAATGTTTTAACATAAGCTTCTGAATTAATGGCACCGCCTCTTGGCATCGCATCGATGAGAATCACACCCTAACAGTCCCAAAACACAGTGAAACACCTTACCGGCGGATGCTTTGAATTTTTTCTTCTGTGGAGAGCGAGAATGATGCCATTCCATCTATTGCCGTTTTGTTTTCAGGCTCAAAATGGTGAACTTAGGTTTCATCACCTGTCACAATCCGGGACAAAAAGGCCTCAGCTTCAAAACTTTGCTACGATTCAGAACAAATGTTTTTTCTGAGAGATTTGATCCAGAGGGACGGAGGCACCGCGGGACCCATCTTGCACACACTTTTGAGTATTCAAGAGTGCGAATAATGGTATCCACACTTCCTTTGCTGATTGACAGATTCAGTGCCAACTGCCGAGTCGTAATGCGTCTGCTCTCGCGAATGACAACATCAGCTCGATGCAGCATGTCAGGTGTGACAACCGTGGATGGTCTCCCCGACCGCTGCAAATCTTGGAGCTCCGCCGAACCGCCTTCTGATGTCCTCTGTGCCCAGCGACTAACTGTACTCCTGTCGATAGCAGATGATCCATAGAATTTTCACGAACGTTTGCGAATATTCCACACAGTTTCTCTCTCTGCATTGAGAAATTAAATGACGGTACGCTGCACGTAACGTACATCACTTACAGATGCCATTTTGAAGCAGTCCTGCAGTTACGCTATCTGTCGGAAGAACCAGAAATTTCGCACACGCACTCAGGAAACTACAAGTAATGCACACCTAACGTTTCGCATTCGCAACATTGTTGTCGGCTGAGAAACAAATGTGGTGAATTACTCTATGAGCAACCCTTGTATGATACATAAATAGCAGGGAACAAAAATCAGCCATTTGGCAGTTCTTTCAAATATTTTTAAGGAACTTCCCTCTAGGATAGAAATTCAAAATCACGAAGACTTCAGAAGATGCACTCTTTGTATTAATAATAATCATACATATGTTAACAATTGCGCGTGAGTTCGACGCCAGGAGAGTGCAAAACTCCCGTTTGAAATTCATTGCGGCGATTTTTAAGAATTTTTTGAATCCCTTCCCGATAACACGAAAATGTTAAACCCAGTATTTGAATGGAGGTCATAAATATATTTCATATACGCAGTTTACTCTTTCCCTATGATCCTGGGTTCGATTCCAGATCGCCATTTACATTCATTTATGCATTTCAAATGAGGAAAACAGGAATCTTTTTTTGGCACCAACCCAGTATGATACCGACTGAAAACTTTGGATTAAATTAGTGTTACCCTTACCAGGTTGTTATACGTAATCATGTCTTGCAAAAATATTTTGGGTTCGACACCTGGTAATCCTAATTCTCCAGCCCAGTTCCAGTCACCATAAGAGGGCGATGGAAGGATTACGTTGAGAAATTGTATGGGAAACACATGAAACCTATAAGCATAGAAATAGAAAGTGAGGAAGAAGTTGAAGAAGACGATGTTGGACCTGGGTTACTTGATAGAGAAATAGAACGAGCATTGCGGGATGTGAAAGGGAATAAAGCAACGGGGGTTGACGAGATCTTAGTGGAGTTCCTTTAGAACCTGGGGGATAAGGGTAAGAAATGTTTCTATGATTAAATTAAGAAAATTTATGATGAAGGGAAATGGGCTGAGGATTTTACCAACACTATATAGATTCCTTTACAGAAAAAGAACAAGGCTACAGAATGTCGGGATTATGGTACAATTAGCCTAATCTCTCACGCGGCAAAAGTACTTCTAAGGGTTCTGAATAGACGGGTCGAGGGAAAAATTAAAGGGCAAATCGGAGAAGACCAGTTTGGTTTTCAGAGAGGAAAAGGAACGAGGGATGCATTTGGGGTGACGAGAGTACTTGCGGAACTAAGCCTGGAATTTAAGAGGGACTTATGTGTATGTTTTTTAGATTTTGAAAAGGCATTCGATAGAGTCCAGTGGCAAAAACTGATGGGGATATTAAAGAAACATGGGTTGGACTGGAAATATAGGCGATTAGTTCAGAAATTGTATATGAATCAAAGAGACCGCGTAAGGATAGCTGATGGAGAATCGGATTGGGTTGAATTGTTTAGGGGGGTAAGACAAGGGTGTCCTATGTTACCAACGCTTTTTAATATGTATGCAGAGGAAATGGTGAAAGAAGCCTGGGAAGATTTAGACAAGGGAGTAAAGGTTGGTGGGGAAGTAGAGAAGTCTGTAAGGTATGCAGACGATAAGGCTCTTGCATGTGATTCCGTAAAGTGTTTGCAAATATTAGTAAATGCTCTAAACGATAAAGCAAGGGGGTTTGGAATGAAAATTAACGTTAGTATTCCAGTTCAATTTCAGTTTTAATATTATTGGAACTTCAACAGCTGTTTACAGTCACTCTCCTGAGTCGCAGAGATATATGGCCGCAACTCACCCAAAGTACTAATTTGTACCGTATATCGACCTTCTAAAACCGCTGTTCTTTTTGAATTTGAAGATACTCTGTCACAACTAACCCTAAATTATAAGAACGTAATTATTGCTGGGGATCTAAATATTGATTTAACCAGGGATAACTACAACAGTATATATTTACGTAATTTTATTTTTTCAAATAATTTCCATATTGTCCCCTTTAATCCCACTCACAACACCGCGTATAGTAATACATGGATAGATTTCTTCATTGTCGATGATTCTGATAAAGTGTTATCTAGTCATCAAGAGCCTGTACCCTTCCTCTCTGCGCACGATTTAATTCTAATTACTTATAGGTACACTCATATTACTGATTTCAGTGATGCATTCATTCGTGTTAATCATGCTTTACTGCTGAAAAAATTGAAAAGTTTCAATTTTTCCTGTAGTGCCTTAAACTTGTTTCAATCATATTTAGTTGTGCGGCAGCAGGCTGTGAAAGGACCCGACAGGAAATTGTCCTCATGGTTATCTGTTACTAGTGGAGTCCCACAGGGCTCTGTTTTTGGTCCGCTGTTGTTTTCTCAGTATATTAAAAATCTTCCAGGCAATATTAAAAATTGTAATTACATGTTGTATGCTGATGACCTGCAGGTATATTGCCATTGTCGTGTGGATGATCTTGTTGATTCTATTGAGAAAATTAATGTTGACATTCATAATATCTCTCAGTGGGCGAACAATAATAACTTTACGTTTAGTAGCGAGAAGTCATTATAATTGGAAACTCTCGGCATATAAGTCGTCTTAATCTTGACCAGATTCCTAAAATAACTGGTTGTGGTGCAGCAATTGACTATGTTACTACTGTCCGTAATCTCGGCATCGTCATGAATTCAAATCTCACTTGGAATGATCATGTATCTTTTATTTCCAATAAAGTTAGTTCAATATTGTATCAATTGAAATTGCAGAAGCATCTTCTTCCAGCACATATTCGTAAAAATTTAGTTATGACTCTTGCTTTTCCCTCTATAGATTATTGTTGCATGGTCTACAATAATCTGACCGTCAAACTGGACACTCGAATAAAACGATTAATTAATAACTGTGTTAGATATGTTTGCGATTTTATGAGACACGAACATAGTAGCCCTTATCGCCAAAATTTATGCTGGCTGACAGCTGCAATAAGAAGGAAATATTTTATCTGACTTCTCTTGTTTACTATTACGAATAATAGGCCTCTGTTTTTGCTTAATGATTTCACTTTCCCTCCTTCTCACCTATCTCGTCTTGGTTTGAGGGAAAATTCCCGTACTTTTTACGTTCCGTCTCATAGATCTACCACCTTCCATAAATCTTTTACAGTATCTGCCATCAATTTCTGAAATTTCCTGCCAATAGTAATCCTTAATGATGAATATAAATAGGTTTAAAATTCTTTAATTATTTGTTTAATCTTAAGTGTTGAATATTTTGTTATTTATTTGTTTTTGACTACTATGATTTTGTACTTTTTTATTTATTTGTCTTATCTAAAATGTTGAATGTAGTATTTCACTGATTTTCGACTGCTACGATTTTTTGTAATGTTATTTACTGTTGCCCTTAGGTGGCTTGCTACAGGGCATAATAAAATACATTTATTTATTTATTATTTATTTATTTAGTAAAACTAAAGTAATACGGTTCACTAAGTGAAAGAAAGCTAAGATAACGAATAGGGTGGATTGGGAAAACTAGAGCAAGTGGATAAATTTTCTTACTTGAGAAGTACTCTTTCTTGCGATGGAAGATGCAAAGATTGGCCAAGGAAGCCCTATTGAAGCAAAGGGTATTGATGGCGAAGGTCTTAACAAAGGAATCAGGAAAATATTAGCGAAATCCTTGGTTTGGAGTGTGTTGCTCTATGGGTGCGAAACGTGGACATTAAAAAAGGAGGAAGTCAAACTTTTGGAGGCCTTCGAGATGTGGGTATGGCATAGAATGAAAAAGTTAGTTGGGTTGATAGGAAAACAAACACGGAAGTGTTATGGATGGTTGGGGAGGAGAGGGCTTTAACTGACGTGATTAAGCATCGACAGAAGAAATGGGTGGGCCAAATATTGAGGGGAGAGGGATTGCTGTAATTTGGGGTAGGATTCAGGGGAAAAACAGAGGGGAAGACAAAAGATGTTGGATGACATAATGGGAGGGATTAACTTTAAGGAAATGAAAGAGATGGCGCTTATTAGGGATTTTTTATTGTACATGAACCTATCCAAAAGTAGAAAATCACTGATGCATGAATGAATCTATAAACATAAATAATGCAGGTTAATTTATATTTTTTTTATATTATGCTATGAATTATATGGGTTATGGATTTCTATCTTCACGGGAAGTGCTTCATACAAATATTTGCAATCTCCGGCATACATTTCATAAGGGATAATTAAGACTGCCTGGTGTCGAACCCAGAACCTTTTTGCAAGATGTGAATGTATATAACGACCTGGTAGGGATAACACTAATTTAATCCAAAGTTTGAAGTCGGTATTATACCGGGAAGTTCCTAAAATAAGATTCCGTTTTCCCGATTTAAAATGTATAGAGGAATGTAAATGGCCATCGAACCAAAATCAATAGGAAAAAGCTGCGTCGATGAAATATATTTATGACCTCTGTTTAAATACTGGATGTAACTAAGTTTCCGTGTCATTGGGAAAGGATTCCAAAAAATCCATGATAACGCCGTTATTTATTTCAAGTGGGATAATTTTGCATCCGCCGAACTCACGCACAATTGGCGACATTCCTATGACACAGAAGAGCGCCTCCGTGATTTTGGATTCTCAATGCTGACGAGAGGTGCCATAAAATATTTTTATATTTACGCAAAATGTATCACTTTAATGTAACCCGTAATTTTGACCCTGCTATTCATGCATCATAGTTTGCATATGTTGGCTTCTAAGTAAATTTTCTCATTTTTATTAATTCTGACAGTAGTACCTACCGGTAACTCGATATGGATTTAAAATCCCCTTGTAATCTAATGAGAAAACTCTTAAGCAAATTTTCTGAATATCCCCGCAATTAACATAGTTATTGGTAAATAGATTATAAATTAAGACGATAAGTTAATACCTGGATTTAAAGAAAAAGGGTTGCAAATCATTCAGAGAGATTCCTAAAAATTAGTTCGAAAATTTGAGTTCATTTCACATTTCTTCAACTTACGATTCAATTCTCTATAAAAGGGATTGGCTCATCGTCACACCAGCTGAATCGCTTGATGACGACATCGGTTATGTGGGTCGAGGCGGCAACGTGATCTCAGCGGCGCCGCGTCTCATCGCTCCGAAATCACTCGTGTGGTTTGGAAAACTGTCGTTAGGAGGCTGTGAGTTGGTCTGCAGCCGCAATTTGATGGAAACGCATATGCAATCGCTTTTTAAAAATTGGCCTCTTATTGTTAGATTTAAATTGGCCTGCTACCTACAACATCAATTTTTACTTTATACGGACCTTCAACGTATCGTCTTAGATGCATTTTATGGCTCGTTTCGTTTCGTTACCGGCTCGGCGGTAAGAACATCTATAATCCAGCGAATTTTTGAGAATTTTGTCTTTGTGTTGCAAGATGCGGTCCAAGGCATTCACTGGAATAACGTGCAAGCGACATTGCACCCATTTGTGGCATATTATAAGAGTGACTTTAAAATGGAAAGCAAGAGTATTGTGGCAATTTCTGAAAGTTTAAAGCATGAAACGATAGCTGTTTACTCATTCCAGCGAAAACTAATTTCATTTCTGAAAGAAGAGATAGGTAAAATATAAAAAATTGTCTACTTATCAGACGTAGCTAGTACAAAGTATAAAAACAAAAAGAATTTCATAAATCTCTGCTACCGCGAGGAGGATTTTGGAGTCGAAGTAGAGTGGCATTCCTTTGACACGTCACGTTACAAAGGACCTTGTGATGGAATAGGTGGTATGATAAACAGACTGGCAGCTAAAGCAAGTCTTCAAAGGCTAGAAAAGCTAATATCAACACCGAATGAACTATATTCTTGGGAACAAGAAAATTTACGTAAGATCAAAGTTCTTTTCTTCACTGAGTCGTTGATGTTTTATTTCAACAACTTCCTTCGTCGACTTATTAACACCAGCTTTTAAGAGGAGATACAAAATATATGTATTTAAATAATAAAAGTGCAGTCCAATGCTATCTTCTCTAATCGTAGGTTGAACTTCCCTGGAAGGGAAATGTCATCAAAGTAGCACTCAAACTCAACCATCAAGTCATTTAGGGAAGCAAGAAAACTTATGCTGTGACATAATGAACAGGTAAATCCTCGGTCTCGGAGAGGAATTCCTACTTGAAAATCATAGCTTGAAAACCATAAAAGTAGAATTTTCATTTATTCAACATTAAAAAGAGTAAAAATACGAAGACTTCAAGCAATTTAGAAATGGCTTGTATTCATTTCCGAGATACATACCTGTCAGCAAAAGTTAAAATTTGGATGAAAAATGAAGGAAAATTTAACAGCCACGCTTACATGAGTAAAGTGATTAATCTTTGTGATGCACCTTACAGAATAATTCTCGATTCTATCTATTGATATTTAACTGAGAATTATATATACTATCAATTCCGTAGTTATAAAATGTAAAGTGTGCGCGAGTGTTGTACTAACGTTAGGAAACGTATATGCCATAAGTAGGGTTACCAGACGTCCGCTTTTTCTGTCCCGTGTCCGCTTTTTTCTCTCAATCAACTATTTTTATACATATTTCCATCTTACACAATCTTTCACCAAGTGCTTCAGTATATTTTATTAATTGACATTCAATAAAAAATAGTACAAGAAAAATGTTCGAATATTTCTTTTTTTACTCATATTCCATCCTAACTCCTGGTAAAGTATACTATCGTGGTTCGAGACTGCACGATAAGTAACACTTCTTTGATAAATTTTTAATTTTACAATGGATATATATATATATTTTATTTTTCGATTAGTAATGGGGGGGGGGGGGGTCGTGGAATGTCCGCTTTTTCGACTCGGAGCATCTGGTAACCCTAGCCACAAGCAATATGGATTAATTGGTGTCCAAGGGCTGCATATTATCTTTTAATCAAAGTAAGCTTGTTTAGAATAACGGAATCAGTCTTATACGGAAATTTCGTGATTTCACGTTTATAATAGAGAATTAAATTCTAAGACGGCAACTGAAGGCTAGATCTTCCGCCATCTAGTTTGTTTACAAATGTCTCAGAGTGCACGAGAGTGTAACTACCCACAATTGTAATGTGCTCTGGCTTCGAACCCAGGTACAGCATGGTCTTATCTAATTTTTTTTCTTAAACCGAGTTTTAATATACATCTTCTATCTAAGCAATAACCTCCTATTATTTCGATAAGTGCATCAAAACAAATAATGAAAACTACCTCAATGTATTTTAAATGGGGGAAATATTTACCGCCTGGCTATGAACCCTGGTCTTTCTGGTAATACATTCTACGCAGCAAAAGAGAAGATCACCGCCTTTAACTATGTGTGAAAATTCAAGCAGAAATATTGGGTGCAACTGCCTCAAACGACGTCCTACTTTTCCCTTATATTCCTTATGAGAGAAATTTTAATGTGCTCTGGCATCAAACCCAGGAACAATACGGTCTTATCTATTTTTTTTTCTAAAACCAATTCCTATTATACATCACCTAGCCAAGCATGAATTTCCTATCTTTTCGATAAGTGTATCAAAAAAAATAATGAAAAACTACCTGGATGTATTTTAAGTGACCGATTTTTGCATCGTCCTAGCATCGAACCCAGGATATTTTCCGTGAAGGTCATTTATGTTTTCGATAGATCATGACCATATATATATAGGCTTCTAGAGTTTTGATTCTCTACCTATACGGGAAGTATTTTTTTTAAATTCCTGAAAATCAAAGCAATGCTTTTTAATGGGAAAAATCAGCACTTTGGGGCCTTCTGGAATCGAACCCATGGAACTGAGGTTCTTAATCGCAATTTTCTGGCGGTTACACGTTATGGCCAATAAGTCGTAAAAATTTCAAAAAAGTCAATGACACTTGTGGTTTAGATTGTGAATTAGTATCCTATCTATCTATCTATATGAATAGATGAATGAATCCAGAGAAGCATCTATATATAATAGATATATATATAAAACAGCAATTTTCAATCCAACATCGGATGTAGGCCTCCCCAAGTACTTTTCAATTTTCTCTGTCCTGAGCTTCTCGTTTCCACCTTACACCTAGGTACTAGATGATGTCTCTATTCCAACTGCCCATAGGTTTTCTTCTTGGTCTCTTCACATCTCTAGGTATCCAGTTGAGAACTGCAGATGTCCAACGATTGTCGTTTCTTCGCGCAACATGGCCGGCCCACCTCCATTTTAGTGATCTAACCTTATCTATGATGTCTATCACTCTAGTCATCATTCTCACGCAAGTGTTGCGTTTCCTGTCTCTTCTTGTGATTCCCAGCATACAGCGCTCCATGCTCCTTTGCGTTGTCTGAAGTCTCTGGGTTATTGCAGCATTTAACACCCAAGTTTCACAGGTACAGGTAAAATGCATTGGTTGAAGACCCAGCCGATAGATCGGCCCATGGCACTCTTCGCACATACCCCCCAGGCGTATAGATCGGCCCACTGGCACTATAAGGGTTAATATGTTATCAAAAAAGGCGATCATGGAACAATTTAACATGGCAACCCTAGCAGCATAAAAGATGCTGAGCATGTGCTCAGGGAATTTTAGGTATTTAAGCTAAAATATTTTCAAATCATAACCTAATCATATGCTTAAAATGTTTTCAGATGATTTTAGCCCACACAATTTACTGAACATGTCACAAACATATTTGTAGCATATTTTTACATTTACATTTACATTTAAACCCTGCAATCCGCCAGTGGCGCGTGGCAGGGGGTGTAAGACACCAAAATACCTATCTAATCTGGAGAGCTATTTGCTTCTCTAATACTACGCGGAAAAAATGACCAAAAGTAGCTATCCGTCCTGGCAACTACTTCCCTGTATCGCTTTTTTGTTTTCTCTCGAAGGTCGCGTAGGTATATAACTGGGATGACAATATCTGTTATCTCCTCCCCGAAATCGGTAGAGATAAATTTATCAAAAAGCTTCCGTCGATATTGACGTCTTCTATCACTAAGAGAGTTCCAACCGAGGGATCCCAACATAGCCGAAACACTGCTGTCGAATCTGAAATCTCCCTTGACGAACCTTGCTGCTCTACGTTGAACCATCTCGAGATCGGAAATTAATCCTACTTCATGAGGATCCCAAACCGCACAGCAATACTCAAGTAGAGGTCGAATTAGGGAAAAGTACGCTATTTCTTTTACTCTCGGTGAACATCCCCTAAGGATTCTGCTGGCTAACCGTTGCATTCTATTCGCCTTTCCTACTACGCCTCGAATATGCTCTTTGAAGGAAATATCACTGCTGAGCGTAATTCCTAGATTTTTATGATGCATCACGAGCTCCAAGGGATTTCCTGAAATTCTGTACGGTACGCAGGTAACGTTAGTGGATCGCGTGAAAGTCATGGTAACGCACTTCTTTACATTCAGCTCGAGCTGCCAATCACTACACCAACCCGAAATCATATTCAGATCGTTCTGCAAACTACCAATGTCATCTTCAGTTACGATCTCCCTATACACAACAGTATCATCAGCGAATAACCTAACCTTGCATTTAATATTATCCATAACATCGTTAATATATATTAGGAACAAAATTGGTCCTAATACACTTCCCTGTGGAACACCGGATGTGACGCGAACCTCATCAGATAAAATTCCGTCCAACGCAACTCGCTGCGATCTTTCCCCGAGAAACGACTTTATCCACTCAACAACTTTTCCGTTAATCCCGTAAGCCGTCAACTTGTGAATTAATTTTACATGCGATACTCGATCGAAAGCTTTTCTGAAATCTAGAAATATGGCGTCTGTTCTTATACCCTTATCAGCTGCTCTAACTACATCGTGGAGAAAAAGGGCTAACTGGGTATCACATGACCTACCTTTACGGAAACCGTGTTGACATTGACTAATTGCCCCCTTGTCACTTAGGAAACGCATTATTGAACTCGCTATAATGTGCTCGATAGTCTTACAAAATATTGACGTTAAAGATATCGGACGGTAATCTTCAGGTTTCGAGGAACGTCCTTTCTTAGGAATTGGAGTGATATGCGCTCTTCTCCACGACATTGGTACAACGCCTTCGTCCAAGGTTTTCCTATAGAATACGAAAAGAAGGGGAGCAAGCTCATTCGCCAGAGTTTGAATGACGAACGATGGTATACCTTCTGGTCCTGGCGCTTTTTTCTTGTCTACCTGCCGCAACAACTTTCTTATTCCATCCACCGATAACTCGATTGGTTCCATTTCTGAATCAACACGCACAGAAAATTCGTTCGCGCGTCCATCGTCTAAAGTAAAGCTTTCCTGGTAGTGTCGATTAATTAGATTTGCTTTCTCTAACGATTCAGTAACCATTAAACCCACGTCATTAACAAGGCTGGGTACTGAAGACTGACCTCCTCGAGATTCTCGGACATATGACCAAAATTCCTTCTGGTCACCTCCTAAAGACTCTAAAAGGGTTTTAGATCTATATTCCTGAAACTCATTCTTCGATTCGTCCTTAACCAATCTTCGCATCTCCGAATATTTTTGTCGCTCAAGATCAAAGTCTACTCCGATTTTCTCCAGCTTCTTCATCCGTGCGTGTAAAATCCTTTGCTTCCTATGCAACGCTCGCAACTTAGGTTTCATCCAACGCGGATCCTTACGCTCCCTAACGGTTTTAATTGGGACAAACCTAGCTAAGCCTTCCCTTAATATTCGTAGGAATTCCATCCAGCCATCGTCAATAGTATTACCACACAAAAAACTACAGAAATCTTCCCTCTTCGCATTAATATAATCCCTGAATTCTGAAAATCTCGCTTTGCGAAACATATAAACCTGCCGTGGTGGCTTGAGGGATTTTACTATTTCCGCTTTCATAACTGCAGTTAGGACATCGTGGTCTGAAATTCCAGCAATAATATTAAGATCATCGATCAAGTGAGGATGCGAAGTTGCTAATAAATCAAGTACACTACCTTTACCTTCGCGAATTTTCCTCGTAACCTTCTTATTAAGTTGATCTAAGGCGTGGAGCGAAAACGTATCTATCAATGTTTGCGATATAGTCTTCTCTCTACCGGTGTGCGAGCTCGATAAATTCTCCCAATCAATATGGGGAAGGTTAAAATCCCCTCCTACAACAATGATGGGATCCTTCACTTTCTTCCGAATATTCTCTAACGAATCAGCTAGTTGCTCTATACATCCGTTGTCGCCATCCGGAGGCCGATAAAAGGAACAAAAGAATACCTTCTTTCCACTCCGTCCAATAACCGAGCACCATACCATTTCGCATGTACCGTTCTCCAAGAAGTCAACGCACTGACTCTTTAAAGAATCCTTTACAGCGATAAACACCCCTCCACCTATTCTACAGAGTCGATCCTTACGATAAATAATATAATCCGGAGGAAATATCTCACCTGATGAAATATCTTCGCTTAACCAACTCTCGGTCCCTATTACGATATCCGCATCATTACTTCTCGTAAGATTAAGGAATTATATCTGCTTTTTACGTATACTTCTGCAATTAACTACTATGATTTTTAAATCTCTCGCATTGTTCTTTAAGATTGAATTACTAGAGGCAAGTTCCTGTTTCCTTACGCAATTATTAGCTCGTTTCTTTGTTCTAAGCTCGCACCTATGCCCTTGCCCATTACTGTGGGTGTTAATCTCACAAATAAAACCCGAAACCTCATTTATCGTTAACCTAGTGTTGCAGTCTAACCTAAAAAAACACCCACATCCCTGAAAACCCGACCCGCTACCTTCTCCGCAGCCTCGGAAGTATAATGTACACCGGAGCGGTTAAGGGGAACCCTACACGAGTCAAGGACGTGGCTCAGATCGACAAAGCCCACCCCTTTGTCCCGACAGAAATCCCTCAGCCGACGGTTCAGACCCTCCACCCTACTCCAAACCATACGGCCTCGATCAATCCGGGGAACTATGCTGCATATGGACAACGCAATGTCCACCCCAGACGACCCCTTGACTCGAGCAACCTCAGATATCAGGTCCTCAAAAGAGTCCAAGATCTCCTCGGATCCACGAGCCGAGGCATCGTTGGTGCCCACATGCGCCACGACATGCAGCGAGGAGCAACCTGTCTCCCCGACCGCCGCCCTCAACTCCTTCGTCACCTGGGGCACCGTACCTCCAGGTATACACTTGGAGAACACCCGCTCCACAACTCCCCCCCGGCGGGCCCTTCGCCGCAACGGAGACATGATACGCCGAACATTGGAGCTCCCTAACAGTAACACTCCCCTCCCCCCACAGCTTGCCTCCGGCCCAGCCTCCACCGTGACAACGGGCGAGTGCTCCAGCTCAAGGTCCGTCAACACCTCAAACCTATTGCTGGCGAGGAGAGGTTCAGCCGAAGCATCCCCAGCACACTGCTTCCTCTGCACCGCACCACGATTGCCGCGATTGGCGACCACCTTCCACTCACTAGCCTTCCGGGACGGGCAAGCAACGATTCGCGAGGATTCCTCCGCAGCGGACCCAATAGGCCTGCCAAGTTGAGTACTCCGGCAAGAGGCGGAAGCACGGCAAGCTTTAGGGCCCGCAACAGATGAACCCCCACGAACCGAAACATGGCCCAACCCAGTGAGCAGCGAACGGAGGTCCACAACTTCCCTCTCAAGGATCGCGATACGAGACATAAGTGCCTCGTAACGAGCGGTCATCAAGACAATCATTCCACTTCCTTCCATAAAGAATAAATATAAAATTTTTTGATCGGTTGCAGCTTTTTTTTTCCTTTTGCAAACCAAGGAGATTGAACAAAAATTCTTTTTCTTCTCCTGCAACTATCTATATCAGATGAAGAACTACTTTGGTGGTGGCGCTGCTTCCTTGCCAGTTGATGCCGTTAGCCAATCTTAGGCTTGGAGTCACTTATGTTAGCAGATACCCATAATTTCCTTAATGAAATGTGATAATTTTCATATCTATATGGAATAAGATATCCATGTCAATGTTTGATAATCAAATTTGTGAATAAATTATGTGGTTTAACAATTTTAGTGCTGTTTGTGTGAATAGTTTTTGTACAACTTTTGGCTTATAAATATTTTTATTCATGTTAAACTATAAAATAGCATATATATTATTTTACAATTTTTGTGACGTTTGACAACTCCCGTGATTTGTGAAATTTTTTGTTTATAAACTATAGATTGGTATGTATTTAAGATTCTAAAAGAACTTCCTCGCCAATTCATACCGTTGAATTTGAGTTTATTTCAGTCAAATAAAGCAAGCCAAAATAGGACTACAATATACATAATTTTTATAAATAACAGTAACTAACTTGTTGCTATGCTATCAAAACAGTTGAAGTATTTAAAATCATTTCACAGGCAAATTCGTTATATTATTCAAAATATTGAATTGTAATTCAATCTCAACATAAACAATAAAATAGCATAGCTTAATTTCCTGTTTTTACTTTGCTTTCCTGCTGAAGAGGGAAATGGGATGTGGGTGTGTGAAATGGGTGATCAAGTATTATCAATAATATAGTCATTCAGCTGATAAAAGATTTAGAATGTTTCCTTTTATTAATATTCATTGTGGTTTCAAATACCTCAGAGATGTCACAAAAGTTCACTTAAACATCTCTGAGACATCTTGTTAGACATTCAAGATACCTCTGAGATGTGTTTCTGCTATGTAGATAGCCGATTAATTTAAAGTAAGGGCTTATGAAAACATTTGTTAAATTTCCGATGATACCTGGTATTTTGCAAATTAATCAACAAAAACTGGAGATATTATACATGATTAAGAAATTTCGAATTACTGAATTAACATAAAATTGTAACACTTACGAAGTGTAGCTATTGATTTCTTTTATATAGTATCGAGAAAGTTATTTTATTTGAAACCATGTATAATATCCCGCATTTTTGTTGATTATTTTGTGAAAAACTCAGTATTATCGGTAATAAAATTATTTGAGCGTTCAAAACATTTACATGAAAATGTGTTCAGCACATTTCTAGCATATGTTTATACAGATTTATTTGCATGCCCTAAATATGTTAGACCCATTTAAAACAAATGTCAAATATTTCACTGAAATGTTTCATGCATATTGTGAACATTTCAAGTATATTGTGAACAATCGCCAACTCTTAACCCAATCAGGGTTAAGCGATTCGCCGGCCCGTCTCAATTTGCCCTTAGGCAGAGAGCCGGTGAATCACTGGTTGTGTAAAAGAAATAATATTATACTTGCTGAGGCATGTGACCTAAAGCTATTCTTTTTTTAGTAGATGTGTATGTGTATATATGTTGGGCATCTTTTATATATATGCTATTGTTTTATTTCATATGCTTTTCTTTGTAACATCTTACTTTGTGAGTGATCGATCTCCTATTGCTTCGGGGAGTTGGAGTCAGCAAAAACAGCATGATGATGCACTCAGGACTATTTTATCAAGTCGCTGCAAATGTAAGTGAAGTGTTGGGGATTAAGACAGTGTATTACATCTTAAGCAATTTCTACAAGTAAATTGAACATGCATTCTACTAAACCATTGAGACACTACACTACTCAGTTCTTCAAAGATATTTCTGTGGTTTAGACTCACGTAAACCCTTGAAACAGGCGATTAAGGCGCATGTATTATTGGCTGATAAAGAGTATTTTCTTTTCAAAAGTGATGATGAAAGTGACGATAATCTTTCTGATTCACAGAAAAAGAGTCCAGCAGTGATAGTGGAAGAGAAGATGTCTGTCATCTGGTCTGCAGAGTTGAATTTGAAGAATGACAATGAAGAATTGAAGTGATCCAAAAACAGAGAATGCGACTTATTTCGAATTTACGGCTTCACCTGGGCTGAAATCAACTGTTCTAAGAAAAGTGGAATATGCATCGAGTGAGGTTTATTTTTTCAATCAATACTTTAGAAGTTGATATTTGGAATTCAGTGTGTTTGGAAACCAACAGGTAAGAGGATTACTATTTGAGGTCTTCGTCAACTCGTAAAAGTGCTTTGACAAAGGAATGGTTCAAAACTAGTGCTAACGAATTACAATCATATTTTGCAATGTGTGTACTGATGGCTCAAGTAAGAAAAACAAAATAAAATATTTGAGACCACACACAATTTTTCAGCAAAGTGATGTTATATAGACAATTTTAACTCCTTTCGAAATTTCTGCATTTTGTCGACAATGAAAATTTAGATGAAAATAACAAACTGCGAAAGGTTTTCCTGTAATTGACTATGTGAACAGAAAATTTTCAACGATGTATTACCCATAGCAATATCTTGCAGTAGAAGAGAGTTTGATGAAATTCCAGTAAAGGTTACGCTATGTGCAGTACAATCCTAAGAAGCGTGCGCGATTTGGAGTAAAGTTTTACAAAATCTGTGCTGGTTACTGCATGCAATTTTCCATCTATATGTAGACAGTAGCTTTTGACAATTGGTACACATAACCAGCCCTCTTTCATAAATTGACAAATGAATAACAAACGCCATTGGAACAGTTAGAATGATTAGGAAGAAAATGCCAAAGGAGTTCAAATGAATGCATTTGAAGGGGAAATGTAGTGCTGTACTGGAAAGGAATTGCCGCTTATAAATGGAAGGACAAAAAAGAGGAGCATGTTTTGTCCCATAAATAACCAAGAACGGTAAAAATGGGCAAGGTGTCCATGAAAACAAAATAGACTATTATAAAACGTCAGGTGGTTATCAATTACAATAAGCAGATGAACACCGTGGACCGGCAAGATCAGAGGTGGGCCTCTTTTCCCATCATGCGCAGCTACGCAAAAGGTTATCGTAAGATATTTTTCTACATAATGGACATGGCTTTGTATAATTCATATGTGTTGTTTCAAAAAGTGAGAGGCAAAAAACTACTATTCGATGACTTCAGGGAAAATATAGCGGAGCAAATCCTGGAGAGAGAATATGCCGGAATACAGGCGGCCAACATCTGGCCCATCACCGATTAGATTTCAAGCAGCAAACAAGCGGCACATTTTCCAAATCGGATTCCTCCCAATCACATGTAAAAGAATTCATCCAGGATCTGTGAAGTACTTAAGCAACTAGGGAAGAAGAGTGAAAGTAGGTGAACAATACAAAGTCATACTTCACCTTCCAAACCTCTTCAAAAAATATCATTTAAAAGAAACATCGAAGAAAAAATTTACAAATAAACATTTTGCTTTTATAAAATTATTAAAATATCATTGAAATTTACATTTTAACATACATATAATCACAATAAAACAAAAGTAGTGATTTTTAGCTTGAGAAGAATGGGAAAAGTCAATCCTAATATATTACATTACCACGATTCGTTTTCAGGTTACCTCAACACTGAAATGGCAATAAGGTGAAAAGATACCAACATATCAGAATAAAAACTTCAAGGAGTAACATCCGCATCATGATAATGAAGGAAAAGTTGAAAAAATATTTTATGGTTTGATAAAAAAGTTATGGCATAAGTAAACAAAGTTGTATTTTTTAATTTGTTTATAACTAATGCATAAATATTATGTTTTACAGAAAAAAAACTACATTTATTCCATTGCATATAAAGACAAATCTTGTGATCAAATTTAATTCCGATTAGTGCTCTAATTACTGAGTTATGACATAATAAATAAATTAAAATGACATAGAAAATTTAATATGAATTTAGGTCCAGATTATCCGTGAAAATTATGAGGCGAATGGGTTAAGAGAACATGTTGGTGATAACAGTTAGGAACAGCATTGCCAAATCATGCAAGAAAGTGGGCAGAAGTTGTCTGAGAAATATACTTTTCAGCTGCTGCTAGAAGTAAATCAAGCATAGATGTCAGTCAAATTTCCACAAATTATATCTAATATGCTAATAACATGCGAGAAATGTGTAATACGGTAATTATATATGCATTAAACCTTAAAAACAAAAGTATATGTGTTTTGTAACTAGTGCAATTACATTATAACAAGTCTATTTATTTGTCTCCGTGTATCAGTTTGTGTTATAAACAGAAATGATAGGTTTACGAATATATTTGTCTACCAATTATTTTCCGGTATACCAACAGTAGTATAGAGTAGTAGTAAGAGTTACAAGATGCTTCAACAGCAAAGGTCATGTTGCACCATATACAGAGGGAATATATATGTATCATGATATTATTTTATTTTTAACGTAAGTTGAAATTTAAAAATCCGATTCAAATTTATTCTTTAATACTTATATTTTTAATCTATTTAATATTTTTACATCTGTTTAATTAATTTTACTTCACTTAAGAATTTAAGGACAGAGTCTAATTTGTCCACATCATCCCCCAAAATTTCCTTAAGATGACCTTGGAAATACCTATTACAGAATTATAGGTTAAGCCTTTATATATAATGTAATGACATATGTGAAGTAGTAAGTTTTGAATTATACAATATTTCTACAAGATTCTAAATTTGTTAGAATTTTTGTAAGCGATGAAACAAGCAAATAGTTGAGGAGAAAGGTACTAATTCTAATAACTCAGAGCAAGATAGATTCATAAGAAGTGAGATATCTAATTCTCATGGATTGCTTTCTTTCAGTTGGGTACGTTTGAAACCCTTCAGGCAGTTACACCAAATCAATTTAGCTTATCCAATAAGTGATTAATGCTGATAGAATCCTTTCTAATTCAGTATGCTTCCACTTGAACACCGTCATAAAATCCTTTTAAGATTTACTTTTGATAAGTAACCAGCTTTTTGGTGGTTGAATGTCCCTTGTGAAAACTGTCCTTTCTATTGACATTAAGGTGTTTGGATGTGGGACTTAAATAATCCAAGAAAATACTTTAGCTAGACTGGATTAAAATTGAAATTGGTCTATCACTCATATCATTTGCTTTAAGACTTAAAAATTAGCTCAATATTGTCAATCCTAAATTAAAAGTTAGAGATGGTGCCTAGTACAAACCTAGTTTCAGAAATATTTAATGTGAGGAACTGAGGTCAGTATATTTTTCATATATTCATCATTACAAGTTCTTATGCCTCTATTTGTGTCATTTTATGCAGTGCAGAATTATTGATGATCTCTTTCAGATTTAATTTCTTTGTACAGACAATGTAGGTACCTTTTTTTTCAAATGGTCTGAATAAGGTCATGGGAATACTAACTATAAAAGAATTTTATTTTATCCATCAAAATTTGTGCCTGAAAACAGAAGGGAAGACAAGAGACAGAAGATGTTGGATGTGGTGGGGTTAACTATAGGGAAATAAAGGAGATGGAGCTTAATAGGGATTCTTGATTGTACATGAACCTACCGAAAGGTAGAACATTCATGATGACTCCCAAAAACTGGGCACTCAATGGGCCAGAGATCCTTATTACTTTTGATTTCACTAACTCCTGCTATGATGACATGAGAGTGATTAGCTAGTAATTACCAGTGCACAATCTGAGGAGAAACAATTATTCCATCGTTTTAAAGTGTAAAGAATAAGACCTGAAAGTTTATTTTAGGTATTGCGCTATTTTCTTATTTACTATTTAATTATGATTATTTGTTAAAGTCAAATAAGAGCTATAGTGCCTCAAGATACTAAAAGCACGGAGCCAACACACCAACAGAAGAGTCTACATTGGCACTGTTCACTTATTGAAAACTAACTTATTTTGAGTTAGGAAAGCAATTTTCCAGGTTAATTTGGCTACATTCTCAATTTCCCTAACTTTTCCAGATTTTCCAGAACTATTTTCAATTTCCCTGACTTTTCCAGGATTTCAGGTTTTCCAGGCCTGTAGCAACCCTGCATCTGCAACGTGATCTTCCACAAAATTCCAACAAATTCAAAATAAGGATTGGGTTGGCCAACTCAATTAGCTCGAGCTGCTTTCATGAAAAGAATTCCAACAACTCCTCCACGTTTGTTGATTCTTTGAGATGGACTCGCTTCAAGAAAAACATTCTGAAATAAGTTTGGAAGAACCTTGAAAATTAAAAAAATCTTCCGCATTTGAAGAATCTCAAAAGGGTTAGAAATGCAAAGGATGAAACCATAATCTGTGATGATGACAGGATTTTTAATAAAAGTTTCAGCAGGCACATATTGGTCCAGAGTCAAATTCTTAAAAATCAACAGTTTAACCTGGAATCATCCATGATTTAAAAAAGTGAGACAAAAGCACAATTAAATATATATTATCACCAGATAATCAAGCAACATTAATAAAAAATCATTCAAATTCACTCAATCATTTCATACATTCACTAACACACGCAAAAAGTCCTTAAAAATCATAAACGCAAGAGCAGCCAACTTTCAACACTTTCCATCTTAACATTGTTTCAATTATAAGTGAAAGCTCAAATAAAATCACCAAATCTATGCTTTCTCTCGAAATAGGAACAAAACAATCATCTCCATGGACTATCAACATCGATGGCATAAAATAATAGCTAGAAGATAAGTAAACACATAGTAATCTTTACGATAAGATGGAAGTATACGCAGAAGCACTTCTCCGGCGACAAAAATCTATCAAAGGAGAAAATTAAAAACCGGAGAAGTTGCAGAAATGAAGTTCTTCTGAGAAGTCACTCTTCACTCATTGTTTGGATCTTTGGATTCCGATGGCTCTTCCAAGTTGGGGAATGTGTATCTTCCAAGAACGAGGGCCCTCAGGAGAGGCCCAACTTGGTTTGTGTCCTGCAGGGCCTCCACAAGCATCTTCTCCACATTCCTCATTATTGCTACCTTTTGATGCCCTTTAAGCGGATAAGCGATCTGTCCCATAGGTCCAGCCTGCAAACAATCAGGACCCTTAATATGCAATTCTACAGCTAGCCAAGGTCAATTATACCAATTGTATTTAAGCTTAACCAATGAAAATTATCAATAAGCAAAAATTCGAGTTAGACAAACTTTCTAGTATTTGAATCTTGTAAAAATGTTGTGATGAGAGAAAGGGACGTCATGTGAAGATGCATGTTAGGGTGGATCGAAAACTAAACATTCTTATCAAAATTGGTTGGCAGCTAGTGCTTAAAGTTTGCAGTTGGTTTTCATTACACCAATTCCAACTTGGTCAGATTATATCTTCAGGCTGTGCTTTTTAGTCAGTTTTTTAGAATATTTATGACAAATATTTGCAATTTTTTCTTATGGTTTCTCTATGTTTCTGGAGTGAATTGATGGCATACAATTACATATATTGCTTGTAAGTTGCTTAATATTGATGATTTAGTGCATTTGAATCAGGTTCATTAGTTCACCAAAATTCATCAAAATATGCCGAATAAACAGAAATGTAACAGATTTTGGGTTGGCAATAGGGAGGGTCGTTTTACTGATCGAAACGTAATAGCTAGGAAAGGTGGCCCAACCATAGATATAATTCCAAATTAAATGATATCTTCTGTTAGAATTTATGCCTCAAAGTTTCAAAATTTTGATAAAAAACACAAAAATTTTAGTTTGGTTAAAGAGAATATAGTTTTGGATAAAGAGATGTTAAATGCCATTGAAACTGACATCCCATCTTCAAAATGCCACTTATATGCCTCTGTAGGGGGCAGAGATACCTCCTATGGCACTAAGGGGAGGTAAATTCAGTAAAGGTAAGTTTAGTAATTCAATTCATTGCATGTTGTTCACTATATACAAGGTGAGTTCAAAAAGTTCCCAATCACATTTGTTCCTACAAAATTGCCGAACAGTAGAAAATTCTGGTGTTAGATAGCGTCAAATATTGTGGGTATTATCTCTGCAAGTCTGTGCCTGTTGGTGCTGGCATCTCTGTGCTGTGACATTGACACGTATACTATATACGTATATATTATACATACGCTCCATCGTAAAGGAGGAAAAGGCCCAATCAGAGCCAACTTATCGAGGTCATGTTTTTTCGACTGCAAGTGGATCATCCGCCACAAGATCATTCCTGAGGGTAGTACAGTTAACAAGAAACTCTACATTGGCAATCTAAAGCGGTTGTGCAAAGCCGCTCCCGATCTCTGGTGCCAAAATTCGTGGCTGCTTCATGATTATTTATTCCATGACATCAGCCGTGCTCTATGCTGCCTGTGTCATGTAGCATCTTAAACAGGTAATAAATGAACACTCACCTTATACCAGAAGTTGATGGAAACGGTGTAACTACCTCGCATAAGTGATTCAATGTGATGCCACCAGTAGATGGGAATGTACAAAACATCTCCAGGGCCAACTACCGCCTCTTGCCCTCTCACTTCACGGAACTTTGGGAATTTAACATAATCTGGATGCTCAAAGTCAACCTGTTCAATAGTAAGAATATATTCTATGAAAGAGAATATCATACAGCCCAACATATATGGTACTGTTCAATACAGAAATCGTTTAACACATCAAAAACAACAAATAAGCTAAAATACAGAAGCAGGAGCTGTTATAAAATCCACTCTTTCTGCCCCATCTTTGTGGTAGCTCAATGAGGAGAAAGCAGAGGATTGTGAAGGAGAACTCAAAAATGTTATTCTTGTTTTTTTTTAAAGAACTTTGACATAAGGGCCAGTCCTAAGAAAGAATGGACAAGAGAAAAGTCTCACAGAAACAGGACTAAAATCCAGTTGGTTGCTGTATCCAATTTTGCTATCCAGTCAGAATATTCTAACATGCCTTTGTAGGCATTTGGTATATCCAACTAACAAGATTGTAAGATACAATGTCACAACCTCAGTGTGGCACAACAAGTAACCTTGGCCTTCTACGCAAGGTCTTATCACTTATATTTATTAAAATAAATATCATTACTCGCACACAATCACACTTTAGCCGCCAGATATCTTGGGAATACATTGGGTTTTTGGTTGTATGTAAAACAAAATGATAGTATAGCTAACAATTAAAAGTTTTACATGCTTTTTGCTGGATTGTTTGGCAATTGATTGTTATATTTTCAGTTTTATGTGTTTGATTTCACTTGGGAGTAAATGGAGTAATGGACAGTTGATAAAATGACATTTGAGTTATATGGACAGGAGGTTTAGAAGAAAATTACACCATTTTTATGTTTTTGGTTTTAAATAGACTTTATTCTTTTTATTCCAGTGCTATTTTGAGCCAGTAACTTATTATTCGCAACTTAGTAGATATTGTGACGAATTTCTAGTGAAATTTCCCCATAGCAAGCCGCCCATTTACAAGAATCCTTTAGCGACCCTGTTTTTTCCCACCCCCACTCAATGCCTTTTTCTCTAATAAGTGCGCACTCAATAGCTCGTTAAGCAGGAGCACCTGTTCTCAACGTGATCTTCCGGAAACACGATCTCTATCTACATCAGAATGCCTGCAAGCAATAGTTTCCCATCACCAAATATCTCTCTTAGATATTTTTATTAACGCGCAAAGTGTGCTGGCTCACATCAATGAAATAAAACATATTGGTTCAGTTAATGGCATTGATATTATTGGTATTAGTGAGTCTTGTCTTGAGCCAAATATACAATCAGAAATAGTTAACATCCCTAATTTTAAAATTATAAGAAACGATAGGATTTGTAAACGAGTCTGTGTGTATGTCAAAGACTGCTTCCAGCACAAAGTTATTTCTCATTCCCTATCTAACTATTGCCATCGCCCACAATATAATATGGTTGAAATTCAAATTAAAACTATAAAACCACTTTTTTGCATTGTCTATCGACCACTGAAAGTCGGATATCTGTTGAAGACATTCCCAATACATAGATTTTGAAATTTAGAAGTGGTCAGAGTTGCCCAAACCAAATAGTTATGCTCAACATCATCTCACAAAAATGTTCTGTGTTTGACACCAGGCCATTTGGATACAGAATAAACTTTTACATAGAGAGTTTTGGGTTCCTACATTTTCTAACTAAATAGAACTTTGCAAAATACAGTACTTTGACCCTTAAACTACGGGAAACGTACTTGTACGTTCTATAAGGGCAACTGTGGGAAAAACGTCTTGTACGTTCTGACCTGCAATTCTATGGCCTGATCGCTCGCTCCTCTCTTTTGTTCTTGTACAGGAAAATACCCAGGGGTTACCCTAACTTGGGTAGCAGGTTCCATCTTTACATCTTTGTCCCAGAGTTTTGGCTGCGTTCAAGCACGTTTGACTTTCTTTGCAATATTCATTGTTTATATAAATATCATTTGTACAAGCATAGTTTATATTACTCTGTATACTACATATAGAGGAAGCTACATGCCTCAGTCTAAGAAGAGGAAAATTCCTGAAGAAGTATCGGAGATGTTGTTTCAATCTGACTGTGACATCTCCGAATGATTCTGCAGTGCAATAGTGAGTCCAGTAAAGATGAAGGAGTTTCAGATGCTGCCTGATCCTGTTCTGCATCCTCTTAGTCCAGGATCAACGAATTTTCACCTCAGGAATTCGATTCTGATGGAACTTAATCCGGACTGAATCTAGGCGATATCCATGACAAGAGTGCTGAACTGGATTATTTCCTATTGTTTTTTAATGCTAACTTGGTGATGTACATTGTGAATGAAACAAATAATTTTGGTGAGCTGATTTCTAATTTTCAAGAACTATCACCAAAAAGTTGAATGAAGGCATGGGATAAACTTACTTGTGACTAGTTTTATGTATTTCTTGCCTTGTGTTTTCTTATGCCACATGTGAAAAAACATTCCATTCAGAACTACTGGTCCAAAGATCCACTTATTCGTACAACGATTTTTAGCAAATGCAAGCCAATGGACCGTTTTATGTTGATTTTACATTGTTTGCATTTTGCGAGCAACTGGAGCCTGAGTAACCTACTATGGAAAATTAGCTATGTATTTTCCCAGTGATTTTCTGAAGGTTTTAACCCTTCCAAAAAACTTGCGATAGATGAATATTCAATTTTATTCAAAGGGCACTTGGGCTTCAAACAGTATAATCCATCTAAGAGGCATGGATTTGGAATTAAGCTCTTCATTCTATGCGATTTTGAAACATTATTTTAGACATGATTGTGTACACTGGGAAGGAAACTGAAGTTAGTAGTTCTAGTGATTTCGGACTGTCACAGTGAAAGCAACTCATGGAAAAATATTTAGGGAAAGGACACACATTGTATACCGACAATTACTACACCAGTCCAACACTATGTGATTTCCTTTTTAAATTTTTTAAAAATAAAACTGGTTCTTGTGGAATTGTAACAGTGAACAGGAAAAACACACCAGCATTCCAGAAGAAAAAAATGGTGAAAGGTGACATTAAAAGCCAGAGCAATGGAAATGTCATTGCAATGAAATAGCACAACAAACGGGATGTTTGTATTTTATCAACTGTTCGTAAGGGTAATTTGGTGGACAGTGGTAAAAACAATCATGAAACAAATTAAGCGATTTTAAAACCTGATGCTATTTTGGATAATGTTAAGTGAGATATTAAATGTGAGAGTTGTGGGCAAATTAGATAAGATGACAGGGTCAGTGTATGAGGAAATCACCCAAATGGTACAAGAAACTATTTTTTCGTATGTTGGATGTGTCAGTGTTGAATTCATTCAACATTTATAAAATGAAAACTAAGAGCAAAACTCTTTATAGAAAATATTCAAGAGTTGCTGTAAAACAACTCCTGGAAAAATTTTGCTTGAAGATGTGGAAAAGTGACAACTTTGGAGAAACTAACAAGGCAATGGAAAACTTGCCAGAGAGATCGACTGCAAGACATTTCATTGAAAAAATTCCGAATTCTGGAAGCTCAAAAAATCCTTAGAAAACATGTTTTGTTTGCAAAACCACAATACGAAAGGAATAAAAAGATACACGCTTCTCTGTCGTGAATGCAACACACCCTTATGTTTGGAGAGTTGTTTTAAAGATTTTTTAAATGTTTACAATAAAAATATACGATAAAACATTTGTTTATAATTCATATGTAAACTGTCCAACTAAAACCTTTTGGCAGAAAAATTATTTTCTTAAAATTTCATATTACGGTACTTAAAAATTAGTTATTGTTGTTAAAAATTGAGATATCTACATATTGTATGGTATCAGTATAATCAGGAAACTGCAAACTATATAAATATTGGTTGCATATTAAAAAAAAAACTCTTTAAAAATAAATAGAATCAGAAATCGCATTTCCGGTACAGATGTAATAAAAGTTCTAAACAATAACTGCAGACCGATCCCTTAGGAGTAAGGTCTACCAAGATTACACCTGATAAAACTAGCTGGCACCAGAAGGAGATTTATTTCTGTTACTTTCTTCTGCACACAGTTGTAGGAAAAATTGAGATGCAGATACTAAGGGTTAAACATATGCTTGCAGAATGCAAGCAACTTTTACTTGAGATAGATATAGGTTTATCCAGAGAAGTAGCTATATATAATAGAAATGTATACATACACAATCCACCCAATGGGGTCAGTACGTCCTCCCTGTGTTTCCTTTTCCCCACACAAATTTGATGATGTCTACCAGTCGTTGGTTACACATCGTTTTTGGCACTGAGCAATAGGGAAGTTCAAACGTAGGCTCTTTTACGCGGGATTGGAATTGCACGCTCCAATCTCGCGGGATAGGAATGTATGTGTGAATGCAATAGGATTGGACAGGATAAGAATGCACAGTTTTATCAACGTGCCAGTCCCGTAGGTTCCTACCCTGAGCTGAAATCAATTCGGACGTTCTTGTTGTTAGTGACTGACTATAACTATAGCCTAACAGTTTATGTTGAAAAAGTGAAAACTCTCTCAAGGCCTTTTAAGAATTGTAAAAGTCCACGCGCCACGCCAGTCACGAGGGAAATAAGAAGTTTTTGACGTTCACACAGGCGATCCTAACTGTACGGTTTAAGACCGCGGGAGGGAACGAAGGACAAGCCTTTGTCGATTTTAATCGACAAGGGTTTGGAATGCCAAACTCCCGGCCTGTGTCAAGACCGCGCAACTAGAATGTGCCACTCCAGTTGCGTGCGACAGAGCGTACATGTGAATGCCCCTATTGTGTCAAAATTCAGGCACAAGGAATTGGTTCACATCTGTTCCTATTACGGATAGAGGCAGACCAACCAGTGATCATTTTTGGATGCCAGCTTCTCTTTAATTTAGCATTCTATTTTTAGTACCTGTCACTCCAAGGACATTCCACTTTCATACTCAAAGAAATTAATTCCCTTCTGCTGCCTATTTGGAAAATATTGCTGTTTTTTCTCTGTTGCTCCACCTCCCATAGCAACAATTTTTTTTTATCCATGCATGCTAATGAGGCCTTTGAATACTATTCCATAATATTGGGGAGGATGAATAGGCGTTGGTCAATTTTACAATGAATTCTGCCTTCTAATTTTTTGCGCTCGCCTTAAATATTGTAATTTTTCATTACAAAACTCTACGTTTCATCATAATCTGGAAATCTTTTGTATTTGAGTGCTTTACACATCAATCCTATAACTACCCCAAGTTTGACTGCCGAGGGCATAAATTGCACTTCTTACGATGGGTTAAATGAAGTTAAATTGTAATACTTTTTAACAGGATGGATAAATTTCCTAAAATATTGTTTTTTATGAAATGAATAAATGGTATAATATTACCTCAAAACCAGATCTTCAAGGTTCATCTTGGAGATTCTTGAAATTGGAATCATTTTCCAGAATCTTCGATTGCAGCTGAATAGTAAAGCAATTTTATTTTGGTTTTGCCTGTAGTAAAAACCATTTTTTACAGTTTTAGGAATTTGATGAGTCAGAATATGAGGAGTAGGCAATATTGGTTTGTTACAATGTATGGATATAGACAATTTTCATTTCTGCTTTTTTATTATTGTATAATTTAATGTTGCGCTTTGTTTAAATTGGAAATATAATACAATTATTGTAGTGATTTTTCTCGTTTTCTGGTAATTTTACTCTTCTGGAGTAGGTAGTTCCATAAATAGCATACGGATTATAAGATACGGTAAGTTCTAAATTACCTCCAAATGAAAATTTCAGTCAATTCTAATATTTTTGTGATTTTTGGCCAGCTTTATCCAATTTTGTCTCACTCTGCCTCGTCCTCTTGCAGCTGACGTTTGCATCACATGAGATGGGAAATAATTCCAGAGTAATCTTTATTAATTTAAAATTATAAGATAATTTAAATATCAAAAAATTGTTTTTGTGAATAGTAGATTTAGATTAAAAATCTTTGGAAATTTGATAAATTTCCAAAGATAATAAAATATTTTTTCTAGGATACTATACTAACCAAAAATATTTTATGCAAATAACTCCTAAGCTAATTAAGTCGGAGAATCGATTTATGGTTAATTACTCTTAATTAAAGAAAATGTAACATTAAAAGGTATTTAACAAGGATTTTCAATTTTTTCCAAAATAATATTTCTTTCCTCTTTTAAGTTATCTCACCTCCATTTATAAGTGATAATGATTTATCAGTGTATTTTTTATACATAACATAAAAAACTGATGTGGCAAGCACATGACTTTCTCCATATATATGATGTAAATATTTATCTAAGAGAGTATTTTCGAACTCTACATTCATCTAAACTTGGAAGATAAGTGATTAATTTATATATTATTATCTTTTACATCACAAACATTATAAATAATGTTTTTCGGGACATGTTAGATGAAATTGGCCTTTCGCCCACAAAGTTCATAAACAGCAACTTCCGGTCTATCAGTATTTCATGAATAACTCCAAAATAATCAGTTCTACAAAAATATGTTTCATACATAAGTTATAGTATATTACATTTTCTAAAACGTTTATAAATAATAGTATATACCTAAATACCATATTTATGGAGATATTTTGAAAACCGGAAATGAGCTTTGAAGAATAAAGCTCGACTTCCGGTAAACTGATTTACTCCAAAAACTAATCAAGTCTAACGACACCAACCAAAGTACTATATATGAAATTTGGAGTTGATAGGACAAATAGTTTTCATGTTAGAGTGCCCACAAAGTACATAATCATCTTCTTCCGGTTTATCAGTATTTCATGAATAACTCCAAAACAATCAGTGATACAAAAATAAGTTTAATTAAAAAGTTATAGTAAATTACATTTTATAAAACTTGTACAAATAATAGAATTTACTTAAATATCATATTTATGGAGAAATTTGCTTTGAAGAATTGAGCTAGACTTCCCGTTAACCGGTTTACTCCAAAAACTAATCAACTCTGACAGCACCAACCACAGTGCTATATATGAAGTTTGGTATTGATACGACTAATAGTTTTCACGTTAGAGTGCACAAAATCACACACACACATACATTATTCCGAAAATGGTCAAAACGTATGAAAGTTAGGTAGCTTGTGAGATGTGCGCTGGAAGGAAAGGCATGCTCAATGATTGATGAACACTTTGCAGTAATTAGAGAGATTTTGAATGAAATTACTCATTGGAATGATAGAACATCATGAACTGATGCAAATTTCCTCCTGTTCCTTTTATTGTTAAACGTATTCTAGGGACCCCAAAACATGTATTTCCGTTGAAATCTCGAAGTCAATTTTTTTCATGAAAACAATACTTCCTCTGTACTACGTATAAGGAGAAAGTAAAAATATAACCTTTACTTAGGTATGTTTGTGCTATATTCACTCATTTCAGTTGGCGTAAATCCTGTGAATTAATGGTAGATTTTTTGTTGGATTGATACACAAAGAAATAATTTTCTCCAAAAAGATAATTTATTTTTGAGAAAGTTAGGTAGCTTGTGAGATGTGCGCTGGAAGGAAAGGCATGCTCAATGATTGATGAACACTTTGCAGTAATTAGAGAGATTTTGAATGAAATTACTCATTGGAATGATAGAACATCATGAACTGATGCAAATTTCCTCCTGTTCCTTTTATTGTTAGAGCAGCAGACTGATACATTGGTTCTTGTTAAAATAGCTTTAACTTATTTCATTTTGCTTGGATATTGCAATTTTTCCCTACCAAAAGTATGAATAATCTACAAATTTAAAACACCTTCCTGAGAATATATTATCAATTTTGGATACTTTTCATGATGCATAATTCTTAGTATAATTTACATGTTTGGAAGCTCAGTGTAATTGTACCCTGTTTTTTTGCTTGGTGTTTTTGTGTACGTTTTCATTACCTGAAATTACAACTAAAAAGACTACAAACAATAAGGTAGATGGAGAATTGGTAAATTACCTGTTTAGGCTAACTGATGAATTCGATTACTCTGAGTAAGATGGTGAGAGAGAGCATATGCAAAATGAAGTGATTTCTGATTCTATGACGCACAAGAAAAGGTCAAGAGTTATAGAGGAAAGTGTGATGAGGATGATATAACCAATAAAGCCACCACTGGAGTTCAACGAATTCTATGAAGGTTGTGACACGAGTGCTAACGCCTTCATTCACTCAAAAAAAATCTGGGACGAAAGCATCAGAGAGGTTATCACAAATAGCAGAGCAGATGTAGTTTACCAGCCAGCCATTGTGGTGGAGTTGTTAACATTACAACACTCCAACACAAAGGTACCAGGAGTGAATCCCGGATAAACCGGATTTTTCAGGTCATGTCGTAGGGAATGGTCATACGCTTTCTAATTTTATTGTGGGTTTGTGATATATATTATAACACAACTTTGTGGCCTTGACCTCTTTGAGTTAAAGAAATAGAATAGAGCATACTTCAATTTATATTTCCCCCCATACTATGGAATCTTTATGGAGGAAACTCCCACAAAACATTGCAACCGGTAAATAAATGCATTTAGGATATTATTTCCCTGCTTTACTATAACACAAAAAAATATACATATATAATACGAGTAAAATGTTGCTTGCATTCTGCAAGAATGTTAATAACCAATTTCAAGTCGGCATCATATCAAGAGGGTCCTTAAAAAAAAAAAGGATTGAAAATATTCTTAAAATAAGCTGAAATTTATTCGACCGGCATCGAACCCGGGTCTTCCTGGTCATACTTACTATGCAGCACAACAAAAGATCACTGTCTCTAACTATGTGTGAAAATTCAAGCCGAAATATACGGTGCAACTGCCTCAAACGACGTCCTACTTTTCCCTTATATTCCTTATGTGAGAAATTTTTATGTGCTCTGGCATCGAACCCAGGAACAGCATGGTCATATCTAATTTTCTTCTTAAACAGAGTCTTAAAATACATCTTCCAGCAGAGCATGAACTTCCTATCATTTTGATAAGTGCATCAAAAAAATAATGAAAAACTACCCCAATGTATTTTAAATGCGAGATATATTTACCACCCAGCATAGATAATATTACGGTCTTATGAAAATTATTTTCTAAAACCAATTCTTACCATACATCTTCTAGCCAAGCACGAACTTCCAATCATTTCGATAAGTGCATCAAAAAAAATAATGAAAAACTACTCCCATGTATTTTAAAGGGCAGAAATTTGCATCATCCTAGCATCGAACCGAGGATATTTTCCGTAAAAGTCATTTACGTTTTCAATGGATCATGACCACATATATAGGCTCCTAGAGTTTTGATTCTCTACCTATGCAGGAAGTATTTTGAAAAAATTCCCGAAAATCAAAGCAACACATTTTAAGGGGAAAAATCGGGATTTTGGGGCCCTCTGGAATCATACCCATGACACTGAGGATCAAAATCTCAATTTTTCTGGAGGTTACACGTTATGGCCAATGCCTCGTAAAAATTTCAAGTCAATGACGCTTGTGGTTTAGGCTGTGAATTAGTATCCTATCTATCTATATAGGTACATGATTGAATCTGGAGAAGCATCTATATATAATAGATAGATAATTACTATAAATAGGAAGTATTAAATAGAATTTGAAATAGCACTGCTGAAGTGGCAGCTATGTTTCAGTTAAGTAAACAAAGGTTTGGACAAATTATCAGTTCTGTGACCGCCAAAGAATATTATCGGCATAATATTTCAATGATTGACAAGGCTGTTAGGAGTGAAGTCGTTCTTGTTCTGATACATTTAATGCATGTTATTTGGGGAACAAATAACCCAAACAACTACTCTGTTGGGACAAAGATTGTTTTAATGATACAACATTCGCGCAATTGGGGAAATACTTCTGAAGCCCGCTTATAAATTTTACAATCAAGATACAAATAAAGCTGTCGTTCTTTCTATGAAGCATCAGAGAGAAAACACATTATATAAGCAATGTTGCCTTTAAATCACACCCTGCCAGAGATTCCAAAAAGTCTGAGGGCCAAACTTTCCCTCTTCTTTTGCTAGATACCTCACTTATTTTAATTCCATTTCAGGATTAATATAAGGTTATCAATTATCTGGGTGTCCTCTTACTCTTTTGCTTTGCCCAGATTTCTTTTTCCGACATTATGGTATGTCAACCTCCATGTTATTGCGGACTTAATTCAGTATTTTACAATATTAATTGTTAGATACCATAGGAATGTGAACTTTACTTTGTGAAAAACAATAAAAGAATACATCATTGGACATTATTTCCAGAGAATTCCATTGAATTTCCATCCAATTATTCCATTTAAAAATGAGGAATTGCTCAAGAGGAGAGAGATTCCCTCCAAATGCAAACATTTTCTGGCAACTGGCAAAATACCTTGCTCCCCCTTTGATTTTCATTGGCCCTACTTGGTTCCCAGACCCATACACCCCTGCAACTAAGACTGGACATTATAGTTTGGGTAGGATGAATCAAAGATGAGAGACTGAATGGGAAGGAGAATTTAACAACAGATACTAAGAAGAAATGTGCAAAAATTATAAGGATAGAGAGCAAAACTTACTTGACTTTGTCTGTCATGGGGATGGAATACTGGATGAGGATATAAGCAATCAAATTGCTCTGGAGGAAAGAGGATGCATCGCTTAAAGCCTTTTACCTCAGCAAAGAAATTCTGCTGCTCGTCATAGTGGCATGGTGTCACATTCCCTGCCAAACATAAAGTTACAATTCAGTAGTCACGAAACAAATGATTCAGCTACATCCTTACAAAAAGAGTTATCGCTCTACATTAATTCAAATCTGCAGGAATTTGTTTAAGTTTTCTCATTTGGTACTCCGTCACAAATGGATGCCCCAGGAGTCTGTAGTTTTTGTACAAAATAATTACAATTGGCTTGTGAGGAGATCATAAGGGATATTCGCTTTATTTAGACTGATATCATCGTTATGTGTAAGACCTATGGTGTAGCCATAAAATATGTTTACAGCAATAATTGAACAAGATGGAGAAAAGGAAATAATGGAGAGTTAAACGTGTGGTGAATACGGAATTATAAGGACATGCGAAAAATTTCTTATTCACAACTGCCTTTCTAATTGGAGACAAGTACAGTCGATTCCGCTTAATTGGGACAGCCGCTTATTTGGGACAAATCTCAAAGAACCGAAACCTAACCAAGAAACAAATAGTAAATTTAAATGTTTAATTGGGACAACATTCCGCTTAATTGGGACAGTAAATTTAAGATCACAGCACATATAATGTAACACATATTCTCAATAAAAAGTATGTACAAAGAATTTGATATGATTCGTTGTCTCACAGCTGATCAGCGCGGCTTGGCTCCACGCCGATCTTATTCAGTTACCAATACACCTGGCACGTGACAACTGTCTCAATTGTTGCGTATTTATTCAGTCACCAACTAACCTCGTGCGTGAACTTATTTTTTGTCAAATTTATTTTTCAAAAATTTGACCCTTGCCAAAATGCCAAGAAATGATTTGACACTTTCCAGTAAAATTGCTTTGCTAGATAAAATATAAAGCCAGCCACTTAATACAAGTTATCGTCGTCTCGCTGAGATAACTGGTGTACCAAAATCCACCATATCGCATGTCTTACGACAATAAAGTCAACTGCATGAGGAATTGGTATTACAAGAAGGACAAGCAGGAACATCCAAAAGAAAATTCGAGGGGAAGGATCCAGACGTCGAAGAAGCACTAGATCAATGGTTTTCTATTGTTAGTGGCAGAGGCATAAATATCAACGGCCCAATATTGAAGGCGAAATCAGAGGAATTAGCTGAAAAACTGGGCTGCAACGATTTCAAAGCAACTGATGGTTGGTTATCGCGATGGAAAGCAAGACACATGATTAAATTTTAAAAAGCGCACGGTGTGTGCGCACAACGAAAGTGCCTAACAGTAGAAAACTATGAAAATTTCTACTTTTTTAGAGAATTTATGTGCTGATGACATTTACAATGCTGATGAAACCGGCCTCTATTATCGTGCTAGGCCAGATGGTTCCTTATGCTATAAACTTATTGCACTGTCGGGTTATACAAAGGCGATGGATCTCATTACTGTGTTATGCTGTGCAAATATGCCAAGTACTGACAAACGAAAGCTACTGATCATAGGAAAAAGTGCTAGACCTCGATCCTTTAAAAGGTTAAGAATGGAAGGTTTACCAGTGGAGTACCATGCAAACAAAAATGCATGGATGACTTCTGAAATTTTTCGAAATTGGCTTACTAGTTAGGACCAAAATTTACAACTTAAACAAAGAAAAATTTTGCTGCTTGTTGACCATTGTGCAGCACACCCTCATTTAGACAATCTACAAAATATGCAGCTGGAATTTCTTCCTCCTAATACCACATCGTTAGTGCAACCATTGGACATGGGGGTAATAAAAATTTTTAAGACTTTGTATTGTGGAAAACTGGTTAATTACAAATTAGAATCCATTGATGAAAATTTATTAACAAGTTCCACAACAGCCAGAGAGATTAGTTCAAAAATTTCCCTTTTGCTAGCAATACAGTTTGTCGCTGACAGTTGGCGAACTATAAAAACCACCACAATACAGAACTGTTTTACTAATTGCGGCTTTAAACCCTTAGATATTTCCGAAATTTTGAGCAATGAAGAAAATGAGGATATGTTGCAAGTTCCTTAACTATGAAGAATTTTCAACAATAGATAACAATTTACCATGTTACGATGATAATGAAGACTGTGAGGATTCAATTGTAGAAGGTATTAAATCAAAACATGAAAAATTAGACGAAGATGACGATGATGATGAGTCACCTGTGCCTGTGACTAACCAGGAGGCAAAGAAATGTATGGCCGTGTTACAGCGTTATTTTATGCAGGAAGGAAATGAAGGGAACCCTACATCCACGCAATATCTGTGCTGATTTTGTATGTACAAGTGAAATGTTACAAAAACAAAAGACAGACTACACTTGACTCATTTTTGCATGGAATTAAATTGTATATACCTACACATTTATTACTTTAATTAGGAATTATTTTTTTTTCTTAAAAGTTTATATGTATTACATATTTGTAATTTATATGATAATTTACATTACCTTTATGTAATTTACAGTTTCCAAGAGTTTATAAAATAAAATTATTGAAAAA
Source organism: Sympetrum striolatum (assembly GCA_947579665.1). Taxonomy (NCBI): domain Eukaryota; kingdom Metazoa; phylum Arthropoda; class Insecta; order Odonata; family Libellulidae; genus Sympetrum; species Sympetrum striolatum. Next base: position 19,440,338 of record OX388346.1, on the reverse strand, counting down.
AAAAATGCATTGTTTAATTTTATGTTTGTATTACTGGTTAATGGCCTTAGTTGCCAAAACCAAATCAATGAATAAAAAAAAAATGTGAAATTCGCTTAATTGGGACAAAATGCCGAAGTCCCGATGTGTCCCAATTAAGCGGAATCGACTGTATTCTTAAATAAGGGATTGAGAAATACATCCACAAGAGCTTACCCGCAATTTAAGTTTACACGAAGATGGATCATTAAAACTAACTTCCCAATCCATTGCCTTGCCAATTCAATTGGTAAAATTTATGTTAAACCGTCAACTTAATCCATATATTTGCTCACCTTCCATTGCAATAAGCAATAAATTCGATGTCAGGTGTCCCCAAGAATGTTTTTTCTGCCTGCCATTCACCCAATCCCAATTGAACTTGAGGAAATCTTCGACGATCGCTGGGCCAACAGTATTATTAAGTGCCTGTTGTAGATATAATCTGAGGAAGTAAATAAATTCTGTAATTCCTTACATCGATACTTTCTAAACTTTGGTAATTATTGATAAAGTTGAACCAACCTTTCGTCTCCTCTCATCCATTGCCGAAGTTTCTTTGCAAATTCAGGAAATTTCATGTCCACTCTTTTGGTAGACGGAATGAATTCGGTGCCCACATCTTGCATTTTTTTGTCATCATAATACTTAAATTTATGATTCCTTGACATAAACACTGAAAAATCACCTGATCCTATATTATTTTCTAAGTAGTCTATGTCCCATTTCAAAGCAGAACTCACCAATTGTGTGTCGGTTATAACAACAGGTTTCTAAAAAGCAAGAAATAGCAAATGACAAGAACGTTTTCGATATCAACTAAAGATACTTGAGCCACTAACAACATAGTTACATAAAAGGCAATTGAGTATACAATAACAAACTAACATTTTCTGATATAAGTTCTTCAACCCTGGGGTCGTTGCAACTTAGCCTTGGTATTTCCTCCAACTGAATATCATACTTCCTCAACTGACTTGGATCCCAACCTCTTTTCCTTTCCGCCATATTTAACATTTTCAATGTTGTTTTTTGATTGCTTTGATGCAATTCACCGTGAGTTTAAGCATATGGAGAAAAGACGATTATACATCACATCTCTAAGTAAGAAATTCGCTTCTTACTACGTGATTCCGCTGAAAACATTCAGCCAAGATTAACGATACTATGAAATCACTATTTTGTATCAAAAGAATACAACCTTAGGCGTTAACTTTCAACAAAAGTAACGTTGCGTAAGTCACGTAGGCAAAGATTTCCTCCATAGGTAAACAAACACCGGCCACGGCGGGTCGGGCGGGTCAATTTTAAACATATGAATGGGAATGAAAGATTTCCTCCGAAAATTAACGCCAAAGACCAGTTGAAATATATTGTATACGTGATAAACTCAAATAATAAGAGAATTGTTTATTTAAATAGCAAAGTATTATTTACTTTGAATTTAAATAGTGGCGGATGTTTCAACTTGAAGTATTTATATGAAAGATGAGAAAATAATGGTTATAGGTAAATTAATCCAAATAATCAAAAACAGATCGCAGTTGAAAGAAATGTTGTTCTTGAAGAGAATATTTTCCCACGTTTAGATACAAAGTTAAATTACAAATAAAGTCAAATTACATATAAAGTTTTACAAATAATACATTTATTTTTCTAATACATGAATTTCTAAGTCAATTACTGAAAAAGTTTTATATTGATGGTTTGAGATAATGAATTTACTTCAAATACTCTTTCGAATAAGCTTAAGCAATACATTATTAATTTGGAGTTTACGAATTTAAGAAAAAATCGCAAAAAAATAAAAATATATTACTTTTGCTTTGAGGAATTGAAGTATTGATTGAAAAACGAAGTGAAACTTATTTTAGGATTTCTGAAGTTTCAAAAAATATATGATTACTTTTAAAATGGTAAAAATACAATTTTAAAATTTCAAGGTCTGTTGATAATTTAAGAAAATTAGGAGTTGAAAATTAAATAAAACACGTGCTGTCATATCTTGCTGAAAATTGGAACTTTTGTTTTTAAACTTTGACACTGCTGCCATCTCTTGAGGAAAATTCAAACTATCGTTATTAAACTTCGACGCTGCTGCCATCTCTTGAGGAAAATTCGAACTTTACTTCTACACTATTGCCATCTCTTGGAAAAAATTTGGACTTTGGTTGTTAAAATACTCAGATTCTTCCTAATTTTAAGGAATAAGCGATTTTTTATTAATATATTACAGATACTTGAAATATATCCGATATTTTTTATGTATAACCTCCTCTTTGCTAATTCCTTTTGTACGAGATATTATTGAGTATTCGTTACTCCTCCCGCGTTTTTCATAATGGAAATGGTCCTTTCTATGGATAATTTTAGTTATCTCTTTTCCATTGACAACAAACTACTGAAATAATTTTTCCGTTTTCAGTTTTCATATTTGATTGGCATTAATACGGAAAAGTATTCTCGAAAATATATTATCTTCTTTTTGCATTCCTCCAATAGAAATTTTATAATTGCAATTGATTATGAATCAGTGTTTTTTATAACGTAAAATGTTTTGAATATATTTCTTTGCACATTCTTCTAACAAACTATTCAAACAAAAGATTATGGCCAAAAAAGAATATATATTCAATTTGTTTCCTCTGGAATTTGTCAGGTCTCCCTGGGACCACTATTTGTGATTTTTAAAAAAATTTTAATTAAGTCTGTAAAAAGTACAGCTAACAGCAAAAAAAAGTTACCACCCCTGACCCACCAAGAAAAACTAAGTACAAATTTCGGGCCGGCGAGCCTTTCTCTCGAGAAGAGAGGGAGAGTAAAGAAAGGACATAGTCCATTACGCTAGCTCTGCTCTCGCGTTTGGATGGAGAATTTTCGTTATATATATAAATATCATTTATTAGTATCCATTATCTGCCACAACATTTGATGTGTTAACGCGTACTGTTGTATTTGACGACGATTAACTGGAAAATAACCAAAGAAATTAATTGAATTGAATGCAGCAATCAAAGTAACTCTCACTTTGCTTTTCGATAAAAGATTATTAAATCATTTCCAAAACAATACAAATGAATTTAACTGAATACAACATTCGGCATCAAATTAACTCACATTTCGTTTTTCGAAAATTGATCATTTAAATCACTTTCAACGATTGATTATGCTCATCAATGTGAACAAAACCAGCAACTTTTCTCTTCTTCTTAATTTAAAATAGGCCACAACGCTGGATCTTGGACTCAACTATGGCATTTTTCGTCAGGGGGACCGGTTGTTTATACTCACAAAATTTACAAAAATTTTCGTGTATTTCGTGTAAAATCTCGAAAATTTAATTCGAAAACAATAATACACGACCAGAATAAGGTTTTTTATTCATTCTCTTTGCTATTGGTTCTTGCCTAAATGTCATGTGACCATTGTTTTTAATTTAATTTTGCAAAAGAAATGAAGCCTGCTGCGATAAAAATGAACTTTACGTGCATTTCTTACGGAAATGCTTTCACTCGTCTGGGATCGAAGCAAGGACGAAGAGTCACTATTTTTCACAATAGATACACTTTTGTATTTCATATTTCGTAAATATATTTGAATGCAATGTTCTGTAAAATTTTTAAGGCAATCGACCGAGTGGTTTTCGAGTTTTGCGGCCACAGACGCACGCAGGCGCAATTTTTATATATAAGATATGTGCATAATTCGGTGGATTACTATAATTTGATTGCTTTTACAAACCTTTCTTTTAACTTTCCCAATTGAAAAGCGTTCTATTATCAAGAGAAATAACTAAGGTATAAACACAAGGAAATAAAAGTTCCACAACTTCCACACAAAAAGTCGTGTAACTTAGACGATGTTGTTTATTTCCTTATGTTTAGTTACCTATGAAGTTCCTCAAAGTTAAAGCTCATCCGATTGATTTAAATAAGGAAATTTTTTGTCTAGATTACTGTATCCCGTTACTCTCATGACTCCTATAGACTGTGTATTCCATGACTTTGTAAAATTAAATTATCCTTATAACAACACCGTAGAAAATTTACACAATTAGCTTCGACGCTTACTAGCACCATCTTCAACATTTACATAAATACGCGATCCTCCATATGGCGTGTGCCTGGAAAAAGAAGAAAGAATAAGAGGGAACAAAAGTGTGACCTGCTGGTGAAAGGGTAGAATTCCTGGAAAACTGTTAAACAGGACAAAACGAAATAGGTGGGGGAGAAGGGCAAGATTTCCTTTCGTTGCCAAAGAGGAATGGAAAGGAAAAACTTTCTCGTTGGGAGAAGAGGATTTGGGTTGCAATTTGCTCGATTCATTTTGATGTTATCTAAAATAATATGTCCACTAGCCTTCTCTGATATATGTATAATTTTTAGCTCGCAATTAGAAGAATGACTCGAAGAATTAAATCTCTCATAAAGTGGGACTGCAGAGCATCAGATTTAATATTTTGTGTGTTCTTCAGCCTATAACTTACGAGATCTCACTGTTTATCTGATGTGGATTGAATGAAAAATAATCATAAATCACTTGATGAAACCCTGTCCTAAAAATTGGATCCATGGATTCCTTATCGTTTCAAAGTAATGGCTTCCAGTAAATAATGTAGTAAATGGCCAGCGGTAGACGTCCTTTTGGTAAAATTCTCGAAATATTAATTCTCAAAAGTTACTTCTCTCGTATTTTTAGCTATTTACTGATCCACCAATCAACTCCGAAGTGTATTAGAATTTATTTCGAAGTTCTCAGTAATTTAAGAAGACCATCTTTTATTTTATCAGTTATGAAAAATGATAATCCGTAGAATTGCCACTTTTGCATGACAATGGGTTAATCGACCTCTAACCAAATTTAAGACTTAGCTAGGGGTATTACTTATTAGTACTCGACATTTATGAGCAAGTTATTGCATGTGTGTTACAGTAATGACGATTATAATTGTGTTAAAATACGTATTTAAATGACATCCTTATTTTGTATTCTATAAACGAGGTGAGATCGACTAGCAAATTTTATAAGTGAATCAAGATGAGTTTAACGTTTTGGCTATCATCAACAATGAGAGAAAAAATGTATTCACTTGCTTTAGGTGTTTTTTTATATTAATTTTAGAGGTTCTTAAAATATACGAAACTAATAACTGTATCTATCGTTTAATGGGATAAAAGAAATGAAAACACTATATATTCAATGATAGTAATGAAAAAGAACCAAAGGAACGCCAGTTTACGCAAATAGCTATTTCTTAAATTTTCCCGTTTTGTTGTTGATTGATTTGTAAGGATATCCCGAAGGTTTATGAAAATCGTTGGTTAGAAGAAATAGCGAAAAAAGCCTGAAAAGATGAATGTAAATATTGAGAACGTAATTTTGGAATTAGAATGTTCCGAAGCTTAAATTTCTACGGGAGTGATCTTTCTATGGTTAATATATGTTTAATTCTACTCCTGAAAGCAGAGACGGTCCGAGACATGGGCAGTCTGGTAGACCGTCCACAGCGTTTGTGGGCTCTTCTCTGATCCCTTGATCAGTAACCTGCGACCGCTCCATTGAAGGCCCTTTCTCTCAGCCCCATGCAGAAGCTCCCTTTGTTTTCTTGAGAAGGAAGGTATGCTTGGTACCGATTAACCGTTATGTAGACAAAAACATTAAAAGCAGACGTAGCACCAAAAGGAGGACTTGCCACAGAGATCCGTTGCAATAGATTTAAATGTATTTCTCATGCGTGAGCGTTTACGTGCAAATATTAAGTTGTTGGCTCATACCTTTTCCCAATGTTGAAACTCTTAATCGTTTTAGTATTTTAAAATTTTTGACGGAGAAGGTTTAAATAAAGGAATTAAATAATTACAAGCATATAATCAATTATTTTTGCTCTTTGCTCGACTCGGCAGGACTAGTCCTTCTAATTTCATTATCCAAAAGAAATTTTACGCGCGTATAATCTTAAGCGGTTTGTTAAGAGACTACAGGTTAGATAGCAGTGAGTCCAAAATGATCGGAGCCCTCCACTGGGTATCTTATAAGAATATGACTCTGTAAAGACAATAATTATTAGAGATATTCCTTAGCTGTGATTTACATGACGAAATACGCGACGACGTGATCCCTATTCTCAACGATCGTAATTTGTAAATTATTTAGATAGTTGAGTGTATCACATTCTCTGCAATAAGCCTTACGGAGGCTCGCGGATAGTTAATTTAAATGTTTTTCTTACTTAACTATCTTTCATAAATCTGCAACACCATTATTATATTTATGATATACGTTTTTTCTAATTTTTCCTACTTCAGTTGACCTAATTTACAGTAGTTCATATTCTCTTAATTATCGTATCATAATAAGTATAATCTTTACGAAAACGATCATCCTGCGGGCATGTGGAGCATTAAATGAAATAACCAATTTCATTCTAAATCTGCATTGATGGAAAATATTATGTTAGGAAGAAATATGAGCAGCCAAAGTAATTCATGTCCAATATTTTAAGAAGAAGAGCGAATTACGCATTAGATTCGAGCCGATTTAACGAAATTCGAATTTAATTCTTTCATAATACAATACTGCTTTTACCGCAGAAAAAGCAATGACTTTTAGCGAGTATTTGTAAAATATATATCATCACAAAAGCCTTCAAAATGTGCCAGGCGTAAAGAGGAAGACGAAAAGCGCGCTCAAAACAGAGAATCTGAAAGACTCGCCCTTCTCGAGTTATGCTGGTTGCGTCTTAGGTGGTAACTTTTTTATGCTGTTAGCTGTACATGTATTTCCTATGAAATCTGGATTCAAAAAACTGGATTCAAGCCCAGGATAGTTCAAAACTAGCATCAAAAGAAAGTAAATAGATTAAAGATTCTTATTTTGGTCGAGAAATATCGTTTTCGATTCGAAATTGCGAGAATTTCGATAAAATATACGAATATTTTGACGAAATTTCCATGTGTAAACAATCCCATTCCCCTGACGATATGAATTTTTAAAAATTCGAACATTGTTGACGAGTTTGTAGCAACCAAGCTTTATTTTTTCAATGTAATTGTTTACCGTCTTTTTCGTAAAATGAATGAGTTTTATAATTGTGGTTTACCGAAAATTGATTTCTGTCGATCAATTCAACTGGTTGCGTATATATATCCTTGTATGTTGCGTACGTTTTGAAGTATATTCTTCTGAATTATGTAATAAATCAAATATATATGCAATAAGGTATATTTTGTGATTGGAATGGAGTTAGCGAAGAACGTAAAGATATCCCAGATTCGGTGTTTGTAATCTTTGAAGAGTTGAATGGCGAGTTGTATAGTTGTAGCAATCCTCCAGCATCGTATGATAGACCAAAAAGGTAAATAAATTTTATTTTATCACATGCAAAATATAAACATTGATTTAATCGTTGTTTTTAAGTGCTTCCAATCCATTTATATTTACGGTAAATTTGCAGTTTGGCACCGTCAGCCATTATTTTTTTACCCCACTAGATTTAGCCCGATTTCGATGATATTTTCAGGGATTATGGTTATATGCATTATGGTTTAATATTATTATGGTTTAATGCAAGTCAGTACCTGCTATAGTGACTGAGATATCTCGATTTAATTGACAAACGGACAGGAATGGCCTCCGGAGACCATTTTTGAAGTCCTACTTGTGGCGTTTTGAAGTCAGATGTAGCGGTGATCGTCCAGTTCCATGTCTAGGATAGCCTATAATTCGTAAATAATAACTAGCATACCGGCGCACTGAGTAAACACGGAAGTTGAGTGGGAAGGTACTGAAGTATGAAAATGTCGAAATAAACACCAAATAATATCCAATGTAGCATGTAACACGCAGTATTTAAGATACCGGAAAGTGTGATTATGCCAAAAATCAGTGAGCAATTATATTTCGAAGAAGTTTATTTGGGAATCATTTATGCTATGCAATCTTACGGGTCCATGGAGTGAAGCAGGGGTGCTTGGAGGGGATCTTCGTTAGGAAATGACATTTTTTGTAATTTTACTGTAAGAAAAGGCCAATTTTCTTCAATGTAAGGAAGGAAAACCTTACCACCTAACTCAACCCATCGGCACCGCGCTAAATTCACGATTTTTAGCGGATATTGGGTGGAGGAGATACTTAGTAGTCGTCCATATTATACATTAAATGCAATATCTAAATACAGCGAAAGGAACCCTACCTACCCAACTCAACCCATCGGCGCCGCGCATATTTCACGATTTGTAGCGGAGATCGGGTGGAGGAGCTACGTAGTAGTATTCTTAATAAATATCAGGCATAGTAAAAACCTTTGAAACCGAATCACCTTTCAAACCAACTGTAGCTTGCAATCCGGACGGGAGGGTGACTATCTTTATCATAACACAAACTCACTTTTGTGACAAAAACAATAATTTTTCATAAAAAAATTATGGAAGAAGGGATTCTAGCGACCGTTGAAATATTCGGAACGGGCAGAAGGATGCTCTATTTTAGTAAAAGTTTTTGTCGCAAATGTTGCTTTGTGTTAAGAAAAAGATAGTAACCCTCACGTCCGGATCGCTAGCTTTAGTTGGTTTGCAAGATAAATTTGTTTCCAAGGTCTTTGAACAGATATATAATAATATTTATCGTAAAACTTTCTTCGGCATACTTTTAGTTCGTAAATATCTTCATATCAATGGAATTAGGGAACGTTATATATTCGTAAATGCTCAATACTTCCGAAATTTCAGAAGATATTACGGGTAAATCTTACTTAATTTTATTTGAGGAAATATAATGAATTCGCTAAAGTTATTTTGCTTAAAGACAATGAAAGCAACCCTCTTCCCCCAACCCTCAACCCCCCCCCCTTCCGTCTAAGTAATTTATCTGGATTATCGTATTTCTGTTTTTGGTTTTTAAAAAACTGCGTTTCAGAAGCTGGATATCCTAAAATTTACGAAATTTTGGATGAATTTATCGAAAATCATTCATTATATTATACCCACCCAACACCCTTTTTTGCTCAAGGAGCCCGTAACTGAGTAGGGAAATGGGAACTTGGCATAAGAAATCATTCCTTATTAGACCCACCCAACTCCCCTTTTTGCTCAAGAAAGCCCGTAACCGAGTAAGAAATGGGAAATGCGCGCCTGTTAGAGTTGGAATAAGTTACAACCGCCCACAGGGAGAGTCTACCGGCAGAAAAGTGAAGCCAAAAATAACGCAACCCACAGAGCACTGGGTTGCACTTTTCTCCAGCTCCCCTTTAACTACTTTATTTTTGGGGTTTTATTTTCCTCTCATAAGGGACTCAGGAGCTTGTCTATCCTATGAAATGGACTCAGACAATTTATATGAACCTTTCACTTAACGATCATGTTCGATTTTTTTCTCAAAGTCCTCTTGATTTCTTTTATTATGGAAAATAAAACATGCCTGCAATGTAAACTTCTCGGATGCCGGTGTCGTCTGCTAGAGCGATATAGAAAACGAATCATCTGCCAACCTCTCGTAAACTCTATTAAAACCTCGTTGATGATTATAATGTTAATTTTATTTATATTATAATGCATTAATCCGACTTAGTTTTTAATTGATCAATACCAAGTACGGCATAAAATTCCTCAATAGTCATTTACCGCTATGAGATAAAGCTACTCTATAATACATTATAATAGCTTATCAGGGTAATTAGAAATTTTCCGCTTGTGCAAATGTTTGTTCTACTTCATAATTGGGGCTCAATGAAGTCAAAGTTGTCAAAATGACGAATACGAGAACTTGTATACCATGCAAGACCTGCAGGTGCAGCCGAGAGCAGGCAGAAACAAGCCTTCGCTTATTTACCTATAAAACCTTTAGAAACGCGAAAATAACAAAATTGCTTCGTGTTACGCATTGCTCAAACTACATTTTGTGTTCCAAAACGTTCGACTTAATCAAACCTTGATAACACTGTATCAAAGCCGCAAAATCTCGAAAAAACAATGTATTGGTATAGGGAGATACGAAAAGTGCAACCCAGCATGGCTAAATGCGCAATCTGCCCCTTTACCCCTGGCTTCACTTTTGGGCGCTAGAGGGAGATGGTAATACTACCCCTGTGCAACCGACTTAGCGGATTCCCGAGGAAACAAAAAAAATGGCGGAAAAGCAGACGAAAAACTTCGAAAATTGGTCATTTTGGATGCAATTTTCTACAAAACCGCGTCACTCAGGAATAAATGCTTATCATATAATTAAGCCGCACTCCTATATCTTTATAATGGTGTATGAATGGTTTCTGTAACTCTAATAGTAACTGAGATATAGAATTTCTCTCTGACGGTACCAAACTGCAAATTTACCGATTAAAATAATTAAATTTTGTGTTTATGACTAATATAATGATAGGTTACTAGAATAGGGAATCTCACAAGTATTCTCTACTCGACTTTGTTTTAACGTGGAACAAGATTAACTTGATGACCTCTCTCTTCCCACCGAAGAGGAGACAGAGTCAGTATTTTATTAACCCTTAACCGATGACAACTTCCCTTTTTAACTTTGAAATATTGACTGAAAAATATTCTACCTATGGTTCTGAAAGTATTAACTAACTGATAATAATTCAGCTTGTATAATCAGTCTTTCACTGATGAAATGAAAATGCAACCTCACATTGTTCAACTATTGTGAGATTATTGGCACTAAATGATGCTGCGTGTGTGCCAAATTGCAACTAAGTGAGAATATATTGATTGAAAGGAATGATTAGAAGTATAATATTCAGATTTCTCCATATTTATCTGTTTATATTATCTCACTCTTTATTCGGCCCCTAATCTTAATTTGAAAATGTGCTCCAATTTCCTCTTCTTCTACTAAAGGTTATGCCTTTTCGCTGCAACCAAGTGGTCCTATTTTCTGCAGTTCTCCTGAGCTGTCCATAGCTTCTGGACAATTTCCTCACTCGTATCTTATTTTTTAAACTAGGTGAGTTTTTAATGAAGGCTTATAATGGTTGAATTTAGGCTGTTTTTAAATATCACCGAATTCGTTTTAGATAAAAGGTGTCGCCATAAATTGAAATGAAAGCTCATTAAAAATATTCCCAAATCCAAACACTTATAGGTATATACACATGTTGTGGAAACAGCTTTACCACAGTTTTATACAATTTCATTTCTAAAACATTGCATGAAATCGCCACAGGATAACTTTATTAAAAAGTTAAGGAAGGATTATTTCATGGTCCAGTGTTACTAATTTATAAAATGATCAGTATAGAAGTATAAATACTATTTCCATATATAATTTATATAAAATATTTAAATCACATAGGGTATGTTTTCTATACAGTAAGCATGTGAATAGAAGAATACAGGCATGCACAAAAATACCTTTATATGAGTAGTAATAATGAATACAAAATTGTACATATCAGGTGCCTTAAAAAGAGCGTATGCCAATAAAAAAAGACTGATTTGAAAATGGGTATAAGAACAAATGCATTTGGTGTCATTAACATCCATCACCATGGACTTTTGAAAGAAAGTCTTCGATTTCCATTGTTTTTAGCTGGGAAATTATTCCTGTGTTACCATGAGAACCATCTGCCTGGAATTTCTGAAATGAAGGAAAAATTTTCACTTATAAAAACTCAACACTAAATTACATTCTTAAAGATATTAACGAATACTATAGATACAAGGGACTACTTATAAATAGGTTGACCTTAAAATACAAAATTTAAATGCACATTCAAGAAGGGTACCCAGAAAAACCCATTTTACGGTTATAATAAAGCAAAAGAAGAAATTTAATGCCCAAAAGATCACTGGGAATACCACAAAACTCATGAAAATATTCAATATGCTCCACTTTCTGGCATACAATGCAACCAAAAATATTGCTGAATTGTCAAATGTCTTTACTTAAATGGAAACATTGTTAACTTCTGGGATTCAAAGTAAGACATAAATATTGTAACACCACTTCTCTTTGGCATTTAACTTTACATTTATCTTCTTGAATTATTTTCAAACAATTTCCAGAGGGCAAGTACTTTTCTTTGCTAAATAACATTAATTTTCTAATGATGCTAGAAAACTATATCAAGAGTATAAATTGAAATTCAAAGAAGATTATGCTAATTAAAGCACACTGCATTACAGAAGAAGCGTTGTCACTAGAACTAGAGCAGGTGAATACATTTTCTTACTTGGGAAGTTCTCTTTCGTGGGACAGAAGATGGGATTCGAAAAAGAATAATGAAGGAGATGGTGCTTAATAGGGATTTTTGATTGTACATGAACCTACTGAAAAATAGAACACTCATGAATGAATGCATTACAGAAGTAACCACAATGAGTAATTAAAAACAGCTGAAAAATTATTTTATCTATTTCAACTTTATGACTTTTGATTACTTAAAAAAAAATAAAATCTCAAACTTACTCATTTTCAAATTGTCAATCTAATTTATCATAACCCTTCTCGAAGATCCATATTTGATCATGTCCAATCTTTTTGCCCGATTTTCCATATTTTAAATCTAAGACTAGGAAGCTATAACATACTAACCACTGGAGTTTCTTCGGTGGTTGTTCTCCTCTTCTTCAGAGGAAGAATTCGCTCTTCATCTTCCTTTGCATGAATTTCTTCCGAATCTACGCAACCCAAAACTGTGTATGTGAACAAGCTGTCATCATCTACACTCGCTGATTCAGTTGAAGGATTGCTCAATGTCTCTAGCACCTTCTTTATTTTCAATTCATCGCTGTTGTTCCGCCTGATATTTAACTGCTTCCTTTTGACAGCAACCTTTGATGGAATCTCATTCTTGCTTCTCTCAGTCTCTGCGTCAAACAAATTTGAATGCTTCCGTTTTCTCGATGAGGAGCCTTCCCCACCTCCTTTATCACGCAATGCAATTTGTGGAGTGGTTGTCCTCACTCCCCTTGCTCCTTTGTTGACTTTGTCATCATTTACATAAGAGAAGAGTTCAATGTATGGAGACATAGTAAGTCTTACAATCCCTTCATCCAACTCGAATGAAATTTCCGTAACGCTTCCACACTCCACACGCTCATCCAGGAAAGGAAGATTTAATATATTATACTGCTCTTCATTAGCCACAGACTTCCTTCCTGAATATTGATCTGAATCACATTCTGAATTTGGAAGAGCTGAATTTTCGATAATCAAACCGGTACTGATTTGCGAATTGCTTGAGAATCCATCCTTCCCCGAGTGGCTCTTCTTTCCCTCTCTCAAGGAGCTACCACACATATCCGACTTTTCTTTCCCAACCTCGGAAGTTTTGGTTTTTGATCTATGAGATGAATTATCGATCAAAATAGAACTGCTCATCTCTGATGCTTTCTTTTCATTATTTACTTTTTGTTTACTTGGATGAGCACCTTTTTCCAACTTGGCTGTGTTTTCCAAACAGCCTATTGACTGAGAGCTTCTGTTGTACTTTTCCACTTTCCCATGTTCAAAGCCTACTTTCGATATTTTTCTCTCGAGATTAAGAGTTTCTCTGTGCTTTCCATCAACAGGTTCTAAAGCCAACTTCACTGTTTCCCTCAAACAATCATTAGTAATTCTTCTGTGACTACAAGGTACGGTTGGAGATGAGAGATTTTGATTAGTTTTAATGTTAGAGCTATCTTTGGTGATTTCAGAAGTTTCTGCACTGATAGCACCATTTTCATCATGTGCACCTGAATCCAATAATTGGAAATGACTAGGTGTTGTAGAATCAGTTTCTTCAGATTTGTTTGTACTACTTTCTCCTTCGACTAAGGACTTTTTAGTTTTACACTTTACACTTTTTGTTAGTTTGTCCTTCTTCTTGTTCATCGTTTCCCCTTCTTTAGCACTTGAGAGAGAGAGCATATCCTTGTCTGCAGAAACATCACTGCCTGGTTTATTAAAACAGGAAGACCTCGCCTCATTCCCCTCCTTGGAAACCTTGGCTAATTCAAAAGAACCATCAATTTTAGAAATAATGTTTGCTTTCTGCTTCTGATTTTTTTTAGGAACAATTGGATCAACAGTGGAACCAAAGAGATTTGATAACTTTTTTCTTCTTGAATCTCTTTTACTCCACTCCTCAGCTTCTGTTACTTTACCTTGAGAATACTCTTGAACATTGAAAGATTCAGTATCCATTCCAGGGGCATCTTTATCTTGAGAATTTTCAGATGATTCTGAAGGCCTGGTATTATTTTGAATTTCTTTATGTTCTGTTGAATTGGAACTGAAACAATTTGAAGAACATGGCAGAGGAATACTATTCTTGTATTCTGACCCAATTAAATTATTCCTATCTTCAACTGTTAACTGATGCGAGCTTCTGGAACCTTCTGACAAAGAAGAATTCTTTTTAGATAGTATCCTTTCTGCAGCCTTAAGCGTTCTCCCAGCAGCTCTTCTTTCAGACGTTCTGCTAGTGCTAGGTTCTATCACACTTCTTTGTGTCTTTTCCGTTGCTTCTTTTTGATTGGAACAAGTGCTCACACAAGACACATCTAATTTGCTCTTCTCCAGAGCATTTTTTACCGGAGTTTGAAGTGACTCTTTCTTCGACGAGTGTGGACTACAAGACATGCGTGCTGTTTTCTTTATTGCAGGACTTCTAATTTCTGAATGCATGAGTGCTAGCGTTTCTTCCACACTGTCAAGTAATTCAAAATTCCTTGGAGAGACTCTCTTGTTAGGACTGGTAGCATCTTCACCCTCACTTAACCGTAGTGTTGGACAGTCTTCCTCGTCCTCTTCCACAAATAATTTATTTTGTTCTGGTACACTTTGATGGCTAGAGATCACTGCTGATTCATTCATAGTCTTAGATGAAGCTTTGTTTTCCTTTGAGGTAACATTTTCAGCTTTGGAGGGAGAAATGAGTTTCTGGGATTGACGCAAGGGTATTTTTTGAACTACATTAGGCTTCTTCGCAATACTAGCTGCCCCCTTTATCTTGCATAGTGCTCTCATTTTCTTCTGTTCCAGTTCATGTGATAGGCTCAGCTCAGCATATGAGGGATTCATAATAGAAGTTGAATCACCCCCAACTCCTAGAATCACATCTTCATGATTTTCAGGAGATTCTTGCTGATTTTTGTTCAAACAAAGCAATTTATCCAAATTGTCCTTCCTCATTTTCACATTATCAGATCTACTATCAACAACACTAGATTCTTTGCTTTTGGACATATTAGCATTTGTCTTCTTGTCTTGTCTATCAGCAGCAAAACTTTCTTTCTTGTTCCTTGATTCCCCAATCCCCTTCTCTTCCTCTATTCTAAATTTTTCTTTTTCATTACTGCTGAGGGCATTAATATGACAGTTTGTTTTTTCTGCGACTACTTTACTTTCTGATGTCTTATCACTTTGGTGTTCTATAAGATTTGCTTTTGGCACAGTTTCATTTCTGAATGTCTTCCCATCATCCAGAACAGCTTCAGTAAATAGATTCTGCACTTTATCAAAAGATTTAGAAGCTGGATGACAATCGATGGCAGAAAATGGAGACTTTAAGGACTCCGAGTGAGCTTTCATAACTATGGAATTAACTTCAACAGGGTGAGAAATCTCATTATCATTCTGATTGGCCTTCAAAGACTTAGAATTAGGACTTGTTTCAGGAGGTCTGCCATCTTCATCTGACGATATATCACTACTGTAGGAACTGCTGTTACTGGAATCACTGTCCGAGCTGCTGCTGCTGCTACTAATGGGTTTTGCAACAGATTTGCTCGAAGTTTTCCTAATAAGTGGTCCATCACTAGAGGCAGAATCTTCATCAGTTTCCTCCTCCTCTTCCAGCAGGGCTGTTTTAGAACAGAGAGGACTCAGTTTCAAAGCAATGCTTCTAGCTAGGACTTCTGCTTCTTGAGTTTGAGCCTCTTCTAATGCTATTGAATCAAAATCCTTTTGCAACTCCTTCGAAAGAGGCTCTGGGATTGATTCAACTTCAATACTGTCATCTACATGTTTGGCATTCTTTCTCAGTAATACAGACAAAGGACAGTCCTCGTCCGACTCCTCTTTCTTGCTTCTGCTATTCTGCTTCTCTTCATCTTCTAAAGGTTCTGGAAGGAAAATGAAAAGGATGAATACAAACCACAGAATAAAATGGACAAATATATAGAGCACACAAAAACATTTTTGCCTAAAATTACAAGGGAGGGCTCCACGCTAAATGTACTGTTATGACTAGAGATTTGTAGTTCATTGGTGTATCGCTCGGGTGAACTAGTTCATGCATTAGTCAGTGAATCGAACTAAATCAACCAATAGTTCACCACCAGAGATTTAATGAAGTTTCATAATAATTTAGCAGTTCCATTTGAAACAAGAACAGAGCTTTGGTGAAGTTTCCGTAATAATTAAATGTTTTTGCCTTGAGCTACCATGTAAGTGTTTAGGATAATTCGTTGATGCAGCAATCTGAGATAGGTCCATCAGCTCATTTCAACTGATTATTTCTGCATTCTGCTCACGTTGGTTTGACAAGTGGGCTTATACAGCGTCTGGTTTATCAAACAGAACTAGAGCGATATGAGATCGCTTTGAAAAAGCAATTGCAAACAGATTACATTGTCTCTTTTGCGACTCAGATGTGGAGATTGATTGATAAAGAGGGCCAGAATTGTTTAGGGCACTGACTCACCGATAGTTGACGAGTTTACAAAACTTAACACACTGTACATCCTTTAACTGCATTATTTTGATCTTAATGTACTATGATCCAAACATGTCGACCTTTTGGAATTTATTACTGATAATTAAGTTATGAAATTAATTCATGTAAATTAGGGTGTCCCAAGATATAAGGGAAAATATATTTTTTGCAAAATCAGATATGCATGCCCTCCATTTATTTTCTATTTGGCCTTATTAACTTACCTAATAAATATTATTGGGATTGAATTATGGTAACCCGTGCCGACTCAATGCAAACAATTTCGAAAAATGAAAATTTTTACCGACATAGGGAACACCAGGTAAGTGAGAAATTAACTATACGGATTCACATGAATCTTTCAGGGCACGCTCTTTGCTTAAAAGAAGTGGACAGGTGTCTGACCATTTAACCCAATGGCCTTTTGTTTATTAAAAATTACCAAAATGAATGCAGGAGCTAGGCAACCATACCATACACGTGCATTCCCAGATTGATCTCAAGTTAGCAGGAAATTATTTTCTTCCATTTATTTTACTGATAACTTATCCTTATGAGATTAAATTTCATATTGTAACCTTCCTAGCATTCGTTAATTTTAGTTAGCATTTATTCTAATATACATAACTCTGTACAGTGGGCTAAAATCTATCAAAGCTGGCCAAAAATACAAAAGTGAGTTTTTTTTGTGCCAACTTTGATACCTCGAATAGTTGCTGCTGAATACATTCCGTGTACAGCCATCACTATTATTATTGAGTAAATTACTTTGATTCCTGTATATTTTAATTATACAGAGGGTTGAAGTTTTCAGTGGAATTACTTACAGGGTGGCCGCAGAATGGGATGTTAAAGAGTCAAGGTCATTTCAAGGTTTTTCCAGGTTAGGTCTAGTATTTTTCAAGGTCAAAATACAGTTTTTGGTTTTTATTCAATTCTTAAATTGAAATTTGAATTTATTCCAATAAAAACAAAGTACAACTTTCAAACTTTACCCATAAATTAATGTTTACAAGAATCAGCAGCACGAATGGCGAGGGTTGTTTATGTACAAGGTTTTGGGGTTTTCGCGTAGGCAGCACTGATGCCAGAATTTGAATGAGTGGTTTATTATGGATTGAACCAGGATAATGAGTTGGATCAGGATTTTTCAATGTTTTACAAAAAATCAAGGCGTTTTCAAAGTTTTTCAAGGACAGCAAAAATTCAAGGTTTTTTCAAGGTTCTCAAGGTTTCAAGGTCCTGTGGCCACCCTGTACTTAAGGCTAAAAGGGTATATTTAATAGTGGGCAAAAAACACCAAATTAATATAAATCCTTGCAGTGTTATACAGGGCATTTTTTCAAGAATAAAGGAGGTACAACTGAATGAATTCATAACTTAAATGCCTGTAAGCATTACTGCGATAACATGCTTGCTGTGAATAGAAAAAAATTGCACCGCAGGTGGGTTGCGAAAATCGCACTATATAAATACACATTCAAGGACCGCACCTGCTAAAACTTTATATTGCTGCCTAAATTAGTTTGAGGCAATTTACGTCAACTGAAAAAGGTATCAGAACGCAGTTCCACCATGTTCCATCAGAAAAGAGTCCTGCTATGATCTGAAATAACATTGGGGTCAATATATGCAATTTGTAATGGCTATAAGACAAATATTGGTTGGGAATAATTCAATCTTGGTTATTTTATGATGCCTTTTTTTAATGTCCTTGCAATTATGCAACCCTCTCAACACAATTGAATCGCTCAATTGAACTGAGTGATTCCCATTGCTAATTATGACTTACCCCATTTAAATTATCTTACAAGGGGAACATCAGCTTCGTGGGAAACTGATTCGAACGAAACTTTCAGAGCACATTCTTTGCTTTAAAATAGTGGACACTTGTCCGAACATTCAACTCAATTCACTCAAAACTCAATGGGCCTTTGTTTAAGCGTAATTAGCAATGGAAAATCGGAGTTGGAGCATCGTTAATTAAATCATGTGGATTCCAAATTGCACAGTAGTATTTTAGACAAGGTTGAGCAAGAGAAAAATAAGCTTTTTCTTTGACTCTAAATGGGTATCTGTTCTACTCATTAATCATTGCATCGAATTTGTTTATCCGAATCATTTCTTAAACAACTGCTAAACCAAACTCATAGATATTTATACTTGAGAAATTCCAGTTTCACAAATTCCCCTTTTCTGGAGGTACTCATACAGGAGCCCAAACCATTAGGGAGAAGTCCACCTTATTCCTGTAATATTCCTTCTGTTTTACAAACTATAGACCCATAACAGTACATTTTTGCATTCCAAAAATCTTTGAAAAATTACTTCTAAATGCAATATTCCCTCTTCCTAAGCCTCATTATCCCTTTTCCTGGATCGCTCAACAGCAACTAACTAAATACAGCTCAAAGGAAGCATCTACAAAGCTCTAAATTATCATATGCAAACCGATTCAATTTACTTGGACTTTTCTAAAGTCTTTGATAGCGTCAATCATCCTTTGTTTCTTAAGGAACTTATGGCCTTAGGATTGAATGGTATGATGTGGACATCAAGCTATTTAGTAGATGGGAGACAGTCAGTTAAGGTCAATACTTTTCTATCTCAAGAGTTTTATGTGTCTTCTGGAGTTCCACAGGGATCTAACCTGGGTCCTTCACTCTTCAACCTATTTATTAATGGTATAAACTCAGCTCTCCATGATGCTGATTTTTTACTTTTTGCCGATGACCTAAAAGTTTGTCAGTCTATACATAGTGTGTCTGACTGTCACATGCTACAACGTTCCGTAAATCAGTAAATAAATATTATCCAAATGCAATTCAATAACATTCCATCACAAGAAAAAGTCAATCTTGTACAATTATACCCTTAATGATACAATATACACCATGATAACAAAATAAAGAGTTGACCGAATTACTGACCTTGGGGTTATATTTGATTCATCGATGTCTTATATTCCTCATATTGAAAACATGAGAAATAAAGCTCTATAAGTAAGTTTAGGTAGGTAGGTTTGCGCAGGTTTTTCACACCCCCCTTCCTTGTGGGTGTTTTCCTGCAGTGGATTTTTTTCCTAAGAATCTCTTAGGTTTTTTACATCCACAATTCTTCTAATTTTTTCTTCTTCTAATTTCATAATTAATGACGATGGGTTAGATGGAAGAAGAGAATTTTAAGTCTCAATCTCGCCCAAATAAAGACGATTTATTATTATTATTATTATAAGTGTTAGGTTGCATAATTAGGAACACAGTTAATTTTTAAAAACCTAAGTCTTGCATTGCTCACTAGTGAGACCACTCTTGGAAAATGCATTAATCCATACTATAAAGTTCACCTAAATCGATTGGAAAAGATCCAGCACAAATTCTTAAGATTTTCAAAGTACCAACTGAGTAATGATAATACACGTACAATGTACAAAGGTTAAAAGGTATAGAACTAGAGAGGAACTGTGCACCCATAGAAATCTTCCAGATTTAATTTTTTTGTATACATTGGTGAATGGTAAAATTTACTCTACAACATTATAATCCTACAATTAAAATAAAAGTTCTTAAGCATATAATAAGGCAGATGATACTTTTGTCAATGATAAATATACAAGATATTACTTATGTATCTCGCCCATTACCAGGATACAACAATTATGCAATGACTTCTTCAGTTTCCTATCTATAGATGTATTTAAAACAAATATCAATCAAATAAATTCTGCTTACAAAAAAATGCTATAATATACTAGTGCATAATTCCTTGATATTCTGAGTTAATGTGCAGTAATTATACTTTATTTTCATGTTTTTGTATCCATCAAAATATTTTTATAATATATGTAAGCTGCGATATTTGCTATCAAAGTTGCAATATTTTATACTATATTCTTTTATGAGTTGTATAAAATGTATGAATTCCTATATATTTCTTTATTGTTGTGGAGGGTTACCAACGGCCAGAGAATATTTCTCCGAGGGCAGACTCTAGATTGGGTGGTACCATCAGCGTCTACTTTGCAGTTCCCTTACTATGCTGTGGAAGGCTACATTTACTTTGTAGTTACCTTACTTCGGACCCTTTTTCCCTAATACATAGGAACCACTTCCAGCATAGAGGACCCATTCCTTCCAGTGTCCTCTTAGGTCAACAGGCCCTTGGACACTGGACACATCGATAAATATAATAATACTTATAGACCCATATGTGTTATCAACGATCCCATGTCGTGTCACAGAATCATCAGTGCGAGGCTGCTTGGCAACATAAATGATGTCAGGTGTGAAAACTAAAGAAATTCACCAATTTATTATCATCAAAAGCTCTTTTTCGAAAATTAAGTATATTCAACTTTTCAACTATTACACTGAATCAGGCGAGGTGTTGTGGTAATCCATGATGGAAAGAATCGAAGAATGATTAGTACTTTTACTACAAATTTTATTTTTTACAAATAACACGACCAGTTTCAATGATTGATCGTCATCTTCTGGTGAAGAAACTCTACATTCAAACCCTTTAATACTAGCTAGCTAAAAGGGGGAGAGTATTAGTAATATTAAAGCTCTTCAATTTTTCATAAGCCACTTCAGCATTCTTCTATCAGATTAGCAAGACTTAAGGACCGACGCTATGCTCAGTCAACTGACAGCTTGATTGATATTGTCTTAGTTTCACTACGTTGATGCAAATACATATATCACATAAGTTATATTGTTGATGTGATGGTGTGGTTGGGATGTTATCCAGCTGTCAACCGAGCTGTCAGACAACCTACCTGCCGTCTTCTCTGTAAATGAATCATACAATATTTGAAATTCAGGTCATACATTTCAAATGGTAGAGCCGCCTGGTGTTGAACCCAGGACCTTTTTAGAAGTTGATATCATACCGGGAAGAACCTAAAATATGATTCCATTATCCCCATTTACAATGCATATATTAATGTAAATGGCTCTCTGGGATCGAACCAAGTACCATCAGGGAAACGTTAAACAGCATATATAAAATGAATTATGATCTCAATTCACATGCTGTGTTTAAAGTTTCCATGTAATCAGGAAGGGATATAAAAAAAAATCAAAAATTGCCACAATGCATTTTAAATAGGAGAATATCTGCTGTGACCTAGCGTCAAACCAAGGATTATCATGGAGGTTGTCTTTGTAGTTTTCGTTGAATAAGCACGGCTTCCAGCGATCCCTCAAATTTTCGATTCTATAATTTGATATAATAAATGAGAGTATTTTTAGTATTAAAACTAGTATTAAAGGGTTTAAATTTAGAGTTTCTTCACCAGAAGATGACGATCAATCGTCGAAACAGGTCGTGTTATTTGTAAAAAATAAAATTTGTGGTAAAAGTACAAATCTTTCTTAGGTTCTTTCCATTTTCAACTATTGTCGTGAACTTAAGACTGCATCAGCATGGCTAGGGTTAGTAATTAGAGCGTAATTAATAGCTAAGAACCGGAATCGCCACAACCATCTCAGAGTACTCATTCGCACGATGTTTTAGGAAGACATGCGTATTTTATTCCTACGTTTTGCAGGAATGACGAAGTACCGGTGGAACAATTTTTAGAGTGTCTGCGAATAACCAGCCAACTCAGTGCATAGAACAAAATTCAGACCATTAGCATAGCGCGCTTATGTTTGAGTGGATCGGCGGCTGAATATGTAACAGCATAAAAAGATGTCACTAGCAAGGGGTAATCAAGATTCAATATACCACTTATATGCCTCTGACTGAGATGCTTTCCAAAGGACCAGAAAAGGAGACAAATTTAGTGCAATTAAGCTGATTTGTAGCACCTTCCATCCACATCAATTCCTTCACATGGTGGCTCTTAGCGGTAGCAAAACATTGCCATCACACACCTATTTCTTACATTTAATACCTTATTTGTTATATATATATTTTTATTACATTTCTGAGCACATCATGACCCAACCAAATTCTTTCAAAACCTTACATATCACAGAGAACACTACAGTAGGTAGTTTGAATATGAAACTCACCTTCTTTGTAAGATGTTTTACTCCTCCTAGGTCTCAGGACTCTTCTCTCTGCCACCACTTGCTCCTTCTTCTCATTTACAGGGGTTTGCTTTTTTCGCACTGCTGGCTTTCTAGACTTGCAACTCTGTCTCTTCTTATTGCCACTCACTTTAACATTTTTCTTCTTGCAATTATCACTACTCTCATCTACATTAATTTCACCCTCAATATTGCTTCCATTAACTTTACTACTGCTTGTAGCTTTCAAAATGTCTTCCTCCTCCTGCCGACATTTTGAGATCACCGATTCCTCCAGTAAACATTCTTTGTCGATAATTTCCGAGACACTCGGTTTGTAATACGACGGGAATGTTTCAGCAAATTCTCTGGAATCCTGTCCATTCGGTGTGCTCAATAAATTTATGTTAGGTGTCATTGGGAAGAGAGGTGTTTCAACAACGGTAAGAGTCGTCCTATCGCAAGCAGACAGCGCATCTTCACTAACACAATACCTCCTCAAGCTTGCGATTGAGAGATCTGATTTTCTGGGAGTCTCCTGAAGGTCAAGATGTTTTCTTGCACTTCCTTTTTCTGAATCAGCCTCCAAAGAAGTGACCTCATGGATTGACCTCTTTGTTGCAAGGCTTCCAGGTGACTGCTGCACAACCCAAACTTTCTCAGGAGATACTTGAGAATTATTTGCATCACCTGTTGTCTCCATCTTCTCTAAGGATTTCTTTGTCACTGCCTTTTTCTTACGTATTCGTTGTCCTTTGCTTTTCCTTTGCTGTCCTTCTTTCTTAGTGGACTTATCCTCTTCTTTTGCATCTTCGCTGGTATCCTCAGTACTCTTTTCTTCTACAGAATTCTTTTCCTTCCATACCTCGCTTCCTTGCTCTGCCTCGCTCTTATCCAAACCCTTCTTCCCTTCTTTTTTCTCCTGTCCCTTTTTCTTAGCAGCTTCTTCAGCTCTCTTCAAGGCTCTCTCCTTCCTTTCTTTTGCTTTCTGCTGTTTCTTTGTCAACTTTGGTTTGAGTTCAGCTGAACTGACTATTGCCCTCAGGTCTGCATCCCACGTTCCCTTAAGTCTCAACTTAGGAGATTGGCAAGCATCTTCTACAGATGTGTTCTTCTTATCAATGTTTACCTCTGTATCATTTGCTTCACTCTCCTGTCCAGAGAAAGTAATTTCATTTGGTGAACCACCAAAGATCAGGTCCACACCCACTTTGTTCCATGCTTTGCTAAGCCTTGGAGGAGGGCTCCTAGTGGCTATGCAAGTTGATGGATCAGGAAGTTTATCAGATGTATCTAACACTTTCTGCAAATCATTCCTCATTGTTTTGGAAGCTGCATTTTGTCTCATATGCTTTAGATCCTTTTGAGACAAACTGGAAACTGAAAATTGAGAATCTTGGAGTATTTGTTTGGAAGGGGGGGTGCTACCAAAGTCCAGGGCTCGTATATGTCCTGAGGATCTACTGCGTCTGGGAGTGCTGAGGCTGACCCTGCGACCACCATTGGTCATCAGAGGAGTGGCCCTGGGCGGCTCCAGGATGGGTAGTCTTCCCTCAGTCACTGCACGCTCTACGCGTGGATTTAACACTGTTGGAGTTGATTCTTTTTCAGAATTGGGCTCTTTCAAAGTTTTATTAGATTCTGATTCATCAGCAACTGAATGTCCATCAACAGTTTTTGATAATCCAGTGCAGCTCTGACTATCTTGCACAACTGAGTTTGAAATCTGAATAAACGTTGCACTTGTTGATGGGGTAGAAGTTGCAAATGGCAGAGGATTCTGCAGTTGTAGATGGTAAAATGAAGGTTTTGATGGAAGAGGGGCAATGGGCGTTAGCTCTTTTGAAGGTATCATTGGTTGGCTATTTATGTTCTTCAAATCTTCGGAAGTTGCTTTCCTAAATATGTATTGATTACCTGAAATGAGATGTAAGACTAATAAGTAACACTAATTTATTCTGGAAAATTAAAATTGACAATGAGACTGTGAATTACAAAAATGTGATATTTAACACATTAAAAAATGAAATAGCCACAATAAAATTATTTATTAATCATTATTATTATTATAATACTATGGAATATTTCAGTGAAATCATGCAGAATTTTTTCATTGTAAATAAAGAAAGAAACACTATTTTCGAGCAATATCTCACAATAATTGCAATAGTAGCTCAGGTATTGATGAGTCTAAACTTGAAAACAAAGGCAATTTTTGCTAGTCTTGCAGGTGAATTGTTTGTTTCTTTTTCTTTCTATTAATAATATAACTTTAAACTCCATCCAAAATAAACTATATAGTAGGTATAATAAGAGAATTGCAAGAGCTAATACTTCCTTTCCAAAACTTATTACAGAAAGAATTCAAAAATGTCAACTAAAATAAACAAAAATATGAGATTATACCATAAATACTACATGTGGACATCATAGTCTTTTCTCACAATGACAATTATCTTTTTGACAAATGACTAGCAAAAATAATAAGTTAAGCCATAAAAAGAAATAAGGATAGTCCAAAAACATAAACAATGGTAATGTTATGGAGAAAAATTAAGACCCAGATTTGTCTATAAGTAGAAATAGCACCAACCTGGAGCAGGTGTCATATTACTTCCAAGAGGAGCTGATAGCCCGACTATTGGTATGCTACCAAGAGATTCCATAGGAACTGGAAAATTGAGAAGAATAAAGGTCAAGGCAAAAAAATAAATTTCACTATATAATTCATTTGACGAAATCAAATTTGACTGTAAGCAGTCCAAAAACCCCTTATTGATACAGTAATAATGATTGAGTCTTCTCTTTTCTA
The DNA here is from genome assembly GCA_947579665.1 of Sympetrum striolatum. Taxonomy (NCBI): domain Eukaryota; kingdom Metazoa; phylum Arthropoda; class Insecta; order Odonata; family Libellulidae; genus Sympetrum; species Sympetrum striolatum. The sequence continues at coordinate 19,414,834 of OX388346.1, read as the reverse complement.
AATATCCTGGCATTGATCTAGAATTTGTGATGTCTCATCTCTCACAGGAGGTTAATACTCCAAAAGGAGATGATAAGGATATTTTAAACAGTGATATAGGATGCAGTAATTTGGGGGTTTGAATAATAATGTAAATAAAAGGATTTTAAGCAAATAAATGGTATTCTGGAGAAGAATCTACTCAACATGGTCAGAGATAAAAACCTTTTAAGGTTGTTTTTTGGCTGCCAGAGTAGCCAACACAATACTGCCAAATACAAGGAGGGGTACATAAATAGAAATCCGCATGGAATGATGTGTGGCACTTACAACTTTTACTGTCATAATTTTTGGTATTATCACTCAAGCATGAGTTTGAGAGTCTAATAAACAGTAACCATGCTTAACATTTCTGACATGATACTGGAGTAGAAACACAACGGGAAATGCAAAATGTACACTGATCACCCTTTTTAAAAGCCAGAGAACATCATGAAAAGAAGACACTAGATCAGGGTAATAATCAACCATTGCCTATTTCTAAAAAATTCTAATTACATTACTACAGGGTGGTTGCAGAACGGGATGTTAAAAAATCAAGGTCATTTCAAGGTTTTTCCAGGTCAGGTCGAGGATTTTTCAAGGTCTAAAAAGGTACAACAGAATACACTATTTTTCTATAATAAAATATCAAGAGATAGTAACATTTGTGTTCATTACATGGACTACTCTACACTTGTGGAATATTAGCTTATACAAATTATTGTTTTATTTTCTTCTCAATTTCTTCAGTCAGTCTTGCTAATTATGAAAGATGTTTAGCCTTTTTCTCTTCTAACTCTCTTATTTCCAGTTTTTTGCGTTTGTTTACAATTTTTTCATCTTCTTGTTTCTTATTTTCTTCCCTTGCCCTCTTAAGAGATTCCCGATAAAAACTGCTTGCATTTTTATATGCATGAATGAGTCCAGAAGTTAAATCCAATTTTCCGACCCCACCCGCACGCTCTATAGCATCATATATGCCCCTTTGAGCAACCAAGCTTTGCTCGTGTTGGTTCTCGACTAGACATTGGGCGTTTATAGAGAACCCACGCTTGATGGTAGCATTTCCATGACTTAAAAATTAATACCATTTTTACATATCCTAAGAAATCGTCACAAGATGAATCATATTTATCATTAATAATGGTCAACCAAAATGTCTAATTGAGTATCATCACGTTTAAACATTTTCAATTCATTTTGGACATGAGAATCCGCATATAAATCTGTGAATTCATATTTTATCCAATCGACTTTTATGCCGGTAATTTGGGTCATTTTCAACAAAGGACTCTAGACGAGCTGCAATTCTTTCATGGGCCAGAGTTGGCTTGAAAATCAGAGCGGGGTCGAGGCAAGATATATTCTTAGTCAAAGCATACTTCAAAGATGATCTTTCCAGCAGTTTTGCGATGACTGTAACTATACATAAGTGTACTTCAGTTTTGAATTTAATTACTTATTCCTCAATAAGTGACTTAGAGACTTCTTTGAATGCATCTTTAGTTGTAAGGTCTAGCACAAACATTTTAGGTTTGAGAATATTGTCAGTCATCGTCAATAAGTTTCTGTTTGGTTTCTCAAAATTTTATCTTTGCCAAAGAAGAGGCATTAGATAAAGTATCTGGTTTTACGACTCGGCCCATCAAAGAATGCGTTAGTTTATACAATTCCTCATATAAAACTGATGTCAAAGGTGCATCAGTCTGAAATCTCTTCAAAAAGAGTACTAAATCTGATGCTAGCGAATAAAAAAACGCTAATTTTGCTGCAAATAGTTTGTCATTCACCGCATCCTTATCAACCTCGAAGCTATTTGAATGAGGTGCGGTTTTGTTTTCGAATGGAGAGGGTTGTTTATGTATGAGGTTTTGGAGTTTTCGCGTAGGGGGTACTGGCGCTGAGCTTGGCGCCAGAATTTGAATGAGTGGTTTCTATCAGATTAAACCAGGATAACGAGTTGGATCAGGATTTTTCAATGTTTTGCAAAAAAATCAAGGCATTTTTAAGGTCAGCAAAAATTCAAGGTTTTTTCAAGGTCCTGTGGCCACCCTGTTACTATAATATGTTGGAATTGGGCTTAAATTGCTTATTAAAAGTCACACATCTCAGATGAAAACTCAATTTTTGTTGTCTCATATATTGAGATACTTCAGTGTTTTTTTTGTGATTGTATTCTATATGTAATTGTAAGTTTTCAGACAATAGAAAAAGATGGAATGGTGATACAACTAGTCCAGGCAAAATTATAATTTTAACATCTTTTAGAGGAAAGTGATAAAACATCAGGGGTATGGATGAGCTTGAGTGTGATTCAAATATGTTTAAAAGAAGCTCATTGTCATTTGGTCATCCAATAATGAGCTTAAATTTAAAACTGTGACCCCAAGAGCCAGTGTGATAGCTACATGGTATTCTTACCAGAAGTGTCGGTACACACATTAAAAAACTAATTTTTCAATGATCTTCTTGAAAATTTCCAATTATAAAGGCATATTAAAAGTACTTCAATGTCTAAACATTATTCCTTTTACTTGCAATGAAGCTAAATTATTAAGCAAGAATATTTTTTCTCTGGGCATGTATTAGTACGTGTAGCAATTTTCATGAATTTAATACTATAATAGAACGGTTTTCGACCTGATGTAGAAAAATTCCTTCTTTATTATGCTGACCCCCAAAAAGTGTCTACATAGCACAATTTCAATAACAAACTTGTAAAATAACCCTTAAAATTCTCTGAGCAAATTCAATTGTCATGAGAAAAACAATTTACTGATTACAAGCAGTACTGCCTTCACATTTTTGTTATATAGGTATACTTTCACCTCAACTACCGTATTTCCCGGCCTATAAGACGCACCTTGATTTTTCAGGTAAGAATTTACAAAATAAAAAACTCATACTTTGTTACATAAGGTTGAGTGCCCGTAAACTCTATCGTGAGAGATACAATGTATTAGCATAGGGATGACATCTCTGTTAGCCCAATGTGTATTAGTTTTGCAGCAGCACCACATGCGAGATTAAACTAAACGTACTGCATTGTATTCATTTCTGATTTACCTGGGAATTTTTTAAAAGAAAGTTATGTCATCGAAATATTAAAACTGTATTCCTTACTACTTAATCAAAAAAGTGTTATTATCGAAATTTGTAATTAACTGAACTATTTTCAATGCCTGATATGGTAAAAAATACTTAATGGTATGCATTTATCCCAGCGAATCGGCTTGCTTATTATAGGACGGAGTTATACCCGTATACCATCGGCGCATAAGACGCAGACTGATTTTAGAGCATATTTTGGAGTAAAAAAAGTGCATCTTATAGGCCGGAAAATATGGTATATGTTAGGAACAAATGAAAAGATTAACTTTTACACACCACATATAATTTTATTCAGGAACGACCATGGTTTCGACTCATGGAGTCATCTTCAGGTGAAGATGACTCCATGAGTCATCCCATGATCATTTTTCCTGAAGATGACTCCATGAGTCGAAACCATGGTCGTTCCTGAATAAAATTATATGTGGTGTGTAAAAGTTAATCTTTTCATTTGTTCCTAATGGCGACTTACCACGAAGTCACGGCCCAAGCAGTGGATTCTATGGTATATGTTATTTATTGCCCATCTGCTAGTACTGAGCATAAACCTTTGTCTATTCCAAGCAATAAGAGGGCTTTCCATTCATAAGGCAGTATTCTAGCTGAGCGGAAAAAATTCATTTGTGGGTGAATCCACCACCGGTAAAACTTTCAAACATGCAGTAACAATTGTCCTAGCTTGACAAAAGATGGTGTGACAAAGCCAAGCCATTTTGGTCAGATGCACCACCGATTGGCAGTTCAAGCCTTGAAAGTTGGCACAGAAACTCAGCAACGTCTACAAAGAGTTTGATATCCGAGGTGCAAAAGCACCCTAGTTAGTGGAATATGAATACCTCCCAATATAACAGCAGGCTGGTAGATTGTGGACTTCTTTGCCAGATACTCTGAATTTACCAAGTATGTAAAATTTCTTAGGTTTTTCACAAAGAATACTTTGTGTTGAGTTCTTACAGAATTTAATAAGAAACAAACTTCAATGAAAGATTTACACAAAACAAATATGTCACATATTATTATACAAAGGCATTGGTAAGAAAATACCATTTGAATTTGCCTCAAAAGTTCAGTCATTTTGATGGTTCATTGAAAATTGGCATTTAGAAATTTTTTGTTTCACAGAATCTCTTGGGGCGGCATTTACCAAGAAATGTGATTAATAATTTTTGCTGACAAGTTTTGCTATTCTAGAAAATTATTATTTTTCCTACATGGTGTGATATTTTCACACTGAGCAGCCATATCTGTATAAGATTCTTTTTTTTCTCCTCAGTTATCCTTTCTCATTCTCTTATTATGTTGTGTAGAATTGTGTTGGCTTTAACAATATTTACAGAAATGATGGCTTTCATAATATTTTTACATTAAAAAGCATTTTTAAAAAAGGAAGTTATATTGCCGCACAATGTATTATCTCAAAAAACAATATTCTAGCAGTACATTAATTTTTTCAGAGGATAACGTTAAAATATAATGTAGGAATTTGAGGGATATATTTAGTAAGGAACAGATAAACAGGGAAGATCCGATTCATCAGCAGAAGATTCACCCATCTACATTTGGAAATGGGTCAATTCCATGCTCTTTCTTAACCCGCCATTACTCTCGCGGGGTGTTTCTACACCCCAGCCGTTTACAATCAGCATCTGTTTTTTAATGCTTAGGTTTATTGACCTCTTCTTCTCAGTAGCTTCATATTTTTAAGTTTTCGACCTTTTCTGAAAAACTATGTGATTTTCTTGCCACTTTTTGCAGAAATGTGATGCTTTTCATTTGATAATACTCCTATTTTTGGTTAAATTTCCGAAGTTCATGTTTTATTGATTTTTTTACGGGTTATTGTTAGATGTTTTATGTTTCTATTTGTGTGTTCCATGATCAAAGATCACTCAGTAAGTGTTATAATTCATGAATGTTATTGGTAAGTACGTTGATGTAATTTTATCTCACTTGTAATCTATAATATAAAACAGAGTGTGGGTGTGTGTACGTTCGCTAAAAACTCAAGAACCGAGAGTCGCAAAACTTTGCAATTTTCTACATTATTAAAAGTCGACCTCTCGCAGAGTATAGGCTACTTTTTATTTCCCTAAGGTCAACGGTTCGAACTCAGACGGGTGAAAACTTTTCCATAAGAAATACACGTTAAGTTCATAAGACTGATACGGAGTAGGTTCCGCGTTCAAATCCCAAATAGACCAAATTTTTTTTCACATATTTTATTTTATATTCGTTTTATTTTGTAATTTATTTAATATTATACTGATAATTGTGCAAATATCGTCATACATCGCAAGAATGTGCATGATCGGAAATATAGTATATGGGAGAATAATGAAGTCACGAAGAATATAAATTATATTTGTAGTTATATTAATTTATAATCCGATTTTTCAAAATTATTCGCAAGCACCCGAATGATAATTATCATAAAAGCATTCGAAGCAAAATATATTTCGGCAATGTGAGCAACAAATAAATGACGGCTCCCTACATGTACAAGGAGTTTTAAGCAGGTCTATTGAAAAGCAAACTTCGTTTACATTCCTAAACATTTTTCGGTTGTCAGTTAATTTTGAGGCGAACCAGGCGTATTGTAGCATATCAGTAAAAATGGGAGATGATATTGGGTGTGAACTATGGATTGAATTTCGACGCAATCTTCCCAGGAAGTAATTTCAAGTAAATGACGCTTGTGCTATAGCCTGTGAATCTGTATCCTTTCTATCTATATGAATGAATCCGGAGAAGGAATTATAATTAATAGATACATGAATGAATCCGAATAAGCGTCTAAATATAATAGATATGAATGAATCCGGAGAAGGAATTATATATAATGGATACCCCTTTTCTTTTGTTTCGCATGCATCGCTGTCGCATTTTTAATCCAAGTAGGGGTTACTTTAAGAAAGTCTTGGTTATTTTCATACATATATACACACATTCACACGGTCTCATTCACTTATAGACTGACACTTTGATGCATTTGTTTAGTAGGGTTTTTTTTGGGTCAGTTGGTCTCACTTGGTACTTTGCACCACAGAGGGAACCCACTTCCCATTAGGTCTGAAATGACAGCAAGTAATATAAAAATATTCAGTGAAAGGTCATGACCATGATTTGTTTGGGACTTGAATGAGCCCCTTTTGATAAAGGGTGCAAATCATGCAGCATTGCCTAAAATAAAGGAGGAACAAGAGACTTAACAGGCCAGCTTTAGCATAAGGTCTGCTAATTTGGATTAGTTGCAGCCAAAGTACATGCACTACAATAGGTATTACAGAACTACACACTTTGTTCACCTGGCAGAACTCTCTGTGACTTCTCTCTCCATGAAAATTTAACAGGAAAAAAGTCTACTCAAACAGAGGTCACTGTCAACACTGAAGCTTATTTTAAAATGCTGTATTTGTAAAATAAAATGTTGTTGAAATATGAATAAAATTGTGATAACCTTGTTTATATTCCTACCATGGGAGCTCATTGATCCATTCTCGTAAGTGTTGCAGCGCAAGAAAGTTTACTTTAGTTGTGTACAACACCTTGTCTTAGCTGTCAAAATGGAGGTTTTAACCAGAGAGGAAAAATAATCAAAATCTAGGGACACTAAATTGGAGAAAACAGTGACATTTGAAGATACAAACGAGCCCTGATGCCAAAACAGAGCGTATTCTTTACAGATATATAAAATAATTATCACTCAGAAAATGGAATTTTCCAAAAAAATGATAGCTACAAAAAACACACCGATATATTGGTCGACTCCATTGATGTTGATTCTAGGGAAACTTAACGGAGGCCCCAGAATGTCGATGATGGGAACAAGCACCAACTTGTTAACCTGCAGTCGGTTTTTGTGAACAGTCGGCAGATTGCTTCCAGACATATTTTGGCCTGTCACCTCCGAGAAAATGGATTTACAAGCCCCTGATGGTCTCCCCCTCACAATCTTAACTGAATGAACTTTGTCCTTACACAATCCACTGGGCTTTGGGTTTTCCTCTACAGGTGTCGCTTTCAGTATACTGTTGATTGCTTCTGCGTTCTGATCGTCCAGGGACATTGTGGTCATTCCTTTTTCACTCTTGTCCATCAAGTTTTCCTCTTCATACTCAGGATCTGAAAAATCAATCCTTAATATAGAAAAATTGAAAGGAAAAAAGGTTGTGACAAAGGTGACAACTCATACTACCTACATAGCGATAGAAGAAGCATTATGAACAATACAATAAACTACAACAATATACGGCACATCTATAGCTTGATACAGATGATCAAAAAACGAAGAGACTCAGATATGAAAAATGAATTAAAATTAACATGAGAGCTTTAAACCGATTGCAACCTACGAGTAATATGATCGAAGTATAGACACCCCCTGACTTTAGAATACGCTATGTTATGTACTGTATTTCCCGGCCCATAAGACGCACCTCGATTTTTCAGGTAAGGATTTACAAAAAACTCATACTTTGTTACATAAGGTTGAGTGCCGGTAAACTCTTTATCGCGAGAGATACAATGTATTAGCATAGGGATGACATCTCTGTTGACCCAATTTATATAAGTTTTGCATCAGCAACACATGCGAGATTAAACTAAACATGCTACATTGTATGAATTTCAAATTTATCTGGGATATTTTAATAGGAAGTTTTGTCATAAAAATATTAAAACTGTATTCCTTACTACTTAATCAAAAAAGTGTTATTATCGAAATTTGAAATTAACTTAACTATTTTACCTTTACCACCGAGGGGTAAATAAGAGAAACTGCCTACTTTACACTTGTTGTACACAAACTCTTGCAACTCAACACAATTATTTCTTACTGAAACTAATTTTTGGCAAGTCTAATTAACGTAGATATCATATAAAACAAATTTTTATCACGAAATAAAAATGTTGCTGAAAGTATATTATGTTATGACATGTTTTCATAATAAAAGAGTTGAATTAATAAACCATTTTAATATCTGTAAAATAAATTTGACACAGATTTATTCTTCGAAAAATATATTCATTTCTTTAGATGTATTTTTATTATACAAAAATTTAATATATATTTCAATGTTTTCTTTATACAAAAGAACATCAATAAGCATATCACGGTTTGTTTCCATTTTCCGCATGATCGTATGATTCAACTTAGTGTTCGCAGTTAATGGAAGTTGTTTTGGCAGTGTTGTGATATGATATTAGCATTATTTCTGTAATAAATTTTTTATACCATAGTGTTTGTTTAGTAACGCATTTTTACTTTCTCCATATACGTAGTATAGAAAAAGTATTGTTTAAATGAAAAGAATCGACTTCGAGATTTCAACGGAAATACATGCTTTGGGGTCCCTAGAACACGTTTTGACCATTTTCGGAATGATGTCTGTGTGTCTGTGCTTGTGGGCGCTCTAACGTGAAAACTATTAGTCGTATCAATACCAAACTTCATATATAGCACTGTGGTGGGTGCTGTCAGAGTTGATTAGTTTTACGGAGTAAATCGGTTAACAGGAAGTTGAGCTTTATTCTTCAAAGCAAATTTCCGTTTTTGCAAACTATCTCCATAAATATGATATTTAGGTAAATTCTATTATTTATAAAAGTTTTAGAAAATGTGATTTAATATAACTTTTGAATTAAACATATTTTTGTATCACTGATTGTTTAGGAGTTATTCGTGAAATACTGATAAACAGGAAGTAGCTGATTATGTACTTTGTGGGCACTCTAACATGAAAACTATTTGTCGTATCGACTCTAAATTTCATATATAGTACTTCGGTAGGTGTCGTTAGACTTGATTAGTTTTTGGAGTAAATCGGTTAACTGGAAGTTGAGCTTTACTTTTCGAAGCTCGTTTCTGTTTTTTGCAAAATATCTCCATTTATCTGATATTAAGGTATATACTATTTTCTATTAAAGTTTTAGAAAATGTAATTTACTATAACTTTTGAATGAAACATATTTTTGTATAACTGACTGTTTAGGAGTTATTAATAAACCAGAAGTTGCTGATTATGTACTTCTGCACCCTGGACGAAAGACCAATTTCATAGTTTTTCATCGAGCATGTCCCGAAAAACATTATTTATAATGTTTGTGATGTAAAAGATAATATGATATAAATTAATCACTTATCTTCTAAGTTTAGATTGAATGTAGAGATCGAAAATACTGACGTAGATAAATATTTACATCTTATATAGGGAGAAAGTCATGTTCTGGCCACATCAGATTTTTATTTGAGTAGCCTGAGTGATACCAACGAAAGAAACTTGTGAAATAGTTAAGCAGTGGCGCTTAGTTGACATGGCAGCTGAAAGAAACAATTCTAGCGTATCTTATGCAATAAATTTTCCTTAAACTATCGTATATTTATGGACACCGTAGTTTTTCCTTCCATAAAAGAGGTGGTGGTGCCTTATCTTTTGAGTCGACTTATAAACTGAACATAGGCTAAAACATGAAATTCACCTCAAAATTTTAGGGGTCGACTTAAACGCTGGCACATACGGTAATTTCTTTTCTCAATCCTATACACAGCCAATGAAAATAAGTGAACCTTATTTTGTGAATAAAAAATTTACAAAATTCAACAATCTGAGTTTCAATAATTTTTGAATGACGTTAGTTAGGCAAATATTAATTATTTTGTGGGAAAGTAATGCAAAATAAATAAACAGATGCTGGATAGAAGATATGAAAAAATGGACTTCACTTTTGGAGGAGTTAGTTTTAGGGCAGTGGTCGGTAAACTCATTAGTCAACTGTCAAATATCTACAATAAAATAATTAAAATTTTTGTTGAAAGCCAATTGTTTTTAACGTAAACTATGAAGGTAAGTGCATTAACATATAAATTAGAAAACCAGTCATCACGAAAAGCCACACACACAGAGCCGCATAAAGCTCGCAAGCCATGGTTTGCCAACCACTTGTATAGGGGATCCACAGAAGCATCGACGTGAATGAATTGGAGAACGCCAAACTTGAGCAGGAGCCATTCAGCTTTGAGTGGCATTCTAATCGTTTTAATCTAAACATAGCTGAGAGCGATAAGCTCTGGCTCGGCCGGGCGAAGATAAACTACGCTGAGGTAATCTACCAAGGAGGAAAAGAATGAAAAAACTCATATCATTTAGTCCCATAAGGTTAGCCCTCTAGTATAGTTACTCTATGGTGATACAAACGAAAGAAACTTGTGTAATAGTTAAGCAGAGGCGAGAAGTTGACATGGCAGCTGAAAGAAACAATTCTAGCATCTTTATCTTATGTGGTAAATATTCCTTAAACTATCGTATATTTATGGGTACTGTAGTTTTTCTTCCCATAAAACAGAACTGGGGAAGTGATGTTGCCTTATTTTTTGGGTCGACTTATATGCAGAACATAGGCTAAAACTTGAAATTCACCTCAAAATTTTAGGGGTCGGCTTAAATGCTGGATCGACTTATATACCAGCATATACAGTACAATAATATGCAAAAGTATCTTAAATTTTATGTTTTGCACGAAGAATAAAATTAGGGATACATAATTCAAGAAAAGGGTTCTGCTGCATATCTTGCATCACCGCCGCTCCGCCTTAAACAGCGCTAGAGCTCCTTTGCACGCTGCCCTTGCTCCTTGCGAGGTCCTGATGACCAACAGTTTAGAACAATCGCAGCCCAAGAGTATGCCTCTGTTCAGAAAGAAGGGGTGGATAGAAGGGTGGTCCGGGAAAAAAAAAAAACGATTCTCCGAGAATAGATTTCTAATAGCACTCATTATCCAGTACTGATTAGTGCGTTTTAAGTGTTAGTTGGTATCAAGATGATTTTTTCTTGACTATCCTACGACAAATTTGGAATGAGTATATGACTTCCTAATATCTATTATATATAGATGCTTCTCCGGATTCATTCATGTATATATATATAGATAGATAGATAGGATATTAATTCACAGGCTAAACCATTAGGGTCATTGATATGAAATTTTTACGACGCATTGGCCATAACGTGTAACCGCCAGAAAAATTGTGATTTTGATCCTCAGTGTCATGGGTTCGATTCCATAGGGCCCCAAAGTCCCGATTTTTTCCATTTAAATGCATTGCTTAGATTTTCCGGAATTTTTAAAAAATACTTCCCATTAAGGTAGAGAATCAAAACTCTAAAGAGTCTATATATATGGTCATGATCTATCGAAAACATAAATGACTTTTACGGAAAATATCCTGGGATCGATCCTAGGACGATGCAAATATCTGCCCTTTAAAATACATGGGAGTTGTTTTTCATTATTCATTTTGATGCACTTATCGAAATGAGGAAGTTCATTCTTGGCTAGATGTATTGTAAGAATTGGTTTAAGAAAAAAATTTTCATAAGACTGTACAATTCCTGGGTTCGATGCCAGAGCACAATAACTATTCTCTCATAAGGAATATAAGGGAAAAGCAGGACGTAGTTTGAGGCAGTTGCAGCCAACATTTCTGTTTGAATTTTCACACATAGTTAGAGGTGGTGATACTCTGTTAAGCTGCATAGTAAGATCACCAGGAAGGCTCGGGTTTGGTGCCAGACGAATAAATTGCAGCGAATTTTAAGAATATTTTCAATTAATTTTTTTTTCTTTTGAGGACCGTCCCGATATGAAATTGGTGTTGAAATAAAATTAGTGTTGTCGGTCTGCTTGCAGTATACAAGCTACATTTTACTTGTAATTTTATATGTTTCATATGTATGCGAAGGGTATTAAATTAAAATTTAGCATGATTATTCGTATTAATAAAATAATTCATAATAATGAACAATTTGCATACTCTGAATTATTTTGTGATAATAGACCAGTAACAAACTAATGACTGAACGGTAGATACTTATGACGTATTAAAGCTGCTTGTAATAAGAATTGTCCATAGCACAGGACTGTATTTACATGACATCAATAAAATTAAAACTAAGAAGATAAACAGAAATGGATAGTTTTAAATGACAATACAATACTGGCTTGTAATGTATCTTCTGTCATTAAATTACCTTTGCAGTAGTTGTATCAAATTGAAAACCTATCTACATTTTCCTTAATTTTTCATAACTTTTTGCTCCAAAGATAAGAATGATTGAATGGAAGGGTTAAAATTTTAACAGACAGCTGCATAACATTTTCCAAAACATGCGCATATTGTTTTCCATCAAGGTAGCCATCGATATTCCAAAGGACCCCAGGACCTTAAAAATTGGATTGCGCACACTGAGATAAACAATCACTATAACTATTCTGTTCAATAATAGATATATCGAATTAATTTAATAAATCCTATAATAACATCCGAAACTTCGGAGGATATCCACCCCCAGACATGCACAGAAAATCGTCCACTTCTGCCCCACTCTATCACATACTGGGGGTCGAATCAGCAGTTTCGAGGTCTATACACACGGACAGGGTCATTCGAATATGACGAAAATGTTTTTTCATCGCTTCGTCGCTGAAATCCTTATCTAAGAGCGCAAGTGAGCCAAAAACCATTCCTTTTCCCAAATCCTAGATTCATACAGGATACAAAAATCCACAGGAGATCTGCTGGGTTTTTCCTACGCAGCTTACGCAGCGGGGGGCATAGGCAGCAAGGACTTTGCCTGCAAGAATGTCGGAAGCGTGCAATATTTGATGCCTATAGAAATGCCCTTTTGGGAATAGGAGAAAGGGAAAGAAGGAATACCTGAAAATCCCCCTGAACCTGCTATGAAGAGGTCCCTCTTGTCCTATGCACGAGGTATTGTCTAACGCGGAAATAGTAGCCCAACGGGTGAAGGATATAATGAGAAGAGGACAATACCTACGCCCTGTATACTTCAGCAGATCCTCCACAGAGCTTCCTGGTGTCTTGGATGGAATGTATTATCTTATTCAACTTACCGATCTTGATTACAAGAAATGCTTCCTTAAAGATGGCCGTTAATCTTATTCGGTATGGAGTTATTTATACACAGAGTATGGGATTTAAGCAGCCAGTGAAAAATACATCGCTTATATCATTCATCCTGTGAAAAGAAGCGTAAATAGTTATTTCCCAAGCTCTGTGATAGCTCACAAGTATCTACTGTTCAATCATCGGTTTGTTGCTGCTCTGTTACAGCCATTCAAAACAATGCAATGTATGGAAAGTTTAGGGATATTCAAAGGGAAGAAAAAATTCAAAAATCGTTATTGACTGTCAGGGGTTTGAAACCCAGAGGCCCTGAAATTGCCTATTTTCCAATAGGAAGACATTGAGCCGATTTTTGGGATTATTTAAAAAGTTCTTACCGGAAAGATAGATTAATGTTATTTATGATACCGGGAGTGGTGAATATTTAACAGAAATTGTAGAGAATTCTTCAGAAATGATCCTAATTTTGATGCTAGGCCAGTGAAAATATGTCCAATTTAAAAAACATTGGAGGTATTTTTTTACGGTGAACTTACCTGTACGGTATAGCATTCGCGCTTTTTATATTGATAGATATCCGTATAATTTAGAAAAGCATTAAATTGTTTCCTTAACTATCCTGCATTCAACGCCAGAGAACACAAGATATTCTCCTATAAAGAATATAGAGGAAAAAGAGGGCGTAGGTTGAGGCTGTTAAAGATGTGATCTCCATCATACATACACACAGAATACGATCTTATTTTATATGAAAGAAAATAACCCAAAACTCCCTGAGGTCGACGCCAGGCTTATCCCGATTCTTCCGTAAGGTATACATTGTAGATATTTTAAAAGTTATTGTGAACTCCTAACCGATGAGATACACGATTATTTACCATGGTGATGATTAAATAAAAATACTTTCCAGATAGGCAAAGAATTTGAATTCAAAGTGCCTAGAGATATATAGAGATTGAGTCTCCGATTGACTACATCTCTAAGCACCTTGAAGGATATATTTGCACCGGTTTAAATTGGAAATCAGGGTCATTTTTGAAAAACTATCTAAAAGATTCAATAGATAATGCTTTCTCCTGTTGGATTCCTGAATTTTAATTCTGTCATTCCGAGAAGTTTTGTTTTTAATCTTGAAATTCGGTGCAATATGTGAAAGATAAGAATGCATTGCGCCAATTTTTGGAATAGAAAGAAATATTTTTTGGTTAGAAAGAGAACTCAAATTAATGGAACTAAGAGACATTTTTCAGATCTAACAGAAACAGTAGAAACTACTGCATTAAGTATAAATGGTTCGATGCCAGACCGGTGCAAAAATCTCCCGTTAAAAATATAGATATAGAGGTGCCACTTTGCACGTGGATGAATTTTTATACTATGTAATAGAAAAAAATTAGTTTGTAACCATAGTTATCTAGGGTTCAATTCTAGGTCCCCCCCAAATAATCTCTTATAACGAACAAAAGGGAAATTAAGGATGTATTAAATGACAGTTAAAGGTGTGATTCATATTTCAAATTTTGCACTTAGCTGAAAATTCATCTTCTGCAACGTTATTTAGAAGGATCAAGAGGTCCTGGATTGGGGAATTCGGAAATAAATTTTCCATTTATTACCGCTAAGATGCATGGTTGCTCTCCATGCTTATGACCAATTACTATATTTTTACTTAAACTTTACCTTTTGCTTGCAGAATGCAAGCAGCATTTTACTCGTGTATTCAGGCTGGCGCTGTGGTAAATAGACGCATTCGACCACTTTTAGTCCAAGTGTGACAGGTATGAAGAGTTCCTGGGGCTCGATTTAAGAAGAACATGAATAGGAACCTTGTGTTTATGCCAGCAGGAAGGATTGTGTTCTTCTTGTTTCATTGAGGGATTAGAGGCTCAGGCCTAGGTAACGGTACTAGGCTACAACGCTGTTGCAAGATATTCGCCCGAACCCTTTCCTTAAATTATGTATCCCTTATTCTTACCTTATTCTTCACGCGAAACAAAAATTTAAGATACTCTTGCTGCAGATTGTAGTTCACTGTGGAAGAGTGTGATTAAGAAACTACGGTTTATGATGATGCTGACTGGCAAGTTTAAAACCAGTGCTGTCATTCTAAGATTTTGTTGAATTTAATGAAGAAGTAGGAACTAGCAGCAATATTCCAATTGGTGATTTGTGTGATACATCTAATGAAACTGATTCTAGTTGTACTGAATGAGATGTATCTGTTATGTTTTCTGCAGCAGTGGTGAAAGTGAGCTCATACTTTTCCATAAAAAATTCAGTTTATTGATGGTATCGAAACTTGACCATCTTCTCCCTCATAGTAAAAATAAACACCCAAAGAAACACCTCAAGACTATCTACCAAAATTAATTCACAGCTAAAGCTCACACGTTAAAAGTAATATTGAATTTTATAAGTGGGAAAGTGGAAGATGCATACAGTAGAACCTCAATTTTTCGAAGTTGAAGAGACCCAAAAATTTGCACTTTGTAAAATTCGGGTTTTGTAAATTTGAGGTTATCTTTCAAGCAATCAATACCGATCCAGGTTCAGTAGCACAGTGCATAAAGTTAAATGGGATTGAAAGGAAGGTAATATTTCCATAAAATTAATTATACATCCAGTTTAATGTTTAATGCAATGGAGAGAAAATTCTAAACTTTTTAAATTTTAAAGTAATCATCAATTTTAGACTTTTTTTTTTTTTTTAAGTTTCTATGAAGGATGAAACTTCAGCACAGCCAGAAAATAACTGACTCTGCAAGAATATTTCGAGCTGAAACTGATGGAAATACAATACAAAGGGTAACCGTTTCCCCAAAACGTAAGCAGCTGGTTGTCATAAACTAAGCCCCTTCAAAAAGTTTTACTTTGGTTTTAGGGCACTCTCTGGCGCATGCTCTCTTTCCCACGAGAAGGTCGTGCGGACGACGATTGATGTGAGTTTACTCATCTAGCAATTGAAGGTCGAAATAGGAGAAAAGAGTGAGAATCTATAGCTTCAAGAATTTATTTCTGTTTAAATTAAAATTTCAGAAATCATGACTCTATCCAGAGATTTGAGGGAAAAGGTAACTAACTCATTCCTAAATTAACTTCTTAAAGGATTAAATGAGAATACTTTTAAAATATTATTATTTCTTCATCTTAAGATAAAATGTAACCTTGCCTCAGCATGATATCTCCGAAACCAACCATTCAAAAGCATTTTTCTCCACATATCCACTCAAAACAGAGATCGTCTAAGAAAGTGGCGCGGATATTGCTCTTGCGTCGCCATCGAAAAGTCGCTTCATTTGTCTGCGTCACAAATGGACTCAGGATTTTATTTCAGGTTCCTATTATGAAAGCTTCAAAGAACATTGCGGTATAAGTTGGACCGTGTACATAGTGGTACAAACAACACTACCATTTTCCTCACTTAAGGTGAAAATTTGCCGTAAAATAAGGGTTCGCAATTTTGTTGTATAAATATTGAACTGTGATCATTCAAACCTAGCATTATGAGGCATAAATATTAGGTTTATAATACTGCATCCTTTTTTACCTGACGAGTTTGCTCATTTTGGTTCAGGATTAGCTTGAGGAATTTTGCAAAAAATGGAAGACCGGCATTTTTCGTGAAATTTGGTCAACTTTGACCCCCTGTAGAATTGTAATGTGCAGGAATCAACAATAATAATCGCGCAGTTATATGCAGAATTTATTAATGCATTACTATATGAAGTTTCAAAGTCCGCGTTCAAGAAAACCATTTTCTTATTTTAGGCCAGCTTTTTTGGATTCCAGCCCACAGTGCGATGAGACGTACTTTGTTTTTAACGATGCTGTTGCGTGGCTCAAACTTGAGCTTGAATTTTTTCACTTGAATTGACGATTGTTGCTAATGTAGATAAAGAAATGCCATACTCTGAGCAATTTCTGTTTTTGCCTGCCCGCGATCATGTACTTCCTTGATAATGGACCTTTTGGTGACCAAACTCAGGGACTTCCTCTTTTTCTTGGTCAGCGATGTTTTATCCATTATTTTACTGATAGGCACCCTGTGTATCACAACACAGGCCACCTCGCGCAGAGAGAGATTCTGACTGAATGCGCAAACTTTTCCTCGCTTAGAGAACAACATTTTTCAGGGTGTCCACGCTTGCTCAGGAGAAAACATCGCTTTAGGTGACCCAAATATGTGCAGAGGCAGCGTGCATTATTTAAAATATTGTTAAGGTGTTTTGATACCTTACACAAAATTTGTTGACTTTTAAATACTCGCTCTTACATTTGCATAATGCCAAATGTTTACAGAACAAATGAGGCATCAACAACAAAATACGGAAGTAAATATATATAGAATGATGATACCAGCGATAGCATTGCGAACCGTAAGAATGCATGGATGATCATAAACAGGGATTTTATCACAGTGTAAGCACATTAAAAATCAAACACTACATGCATATTCGATTTTTCCACGTTTTCCCATCTAAAGTACATGGACTGAGGACCCTCCCAACATAGACGATCTGGATTCAGCTGCTCCTGTTTACGGCAATTGTCATCCCATTGTATTGAGCTAAGTGCGAAAAAACAATTTCATATACTATGTAAAGCCGCAGTTCATTCACTCCTAGGGACCAGCATCTCACTTCGTAAAACATTAAATCGAGGTTTTACGTAAAACTGAGGTAATTTTAAAAGTACAAAGATCGGGACCGGCGGAATGGTTCACTAAACTGTGTCATTTCATAAAATTGAGGTTCGTAAAAATGGGGTTCTTTATGTTTGTGCCTCATGATCTTTTGTTTTTTGTTTACTTTGGTACTAAATGCAGACCTCTGCAATTATCCGTGATTGCTCAGGAAATCACCAAAATTATTCAAACCATAAGCTATTAATTACAGTTGTACTGGGTCAGCTCCAAATTCTGTTAGGTTTATTAACTACTAAAAATAAAAAAATATTCTTAAATATTAACCACAGATTATTTTATATAATTGAGTTCAATTCCTTTTCTATACTTGTTTCCAAGAGAATTTTTCCCAACCTATTTAGTGAAGAATTGAAAATAACTTTAATTATTGTTTGTTACACCTTTAATTGGCTTTTAGTTATCCATTTTTTAATGGAAAACTATCCCACTTCATTTGGGGCTCTAAAAACTCTAAAAAATTGTAACTCATTTAGTTTTTGTCGACATTCAAAGGATACAATTTTGTCTCCCCTGAAAACACTTAACTCAGGATTCAACCATATTAATTCTTAAAGGTTAAGATACTTACCAAGAATTTCATTTAATAATCTTTCAAAGAGAGGATCCGCCTCCGTTTTGTCAACTACCGTCTTGATAGCCTTTTCAAGTTCCTGATGCATGACATTCTCTCCCGATGTGGAGAGGGGAAGAGTTTCCGGTGCATGCACCTCGGCAGTCTCAGCCTCACCTCCACATGACCAAATCAGCTGGTTTATATTCTCAGCTATTTTTTCGTGAAGCTGTCGATTATCCAACAACGATCCTATAAAAAACTATACATTAAAATAAATAGGACTGTGATGAAAACTGTCACCAAAATTAAGTCCACACCAAAATGATAACAATAAGCACAACAATGGGATGTCTATCATTGAGCAGCAGTTTACATTCCTGGGTACTTTCATACATCAAGTAAACTGCTAGCACTGTTTTAGCAAGTACAGTCCTGGCCAGTAGAAACACAACACCTCCGCAGCGATTTTGCAGGGAGTCGTGAACCCTCTTGGATGGACTAAGTTTGAGGGTTACCTGACAACTGTGTAAGCGGCAGGGCTCTGGGTAATGAGGGTGGGGAGTAGGCAGAGGGTAGTTCTTTCTCATCATTTACCTAAATACGGGACTCACAATCAGCATAGGAGCATATGGGAAGAAGGGCTCTGTAAATCAGAATGTTCCGTGGAACTTGCAGTCCGAAGGATCGGCGGAAACTAAGTGCAATCAAAATATGTTTATGGAGGTGTTATATATATATATATATATATATATATATATATATATATATATATATATATATATATATATATATATATATATATATATATATAATATAATATGTTTATGTTATACTTTATCCTGGGTAAGTACATTTCAAAGCTGCTGACTTGGGTGCATTAAATTTTAGGATGCATAGAATCTTTAAATATGCATTAAGCAAGTAAGGAATAGTTGATTCATAATTTCTTGAAATTATTTAACGCTATAGATTAAGATAGTAAATTTAGATATTTATGAGAGAAATTCATAATTGCAATACATGTTTGTACATAGCTTAAACTATCAATTATCATAACCAGCAATTTTATTAAATAAATAATTGAAGTGTTTATTTGATGGAATTGGTTCATGTTTAATCCTAAAGAAAAACAAAACAGTTTTACGTCCACAGACAACTCAATTAAAGACCAAGTTCGAAGATTTCACATTATTTTTAGGTAATTGGAACTAATATAAGACACCATTTATAAAGAAAAGAAGACGGTAAAGCGAGTAGGAGTGAGTTGAGGCATCTTGACGATTACTAATGCCAGTCAACTGAATTAGTCGATATAAACTAAGAAGCAGTGATGTCCACAGAAGATATAGGAGGATGGTGAAGCACAATAATATGGAATATCCACTTTAAAGCACACTCCGAGTGAATTGAGGAAGGCAAAATGAGGCAGAAGTGTGTGTCTTTAAGTTAATTTTCCGTGGTTTGTCTAATTAGAATCAGGATAACAAAAGAGTGCATACTTGCCAGAATGGCAAGGAAAAGGTTCAAGGAGCGGAGATTAAATTGAATTCGATGACCTGCAAAAAGCCTCGACTAGAAAACGGTATGTTCCTGAGATTCTGACCATAACCAAATCATATGCAACAAGAGCTGTCAGAAAAGAATACAATTATTTAGGTTGGAATATGGAAAATACTTTTTCACTGTAGCTATTACGGCGGATTACATTTTCATGTAGAATCAAAGTAATCAAAATCTTGAGACAATGCAGGTGTTTAATAACAATTATGCTATCCCTTCCTAATGGATGAATTTGTAGCTTACCTTCTATTTAATGTTTCTCATCATTGTTCGATTAGAATTCTTTAAAAGTCTGTCATAATATTTTTAAGTGAATTGAACACTGATTAAGAAAACATGTTAATCGATTCCATAATCCATCGCAATCAGATTTCTTCACAAGACAATTCTCTCCATACCCAGCATAATTTATGGGTTAGATGGAAGAGGACTCAATCTCGTCCGAATAAAGTCGTTTTATTATTATTATTATTATTTAGAAGAAGCCTCAAGCAAAGAGATATCCTTGCCTAATGAAAACATGGTGAGAATGGATTCCTTACTGATAAGATGTATTTTTACTTAAAACTATTTATTTTTAATTAAAAGCTTTACAGCAGCCTCAATGCTCGGAAATGAGGAATGGATATTGTTGGATCTTAAAAAAGACTGCCTATAATGCTCAAGTAAGATTCAAGCGAGAAAAGGTTAGTCTATCAAATGTAAAGAAAGTTAAACATTGTGCTCAACCATCAATGGCAACGTTAACAGCTGTTATAAGTTGTTACCCAGGAGTTTAAAGTTTAACTTTAAAATATTTTGACTGCGCATAGTTCCCGCCAATCCTTCAGACTACAACTTCTGTGGAATATTCCAATTTACAAGGCCCCTCTTCCCATATGCTCCTACGCTGGTTGTGAGTCCCGTATTTAGGGAAATCATAAGAAAGAAGAAGCTCCACCTTCTCCCCATCTTCAATACCAAGAGTCTCTTCCCTGCCGCTTATACTGTTGATACTAAACTCTCAAACTTCCTCCATCCAAGTTGTTCTGTGACTCCCCCCAAAATCACTGCTCAGGGTGTTGCCTTTCTATTGGTCAGGACTGTACTAGTGCCTGTTAACTTTTATTGATCACAGAAAAAATAACTTTAAATAATATTTTCAAATGTCAACAACATTTCAACTAATCAACATTTATATTTTAACTGAGTATACACCTATTTTGAAAGAAAATATGGCCACTGACAATCCTGCAAAGAAAGCATAATTTACCGATGAAACAATAGAGGTTTAAAGGGTTAGAAAATTATAAGCTTGGTAGTTAAATACAGGTATTTCTTGTTACAGCAAGGCAGTGCAGAATCAGAAGCAAGGCAGAATCAGTGCATTCAATTTTCATTCATTAATTTGGCTAGAATTGTTTGGTGATATTGCTGTCATCGAGATTTCAATGGTACACTGTCATCTTTCTCAGGGTTTCTGATGATCAGAACAAGGAAACAATCTATCTAGATTGTCAGTTTATAACAATAAAAGTTGTGCTTGGCAATAATGGCACCTGATGTGAGGTTATTTTGGCAGCTCAAGGAAGACCTTTGATTCTGATTCCATTCGACAGAAAAATGGGATAGTAATAGACTCTATGGTAATAGTTAAGGTACACTTCTTACCTTGGGGTCAACCATGACTTCAGACGATTCTTCAGGAGCTGCCTTAGTTTTCAGTGGAGTAATCATCTTCAAGGGAGTAGGCTTGGCTTTTCGTTTAGCTCTAAAAGAGAGAAACAAAGCCATACAATTAATCTTCTGAAGTATTTTTCATGAATATTTCATCTGAAAAGGAACTTGTCTGTGTTACGACATTAGCGTTAATAATAAAGCTCCAAACAGCAGTTTTTTTGCAAGCAACCCATTGTGTTTAAGTACCCAAACTGTGGGGGGTTAGGGTTCTCTGTGACTGAGCTAATGCAAGCGTAATTGTGCACAATATGAATTTCGGCAAATAAGTTGTCATCTTCAAGTGAAGAAGAGACCTAAGCCTGACCAAAGATGATAGATTATGTTTGTTCATTGCATTAATGATATAGTTTTCTGTATCATGCTTAGGTAATAAAATATCCATTACATGCTTTGCAATCACCTAATAAATGCTAAATCTATAAATATAAAACAGAAATACTGTGGGGGTGTTTGTCTTAGATAGGAGTCCAAAATGTTTGCCCAATTTATTTCAAACTTTGAATAGGTGCTCTCTAAGATCAGGAAGCAAGCACAGCAAAGAAAAGGTTACCACCACTGATCCAACAAGAAAAACTAAGTCCAAATTTTGGGCCGGCGAGCCTTTCTCTCGAGAAGAGAGGGAGAGAAAAGAAAGATGGAGGACATGGTCCATTACACTAGCTTGACTCTCGCATTTGGATGGAGAATTTTCGTTATTTATATAAAAATCATTTACTACTATCCATTATCTGCCACAAAATTTGATGTGTTAATGCATACTGTTGTCTTTGACTACAATCAACTGGAAAATAACTAAAGAAATGAATCGAATTGAATGCAGCAATCAAAGTAACTCTCACTTTGATTTTCGATAACAGATTATTAAATCATTTCCAAAACAATACAAATAAATTTCACTGAATACAACATTCGGTATCAAATTAACTCACATTTTGTTTTTCGAAAATTTATCATTTAAATCACTTCCAACGATTGATTATGCTCATCAATGTGAACAAAACCAGAAAATTTTCTCTTCTTTTTAATTTCAAATAGGCCAAAATGCACGATATCGGATTCAACAATGGCATTTGTCTTCAGGGGGACCGGTTGTTTATACCCACAAAATTTACAAAACATTTCGTGTATTCCGTATAAAATCTCAAAAATTCAATTGGAAAACAATAATACATGACCAAAATAAATATTTTTAATCATTTTCTCTGCTATTGGTTCTTGTCTCAATCTCGTGTGACCATTCTTTTTAATTTAATTTTACAAAAGAAATGAAGCCTACAGCAACAAAAATGAACTTTACGTTCATTTCTTACGGAAATGCTTTGACTCTTCTGGGATCGAAGCAAGGACGAAGTGTCACCATTTTTTACAATTGAGACACTTTCGTATTTTATATTTCATATATATATTTGAATGAAATGTTCTGTAAAAATTTCAAGTCAATCGACCAAGTGGTTTTCGAGTTTTGCGGGCACAAACATACGCAGGCTGAATTTTTATATATAAGATATGTGCATGATTCGGTGGATTACTATAATTTGATTGCTTTTACAAACCTTTTGTTTAACTTTCCCAATTGAAAGGCGTTCTATTATCAAGAGAAATAACTGAGGAATAAACACAAGGAAATAAAAGTTCCACAACTTCCACACAAAAAGTCATGTAACTTTGACAAAGTTATTTATTTCCTTGTGTTTAGTTACCTATGAAGTTCCTCAAAGTTAAAGCTCATTCGATTGATTTAAATAAGGAATATTCTTTTCTAGATTACCATTTCCCCTTACTCTCGTGACTCCTATAGGTTGTAAATATTTGTAAGAAAGTATATAAGTTCCTTCAAAATCTCAGGTACTTAGGATATTTTCTCCCTTCTTCTCTGAAAGCTCAGCTGGTGAAGTCTCTAATTATGCCTCACTTTCATTATGGAGACATTTTCTACCAAGACATGTCCGGTGAACTAACTCTTAAACTACAGCGAGCTCAGAATGCAGCTGTGAGATTTATTTTTAATTTAAGAAAATACGACCATATATCTGAATCATATGATAAATTAGGCTGGTTGAAGTTAGATTCTCGCAGAAAGCTACACATTCTTTGTTCATTCAACAATATCCTACACACACATACTCCCGAATACATCGCAAACGAATTTGTTAGTTTAGATTCAGTACATAACCATAATATAAGAGGATGCAAAAACTTCTTATCCCTCACCACCGAACTGAAACATTCCACAACTCTTATATCGTAACTGCAAGCAAGCTATGGAATTCTTTTCCGGCTAATATCAAGCTCTCTGTGTTCTCTCATTCTTTCAAGAGATATGCCTTAATTACCCTCAGCTAGATAGACTTCTGAATTAAAAAGCCACACTACTCCTTTCTATCAATATGCATTCACTGAACACCTTATTTTACTCCTCTATCCTTGCTTAAATCTTTCCTATAAATGCCCTGACATAAGCAATAAAAATAAATCTCCTCCATCCAATAAATACTGATTTTGCTCCTAATCTTCCTCTCAACGCATAAGATGCTTTCTTTGTCTTTGTACGTAATTATTCTCTCTCTTTATACAATAATTTTCATGTTTCTTTTTTTTCTCTTTTCTTACTTAGAGTTACCTAAATGTCTATGTTATATAAAATTTTGACTAGTACATACTGTATGCATTATTTTGATACTGTTTTTTATAATATTCTTTTATTTTTCCTCATAATGTATGTTTTCCTTGTTTTTCTATTTTGTTTTTTTTTTTTATGTTACTTTGTATATTGCTATCGCTTTTTAAATGTGAACTGATTCTTATTTATGTATCGCATGTAAGTACTTATTGGTAGTGTATTTATTTATTTTTGAATGTTTTTCTCTTTTCTTATCCTTTAGCTTTTACTATCGGTAGGTTTGTGCAGGTTTTTCACACCCCCCTTCCTTGTGAGTGTTTTCCTGCAGTGGATTTTTTTCCCTAAGAATCTTTTAGGTTTTTTCCGTTCACAGCGTTTGTTTATTTTCCTATCATCGTCTCCATGAAGTACCCCATTCATATCCCTTCATCGACAAACTTTTCCTTATATCACCGTCCACAACTAACAATGGCATTTTCAAGAAATTCTCGCTCTCATACAAAACCCCTAAAAGATGCCTCCAATATTAGAATATTAGTAACCTGTGACCGCTCCATTGAAGACCCTTTCTCTTTCCTCTTTCACCCCCACGGAGAAGCTCCCTTTGTTTCCTTGAGAAGGAAGGTATGAATGGTACCGATTAACTGTTATGTAGAGAAAATCATTGAAAGCAGATGTTGCACCAAAAAGAGAACTTGCCATAGAAACCCTTAGTAATAGATTTAAATGTATTATTCATGCATGAGCGTATTATGTGCAAATATTAAGAGTGGAGTTGCAACAGCCTAAAATTGTTCACTCATACCTTTTTCCAATGTTGAAACTCTTAATCGTACTAGCATTTTAAAATTTTTGACGGAGAAGGTTTACATTAAAGGAATTACATATTTGCAAGTATATTATTCAATTCTTTTTACGCTTGACTCGACTCTGCACGACTAGTCCTTCTGATTTCATTATCCAAAAGAAATTTTCGCCCGTAAAATATAAAGCTGTTTGTTAAGAGACTACAGGTTAGATAGCAGTGAGTCCAAAATGATCGGAGCCCTCCGATGGGTATCTATTAAGAATATAACTTGTAAAGACAATAATTATTAGATACTTTCCTTAGCTGTGATTTTCAAGACGAAATACGTGACGACATGATCCCTATTCTCAACAATCATGATTTTCGCAGCCAGATGGTAAAAAGATTATCGCGAGATTATCGCGAGATTATAGCGAGGAGAGATGGCCTATATTGCTATCATCTTACCTATAGTATAAGGTGGGTAAATAAGTAAATTATTTAGATAGTTGAGTGTTTCACACCCTCTGCAATTAGCCTTATGAAGGCTCGCGGATGGTTAATTTAAATGTATTTCTAACTTAACTATCTTTCATAAATCTGCAACACCATTATTATATTTATAATATTAGTGCTAAGTGTTACTCATATCATACGACCATAGTTACATATATATAGTCAAATCATCATATATTTCAGTATATCTTTTTAAGTAGATTAATAACGTATATTAACTTCATATAATAATGGTTCTGTAAAGAACCTTCACTGTATTGAGGTCTCTCGGTAATTCAGATAGATAGTTAACATCATAAAAAGTTACATCTTGGATGATCATTTAAGTAAAGAACCCGCAAATCAGTCAAATCAAAGTTCCCTGCTAATACCAATGACGCCCAAACAACTTTGCCAATTTCACAAATTCGTTTTCAATATAAACAAGCACCATATTTCCGCTTTGAGGTCCACTATCATCCAATGTTATTTGTAATAGCAGGTATTATTTAATTATTACTCCATTTTTATTCTTATTACATTTTTTTCTAATATTTCCTACTTCCGTTGACCTAATTTACAATAGATCATATTCTCTTAACTATTGTATCATAATTAAGCATAATCTTTACGAAAATGTTCATCCTGCGGGCATGAGGAGCATTAACTTTCATTCTAAATCTGCATTGATGGAAAATATTTTGTTAGGAAGAAATATTAGAAGCCAAAGTAATTCATGTCCAATATTTTATGTAGAAGAGCAAATTACACTTAAGATTCGAGCCGATTTAACGAAATACAAATTTAATTCTTTCATAACACAATACTGCTTCTACCGCAGCAAAAGCAATGACTTATAGTGAGTATTTATAAAATTTATAACATCACAAAAGCCTTCAAAACGTGCCATTCATAAAGAGGAAGACGAATAGCACGCTCAAAACAGAGAATCTGAAAGACTTGCCCTTCTCGAGTTATGCTGGTTGATTAGGTGGTAACTTTTTTATGCTGTTTGCTGTACAGTCACATTTTTGTCCATGAATTTCACTGGGTTTGAACCAAGATCATTCAGATAGATTCACATAATAAATATATTTAAATATCACTTTTATAAATTATAAGCTTCATTTCTAGTGTCTGGTTGTGTACATTTGTTTGCCAGAAACTCATGAATCGAAGTCACAAAACTTTGAAATTTTGCACCATATCAAAAGTCCATGCCACAGAAAGAATTGGTTACTTTTTATTAACTCAATCATCTTTGGTTCCCATGAGAGTTCCACAAGCTATTGTGACTTACATACACAAAAGTAAATTTGCCAAAAATTGATTTTGATTACACTAAGCAATATAAGGGAAAAGTAGGACGTTGTTTGAGGCAGTTGCCCCCAATATTTCTGCTTGAATTTTCACACATAGTTAGAGATAGTGAACTACTGTTGTGCTACATAGTAAGTTCACCAGGAAGACCCTGGTTGGATGCCGGACGTTTAAATAGCAGCAAATTTTAATATTTTCAATCCTTTTTTTTTCTTTTGAAGACCCTCTTGATATGATGCCGACTTGAAATTAGTGTTGTCAATCTGCTTGCAAAATGCAAGCAACATTTTACTCGTAATGGATTTATAATTCCTTCTCGGGATTCAATCATGTATCTATTATATATAGACGCTTCTCCGGATTCATTCATATATATAGCCAGTTAGATAGGATACTAAACTGTAAGAAATATTGCAATTTTGAACCTCAGTGTCATCGGTTCGATTCCAGAGGGCCCCGAAGTCCCGATTTTAC
This sequence comes from Sympetrum striolatum, assembly GCA_947579665.1. Lineage (NCBI taxonomy): Eukaryota > Metazoa > Arthropoda > Insecta > Odonata > Libellulidae > Sympetrum > Sympetrum striolatum. The sequence goes on along the minus strand of OX388346.1, from coordinate 19,387,547 downwards.
CCATTTGAAAGCATTGCTTTGATTTTAGGTAATTTTTAAAAATACTTCCTGGATAGGTACAGAAAAAAAACTCAAGGAGCCTATATACATAGTCATGTTCTATTGAAAACATAAGTGACTTTCACTGAAAACATCCTGGGTTCGAATCTAGGACAATGCAAAAATCTGCCATTTAAAATACATTGAGGTAGTTTTTCATTATTTTTTTGATGCACTTATCGAGATGATAGGAAGTTATCGCTCAGCTAGAAGATGTATATTAAAAATTCGTTTAAGAAAAAAATTATATACAGGGTGGCTGCAGAACAGGATGTTAAAAAATCAAGGTCATTTTAAGGTTTTTCCAGGTCAGGTCGAGGATTTTTCAAGGTCAAAAAAGGTACAACAGAATACATTATATTTCTATAATAAAATATCAAGAGACAGTAACATTTGGGTTCATTACATGGACTACTCTACACTTGTGGAATATTAGCTTATACAAATCATTGTTTTATTTTCTTCTCAATTTCTTCAGTCAGTCTTGCTAATTATGAAAGATATTCAGCCTTTTTCTCTTCTAACTCTCTAATTTCCAGTCCATTTTTTTACATTTGATTTATCTTCCTGTTTCTTGTTTTCTTCCCTTGCCCTCTTAAGAGATTCCCGATAAAAACTGCTTGCATTTTTATATGCATGAATGAGTCCAGAAGTTAAATCCAATTTTCCGACCCCACCCGCACGCTCTATAGCACCATATATGCCCCTTTGAGCAACCAAGCTTTGTTCGTTTTGGTTCTCGACTTGACATTGGGTGTTTATAGAGAACCCACGCTTGAGGGTAGCATTTCCATGACTTAAAAATTAATACCATTTTTACACATCCTAAGAAATTATCACAAGATGAATCATATTTATCATTAATAGTGGTCAACCAAAATGTCTAATTGAGTATCATCACGTTTAAACATTTCCAATTCATTTTGGACACGAGAATCCACATATAAATCTGTGAATTCGTGTTTTATCCAATCGGCTTTTGTGCCCGTAATTTGGTAATTTTCAACAAGAGACTCTAGACAAGCTGCAAGTCTTTCATGGGCCAGAGTTGGCTTGAAAATGAGAGCAGGGTCGAGGCAAGATATTGTTACGATTTTTGTGGACTCGATGATAAGTGAGGCTCGTTTTAAAAGAAACAACAAACATTATTCCTTAAACTCAATTGAACAAGGTCAAATATCAAATTACAACGCGTAAAAACGATCCAGCTTTTTGTTCTGTCTTTCTCTCTCAACAATCGTCCCCCACCAACACAAACTACGTTGCCAAAACAAGTCCCCCACTTTCCAGCTTCGTAACAATATATTCCTAGTCAATGGATACTTCAAAGGTGATCTTTCCAGCAGTTTCGCGATGACTGTATCTAAATATAAGTGTACTTCAGTTTTGAATTTAATTATTTATTCCTCAGTAAGTGACTTAGAGACTTCGTTGAACACATCTTTAGTTGTAAAGTCTAGCACAAACATTTTAGGTTTGAGAATGTTGTCAGTCATCGTCAATGAGTTTCTTTTTGGTTTCTCAAAGTTTTGCAAAAGAAGAGGCATTACATAAAATATCTGGTTTTACGACTCGGCCTATCAAAGAATGTGTTTGTTTATACAATTCCTCGTACAAAAATGGTGTCATAGGTGCATCAGTCTGAATTCTCATCAAAAACGGTTCTAAATCTGACGTGAGCAAATAGAAAAACACTAATTTTGCTGCAAATAGTTTGTCATTCACCGCATCCTTAACAACCTTGAAGCTATTTGAATGAGGTTCAGTTTTGTTTTCAAATTGAGAGGGTTGTTTATGCATGAGGTTTCGGAGTTTTCGCGTAGGGGGTGCTGGCACTGAGCTTGGCACCAGTAGTTGAATGAGTGGTTTATATTGGATTAAACTAGAATAACGAGTTGAATCAGGATTTTTCAAAGTTTTGCAAAAAAATCAAGGCATTTTCAAGGTTTTTCAAGCTCAGCAAAAATTCAAGGTTTTTTTTAAGGTTCTCAAGGTCCTGTGGCCACCCTGTATATAAGACCATGCTGTTCCTGGGTTCGATGCCAGAGCACATTACAATTTCTCACATAAGGAATATATGTGATAAGTAGGACTTTGATTGAGGCAGTTGCAGCAAATATTTCTGCTTGAATTTTCATACATAGTTAGAGATGGTGATCTTCTATTGCGCTGCATAGGAAGTATCACCAGAAAGACCTGGGTTCGATGCTGGGCGGTAAATATATCTCCTATATAAAACACATTGGGATAGTTTTTCCTTATTTGTTTGATGAACTGATCGAAATGATAGGGAGTTCTTGCTTAGATAGAAGATGTATATTAAGACTCGATTTAAGAAAAAAAATTATATAAAACCATGCTGTTCCTGGGATATAATTCTTGTTTTTTCTTCAGTTGCTTTCTTCACTCTGAAAAACTGTGTTACATATTTAAAGGCAGTGGCGCAGCCAGGATTTGCTAATGGAGGGGTCAAAGGCTGCCAAGAAAACGAAAAACGCCTACCTTACAGGGGCTAGTATATTCATGCCCGCTACTTACTACAATATATGTCAATGCTTTCAAAACTAAATGCATTGAAAACTAGAGGAGTTTAACGCTTATGTGGCCAACTTATTACACTTTACAAGATATTAGTTTACATAAGCGAACTACTGGAAACTTATCATATGTAAGTGTTGTTTGAATTTCTAGTTTGGATACGTCCAATATCTTTTAAAAACTCATTTTAATAAACATTGCAAATATTGAACAGTGATCATTCAAACCCAGTATAATGAGGCACAAAGATTAGGTTTATAATGCTGCACCGATTTTTACCTGATGAGTTTGCTCATTTTGGTTCAGGATTGGCTTGAAGTTGAAGAATTTTGCAAAAAAATCAAAGACTGTCATTTTTCGTGAAATTGGTCAACTTTGACCCCTTGTAGAATTATATGCAGAATTTATTCAAGCATGATTAAGCGAAATTTCAAAGTCCGCACTCAAAAAAACCATTTTCTTATTTTAGGCCAGCTTTTTTGGATTCCAGCCCACTGTGCGATGAGCGACTGTTTTTAACGATGCTGTTGCTTGACTCAAAATTTATTCACTTAAATTGACGATTGTAGCTAATGTAGATAAAGAAATGCCATACTTCCGAGCAATTTTTTTTTGTCTGCCCGCGATCACGTACTTCCTTGATAATTGACTTTTTGGTGGCCCAACTCAGGAACTTCCTCTTTTTCTTGGTCAGCGATGTTTTATCAATTATTTTACTGATAGGCACCCTGTGTATCACAAAACAGGCCACCTCGTGCAGAGAGTGATTCTGACTGAATACGCGTGACTTTTTCTTGCTTGGAGACCATCCAACCATTATTTTTCAATCTTTTACTAACCAGTTAATATCCAAAATCCCTGCAACAGCCTTAAGCATTTTAAGTTGTTGCACTCCAATTTAGCAGCCAAGATCTGAGCCCAAAACTCCCCAAGTCGAAAACAAATTCTTATCATGCTCTATTCACTCTCTCTCTCTCTCGTCCAAACAGAAACCAGATACTCCTGGAAACTGCTGATCTATAAACGATCCCATGTTGCGGATTCACGATATTATCAGAAAGCTTGATGTAGAGAGAAAAAAACACGGCTATGTCTTAAAGCTATTATTTTTGCGAAAACAGTAATCGAAATGTTTATATCCTAGGAAATTTTTAGTGAAGTAATTCACAGCTGAAAACCAGAGCCGTGGAAAGATCCCTCGAAAAGAGCAAAAAAACAGATTTTTCAGGTTACCCGCCAAATTCCTTGATTTTTCCAGGATGAATGAAATTTCCTACGCATTCCAGATTTTCAGGTTGGCAGACACCATTTTTTCACCAGCTCACATTTTACAATATAATTGTTGCTTCGAAGGATTGTAGTAACAAAATAATAGGCGCAAAGCATTTCACAAACAAAGAAGAAACTTAATAATTTCTACATTCCTTTTATCTGAAGTGAAACTTGATTTAGAAAAGAAGCCTTTGTATCCAGGATCATATATTATTCAAGGTGACAACAAGCATAAGCAAATAAATACCAGCCCTAAAACTGAGCTTAATTTTGTTTACTTGAGATAGCTTTCCCGATTTATCACCCTTAAGACGCAACCCATTGTTCCTATTGCTCGCAAGGGGGAAAACATCGCTGGAGGTGACACAAATATGTGCGAGGCGGCATGCATTAAATTGTAAAATGTTGCTAAGGTGTTTTGATACCTTTTACAAAATTTGTTGACTTATAAATACTCGCTCTTGCATTTGCATAATGCCAAATGTTTACACATCGAATGAGATATCGACGACAAAACACTGAGGTAAATATATAGAATGACAATACCAGCGATAACATTGCGATCCGTAAGAATGCATGAATGATCATCCACAGGGATTTTACCACAGTGTAAGCACGTTAAAAATCAAATTTTACACTCATATTCGATTTTTCCACGTTTTCCCACCTAAAATACATGGGCCGAGGGCCCTCCCAACATAGACAATCTGGATTCAGCTGCTCCTATTAACGGCGATCGTCATCCCATTGTATTGAGCTCAGTGCAACTAAACTATTTCAAATATTTCCTAAACCTGGGGTTCAGTCACTCCTAGGGACCGGCTTTTCACTTCGTAAAACATGAAATTGAGGTTATACGTAAAACTGAGGTCATTTTACATGTACAATGATCAGAACCGGTGGAATGGTTCGTAAAACTGTGTCTTTCGTAAAAACAGGGTTTTACTGTATTTAACGAGTGGAATTCTAAAGATGGATGGGATGAATTACGAGGGAGGTTCCAGTCTCTGAACTTTAGAGGGCGCAGAGATCACAGATTAAAAATAAAGGAGTGTGAACAGAAAACCGATGTGGTGAAATATTCTTTTATCAATGGAGGTATAAGGGAATGGAATGCATTACCTGGAGAACTTCTCAATCCAATGCCGGTGAATGTTAAAAATTTTAAAAATAAGCTTAGAAGATTATGAAATTTAAATTGTTATACGTATGTATAAGGCATAGCTTTAACCACTTGCTATCCTTAGAATAAGAAAATAGTTGCATGCAGTACAATTAAATATGTAAAAGCCGACTGTATCTGTGTTTTGTGGAGGTGCTTGTATATTGTTTATCTGACTTGTTTGAAATACAGTAGAAGTCCGTTATAACGAGAGCTGACAAAAATCGGAAAAGTACTCGTTATAACGCGATACTCGTTATAGCCGATTTCTAACAGTAAGTCTAATTAAGTCCGTTTTCTTGAATCGAAGGTCAGTAAATGTGTCCGAATGGAACTGTAGGGCTTTTAATTCCTACGCAAATGCTTCAGAATGCGTAAAAGAGTACGTTCGCGTCAAAAATATTATATCATTGACTCATAAGCCATAACCAAAGTGCGTCCTCTAACATAAAATGTGGATCATTATTGCTAAATTATCGTCGAAAGTAATAATATATCATTAGATAATCGTATTAGTTAGGATTTAGTGATTTAGCTTAATAATTAAACATGGCTTTCCAGTAGTGTAAGTAGTTGGAGTCATGCTGGTTAGACGCGAGTTTTTCTCCGGTGCCGGCAATTCGCAGCTGGTGAGAGCAGAATTCCTTCTCCTATACTCTAATGGACACATTTCTCCAGCATCTGGGCACTAACTCCGAATTCAGCTCAGCAGATCCATCGACAGAATCATTTTCTGTATTTTTTTTAAACCCGAATGTTTGAAACACTTATTCACACTTTCGGGTGATATTTTCCCCAGGCCAATGCAAACCCATGGATTGCCTCCAGGACATTCCATTTGATGCGGGTTTCTTTTGACATTAACTTCCTCATTAACGTATTAACGACGTGTGATCTAAAATGCCGCTCTGTTGCTCGAATAATACCCTGATCTAATGGCTGTAACACACTTGTGCAGTTAGGGGGAAAGAACACAAGCTCTATGTTCATCAATTTAATGACGGGGTGGGCCGGATAGCGATCCATGAACAGCACATTTTTTCTATTTCTCCCTCCAATTTTGGCATCAAAAGCATTTTGCCACAGCGTAAAAATTTGTCCTGTCATCTATACTTTGGCGTTAGACTCGTAAGTACAGGGAATATTTCACTGGCCACAAAAAGCTTGGGGACGCACGGATTTTCCAATACTTATTTATCACATCCAGTCATGTTCGTGTAGAGGAGGACTGTAAGCCTCTCCTTACTCCTTTTTCCACCTTAGCAGCGGTCGCCCATAACAGCCAAGGTTTTTTCCGGCAGTAAATTGTAAAACAGTGCTGTCTCATCCGCTTTGTATATGTCCTAATTACGTGGAGATTAATAACAGTTTGTCACACTAAATACATGGCCTATCTTACAATTTATAGTATTTAAACGATAATTTGCTTGGAACAATTAAACACAATGTATTCAATTCCACAACTTTTTAATTCCACCACACCCACGACCGGTTTCAACTAGTTATAGCCATCATCGGTTATAGTAACTAGTTGAAACCGGTCGTGTGTGTGGTGGAATTAAAAAGTTGTGGAATTGAATACATTGTGTTTAATTGTTCCAGTAATGGAATTCTACAAAGTGACGGCCGCTACCATTGAGATAATTTGTTTTTCGAGGATCGACTTGAGAATTGGAAGCCAATTATGTACCGCTTGCTCATTTACTTAACTGGATTCACCGCTAATTATGTGGAGTGATCTCTTCTTCCTTTAAATCAGTTCAGCCAATCATCCGTGCTACGGAAATTGTCCAGTTTCATGCGAAGGGCAAGCTCTTCAGCTTTTGCTTTTATCATTGTCCGCTGATTGGAATTCCTAGAGATCGCTGCTGAGTGAACCATTCTAATAGAATGCACTCCAACTCCGTATTATCCGCTGGCCGTAGTTTTTTGCACACTCCTGGAGTATTTTGCATCATGAATGCAAACTTAATTTTTTCTTTGTTCTTCAAAATCATAAATAAAGTCGACGATGACATGCCATACCGTCTGCCGATTTTGGATTTACTCGCGGTTTCTCTTTCGCACAATTTAAAATTTCTTTGCTAAATCTAAAGCCTTTCTTTTGCTCTCCATCACAGAACTGTCACACTAGAAACTCAGTTATTGGAAAGCTCTGAACAGACTCACGTCTAATGATCGACTGATTGAAGAGCGATGGCCATCATGTGGAACCCCCAATTTATATCAAATTTCATTCTCAAGATGTTTTTCATTCACACGCTTCATAACTAATGAATCGGCGCGAGGGAGAGGTTACCCTGTAAATCCGAAACAGCGCTGCTTATATCTCTTATATCCCTTCCATTAGACGGTTTGGTGCCAAGTTTCGAGTGAAAACAAATCCCACAGGTGGATGCCAATAAAATGGAAACTCGATTCAACCTGCTGACTAGAGGGATTATCGACGAAAATAAACAAGATTCAAGGGGATAAGATATAGGAGACGTGAGGGACAAAGGGGATAGTTAAAATCGTGAGCCGTCTTCGATTACGAGATATGCCACCTGCAAGGCTAATATAGAACCGTGACACTCGTTATAACGATACCTCAGATTTTGATCACTCGTTATAATGGAAGTAACTCCCTATCCTTTTTGCTGTGAGACGGACAACGTCCAATGAATCACTCGCTATAACGCAACTCTCGCTATATGCCGTACTCGTTATAACGGACTTCTACTGTATTGTACCAATGGGCCTATTGCTACTGTTAAGATGTGTACTGTCCACAGGAGGTTTTTGGAGGGGTTTCCCTCCCGTCCTTGGGCTAATGCCGGACAGTTTGTATTGTTATATCCCCCTCAACCGTTGCCACCTGGTATTAATACCAACTTGCAGCATTAAATAAATAAATAAATAATAGTTAGTACATACCCTGATCTCTTTGGGGTGTATAAATAATCCGGTGCACTCTTATGGGCATCCTTATCAGTGGGAGATTGATGCGATAACTGGCTCCCAGCATTCTTAAAGGATGGGGTGAGTGTTGCAGATTGTTCCAAAGGGCTTTCTGCAGCAACCTCTGCTCTTGTGATGGAGGGATGCTTCTTTAGTCTACTCTCTTCTGTCTCATGACAGCCAAGAATATCAGATACAAACTTGTCCAAGGAAGTTCTTCCAGTGGGTGCCTTTCCGAACTCCTCACCACTAAACTTCACCACTTCATCACTGCATGCTTTGTCTTCATTATACACACTTAGAGTTTCCACTGGCCCAGTCTTTGGGCCTTCACTAGTGTTTTTCACTAAAAGGGACTTATCACAGGGAGAGATAAATTCACCAGTTTTTGGGTCTAGAAGGCTACCATCCTCTTCTTCATCTCTCGTTAAATTTCCTCTCTCTGAAGATTCGCTTTGAAGCTGAGAGGCCTCAATCCTCTGAACTGTCACTGGAAGACCAAGAACATTACATTTTTTAGTTAATCAACAACAGCACTTTCGATTAAAAACAATCCATATCATATACCTTAATTTCATGACAATGCAAATACTCCTGTATGACCAAAACATATAATCATATAAGCTATATAAATTGTCGTAAATTTTTACACCATAGAACGGTAGACAGGAATACATAAAATGATTATGTTTGTCTCTTGATTATGAAGTGAACCTCTAAATATAAAATTTTACAAACAATATTTCATTTGAGGCACATTGACTCGATGTCACTACTTAAGGTTTAAAAATATATTCAGCCCTAAAATGAATTTATGCTGAGAATTCAAACTCATGATTGTGATTATATTTCATAGCACAATCACAGCAAGGTGATCTTTGGCAGCATTGGTTACTTATTACGTACACCAAGAGGATTAAATTCTTAAAGGAAGATATCATTAGTATAGTTTAAATGCATTTTCGATTCCAACTATCAATCCTATTGCTAGCCGTGTGCTATTATTTCTGCTGAAGGTGACAATATCTCTAATCAATATGCATTTCTTGGTGTTGTGTGCAGCTATTCATATCAATGTGTGTTAATTCCGCAAAAGCTATGCACATACGTGAATATGGCTTCAATTTCTCTGATGATGTTTTAAAGAGCAGCTCAGCAATATCTATGGGATGTAAGGATTTAAAGGTTTCCCACATAATATTATACTGTGCACTTCTAGCCAGATGGCTCAAATATATGATAAGAATCTCATGAGACAAAACCAAGGGTGATGATTTGTTTAATCCTCTGGAAGATATGTGGGACCTTTGGAGAGGGAATACAAAATTTACACCTTGAAAATAGACGTTTATTTCATGCTCAGCTGAGAACTCAGTCAGATCAAAAGTGAATTATTATTGGGAACTAAAAATCTTTCTTTCCTGAATATAAGCCCAAACTTTTCACAAAGCACTCGTCATGTAATGGCATAGAGGGGGGGGGGGGAGTCCGGCCTGGCGTTACGGTCCTGCAACATGGGGGGGTAAAAAATTGGAGAATTTTGTGTCACGTAATTTGTGTATGACCCCTATCATACTATCACTGCCAAGAACATGGTTGAGATAAAAGTAAATAAAAGGCAAATTTTCCTCTGAAAAACATTCTTTTTAGAAGAAAAGGTGGGATGAATCCATTACAAAACAAAAAACATAAACCTTAAGAGAAATTTATTCTAAACAACAGATGCAATTTCATATAAGTACCTGATGCAGTAACATCTTCCAGAGGATCCTGAGACTTGAGAGTAAGTCTCTTCTCCTGCATAAGGTGAGCAGTGCGACGATGGCGAGCCGATGCAGGGGAGGATCTTGACTTAGAGCGCTGGTGGCATTGGGAAGAATTCGAAATAAGTCCACCGAGAGAAGTGATGTTACTCTGAGGAACTCCAACCTAGAACACAAGAATCAAATTCAGATCCTGGATTTAGACAATTTAGAATTGTAAATATCAAAATCATCATTGTTCTTTATTTTATCCCAATGATTAAACAAGACTAAAATGATAACTTTAATGTAATGGAAAAATAGATCTCTGCATGGGCCTTTCTGACTGCCTGGGTAATGCAGTTTATACATGGGCTCACACGCATGATCATCCATTCATCATTGCTCATTGGGCTTAATGAAATATTTTACTTAATTATTATTTCATACAAATAATATCATGCATTTATTCTTACCTCTCTTCTCTTCCATTTGAACTTACTCAATAATCTTAATTATTTCCAAATAAAAATAAAACATGGCCATCATTGGTGTGATTTCCATAAACTAAATGGTGAAATGAACTACTATACGTATGAGGTGGATTCAAGATCTCTGACTTATATTTTCACAAAATCAAACAAAGAAATCTCTGTTATTTCTCAACCTAATCTCAATGCACAGCTTTTCCACAACATCAATGCCGCAGATGCAGCAAATGCTTCTTCAGGAGTTTGTTTTGACCACTAAAAAATCACTCATGCAATAGCAGTACGACTGAAGAATTTGAGACCATGGAAAGAGACTTTCATCTTTGGAAAGAGCCAAAGATACAACCTTGAGACCTAACACCACGTTATGAAATAGCAAAATATTCAAAGATACATAAACTATGTTATCTCAGGACAAATCACAAAATACATAGAGCTTTGCATTCAATGGGTACATCACAATGCATTTGATTTTTCTGTAATGTGCTTAGAATTTAAAGTGAAATATAAATACAAATTGGTAACAAAAACAAAACCGACTATAATTTATAAAAAAATTTGAAAAAAAAATTCTTCTTTCCCACAGATTGAGAGCAATTTCCTAGAGCAAATCAGGCAAACGCTTCACATGTTAATTATTTTTTCCTTGATCAATATTGTATTCCACAGAACCATAATATTATGAGGACATTGCTCTCATTGAGGATAAAGTATCGATTTCAAACCAGTTTTCAAGATTTTGCTCGCAACAAGCAATTTACGAGTATAATGTTTACTGTAGTGAAGTTATAGAGATGGCAAAATAACCGAGTAATAGTTGCCTGACTAATGGTGGCCCAATTTCATGGTAAATAAACAGCATGAATATAATCAAAACAAAGAAAGATGCATTAAAATGAGTGGACAATTATCTATTATCTAAATTATTTTATAGTCATCACCTTAGACTAGCAGAATGCCCAAACCTCAATCAAAACATTTTTCTCAAACCACAGGGAAACCATTTCCATTGTTATCCCATCATGTTTTCTTGAATAGTAAAGAGTGTAAAATAGACCAAGATGGCATGTTGTAGGTGGATGCGTGTCACATGCGCTCTAATGTTTTTCTGAGTTATTGTGGCAAAACTTACTATTTCCACCTAATTTTTACAGTTTCTCTAAGTACTTCTTTGATGTAACACTGTAATTATATTTAAAAAATCTGTAACTCTATACTTCCAACCCAAAGAAGTTCTGGGATTAAATTAATAGCAGGAGGCAAAACCCTAAACTTCCTGATGAAGTCCACAGCAGAAACTCTTCAGCATCAGGTCATCAGAAAACTGAGTTATTCCTAAATTATCTCTGACTGCCAATTCTTCCAATTCCCTCCCAAATATCTCCTTCGAAAATCAAACTTCTTCTTTATGTAATCACTCGCACTTCAAACCTCTCCTCATGAAGTAATTCATTTCAAAGATGTCTCCTGATGCTCCTCACCTTTACTATGCATTGGAAGTCAGCCAACATAATTCCCATCCACAAGTCAGCTCTAAAATCAGGTGTTCTAATTACCATCCTATATTAATTTTACCCTTTTTCTCCTTCATCTGTGAGAAAAAATCATCTTAAACCGTTTATATTACTGTAAATCACCTTATCTCTCTCCCAGCCAGCATGTCTTCCTTCCTTCCTGACTACTCCTGTTTAACTTATTTAGCAGTTTAACCAAAATAATGCCATAAATGCGATCCAAAATAAAGCACAATTAGACACAATTTACTTAGATTTCTCCTAAGCTTTTGATTCTCTAGATCAGGGGTTCCCAACCTTTTGGCAATTTCGTACCACTTGAAAGTTTTAGAAATTTTGGCATACCAACAGTCCTATATTCCTACAAAACAATCTTTTAAGCCGAACTTAGTCCAATATTTATCAAACTCAATAACCTTTTCTCTTTCTCCTGTTTTATCATTGGAATATTGGTAATACAGTGGTACTATCAGTTAAAAGTAGCTAAATCTGATACTGTCTGAGTGGGTGAATTAGTTTCTAATTGCTCAGTTTCAAAAGGTTTATGTTAATGATGAATACGAGTGGTAAGCTGTGAAGTGGATTCCTTAAATAATATTCCCTGAAATAATAATTAAATTTGAGGTAATATTAAATACTAAAATAACAGAACTCCTACAATAGTTCTTGCCCAGCAGTAACGATGTGACTTTCAGTCAGCTCATATAGAAGATTAGAGAACATTAAAGATTTACATTAAAATAAACAGTTACCTGTGTTGGAACCGTGATGTTCACATGAAACCTTTGACCGGCAGACTTTCCATTGAGAAGATGTTTCACTTGATCAGGCAAATAGTTTCCACAGCTGCTTTTGAGCTGCGATGCTGCATTCTCCGGCAATTCTTGAATATGTTCATGAACTGTTCACAAAAAAGTCATAAAATATAATTATTGTATCACACAAGTATTTCTAAAAGCAGAATAATACATGGAGACTGTATTTTACTAATAGATTAGTAAACCTCCCGCAAACATGATGGAATATAAATTGTACTAGATGGCTAAGATAGTAGAATATTTTAACCCTTGATGACGACGATGGACAATGAGGGAAAAAAAAGGTTGGGTTGTTGCCCATCTGGGTCCAATGGATCCTTACTTGTATAATTTTTTCCACCAAAGTTTTATAACATTATTTTAGCTCTTTTAATGAAGTAACATTAAAACATCATCACAATTATTATTTTGTTGAATTGGAAGTCAATGGAGCACAACAGGATATTTTAGACCAATAAAAATAAAATATTGTAACATTTTATCTTCTAAGTAGTGAGATTAGGACATTTATTTTGAGCAAATCAGATATTTTATTAATACATACTTAATCAGATACATATTTAATCATGCCTGTGTTTTAATACAATCAAATGCCAATAATGTTTCATATTTTATTCTATAATAATAACAAAAAATTTGTGAATGATCTTGGCATACGCTTTTGGTACATCATGAGCAAGTTGAATGTGTCTTTTTATAGTCACAAAAATGACACCTATCTTTCTTGTTATGTTTTTAAGGCTGCTGTAGCCCTCATCCGAAACGGCCATTTCAAGCCTGTTTTATTTCCCATTTTTAAGACATTTAATTTCGTCTCAGAGATTCGCAGTTTTCAGCAATCGCAAGAAAAAAGATTGAAGATGTGCATTTAGTTTTTAAAATTCAAAGTTAAGTCATAGAAATCCTTCCAAAGACGTTTCATTTCATTAAAAGTAGCAACTTTTTCAGCCAAATTTACTCGCTTATTTTGAGCATATTCGAAAATTGAAAAAATAAAAGCAACCTTCAAACCTTGCTCTTAATGTATGTGTAAAAATATTAGGGGGTCACAGATAAAAATCGGCTGTAAACTGGGAATTAAAACACCTCTGTTTTCTCCTATCAAGCAGATCGCGCACCCTCTAAACGGCCGGGAAGTTGTGGAAGGGACTTTTAAGGGAAGATCTCCACGAGATGACTGAATAAAAGCGATCATGGTGGCTGCCATACTCGTATATTTTTTCGCAGACGGGCTACTTGCATTGCGGAGGGAGTTGATTACAAAGTATTGCTGCCTTTGTGAGTGACCATGCCTAGATATACAAAAAGGGGACATCTTCGACTAAGTGCAAACAAGAAAAAAATACAGGGAAGAACCTGAAAGAATGGATAATGAACAGGTCTTTGACAGAATGTGTAATAAGTTGCAATAAAGCAAAACTTTGATATCGTTAAGTTAAATATCCTCCTTGCTTAGTTAATTAATGTAAATGTAAGTTAGTCATAATTAATTTGTATGCCCATTGATATTTCTTAAATACCATGGTTTCACACATGATTTCTCAAAATTAGGAAAGCTATTCTCGTTGAGCCATCTGACTTAGACACTCCTCATGACAAAGGGTGTTCATCGCAAACCAATGATTATTTCTCCCATGAACCTCAAGATACAGATCATTCCTCGCAAAGAATGTCCTCTAGGTAAAATATCTTTACAAGACAAGTTCATTTTTCATACGATGTTTGTATTTATGCGTTTTATTATGATTATACAATTTTCTGTAAAATATTAAACTTTTCTTCCGAGAGAACATGATATTTACTGAAAACTTCTTGAGGGAGGGAGGAGAGAAGAAGAGGAGATTTTACAGCTTGCGCTTGCAAGCTGTAAAACGGGTGAAAAATGGAAAGAAATATCAATCCATAATGTTGATACTGATATGTTTTAGAACTTTATACGACAAATTTGTCATTATATTATTCTCGCAATCAAAGTGGTATAGCTCCAGTTTCAATCGAATTCTTCGTTTCAGAGTTAGCAGAGGTTTACATTATTACCCAATGTATGTGAAACTACCAAAAGACAAAAACATTTTTATAATAAATATGCTATACACATCCTTAACTAGAGAACATTCAGAACAAAATCTAGCCCCAGAAATAATCAAAGAATACATCTTACTGTCTAAAGTAAGTAACCCAACCACAATAAACTTTAGAATCTTCTTCATAACTCAAAATATCCTAATTCAAAATCTAAAAAATCTGGCATATACGAAATATCTAGTCAAGATTGCAACAAAGTAAACATCTGACAAACGAGACAAAAATAGAAACAAGTTTTAAAGAGCCCTTGGCCTATTTCAAATATAATCTAAAAAACAAGTCTATCGTTGCACTACACATACAGGGCCATGATCACAAAATTAGCAAAGAAAACTTAAAACATAAGATCTGTTCAATATTCGTCCAAACTTGACGTGTACAAAAGCCTTTTCATTCACAGAAACAATCAACACATCATGAATAATGACCCATCCCTTCCTCCCTGCTGTTCTTTCTTATTGACGTCACACAACAACATGTATAATTACCCCTCCCCATACCTCCCCCTCACTTCTTCATTATCACCAAAATACACATGGAGAGTAATAATGCTTACAATACTTCAGTCACAATTATCCCCCATGGTTAGGGTACTTTCGTATGATGGGTTATTCGCCAACAATGGCTATTTGGAACTTTTTTAGCTCTTAATGTTAATGTATAATAATTCTATAATTTTTAGAACTGTATGATGATATAGTTAAAACTTGAACAAATTGCAAAGTAAGTGCTTAAAGTAGTAAACATTAATGCAAAATTGAAACTTTCATGTAACTAAGGGAATGTGCAGCAGCCATTAACCTCTTCCCCGACGAGTTTTTTTTTCATATTTATGACCAAAATAGTCAACTTTTTTATTCCAGTTTTGGAAGCATTATTAAAATACAAAGAGATCGATGCCTTTAATTATTTATTTGGACTGATAGTTTTCATGTTATTGCACTTAGAAAATTAATTAAAGTGATTACAAAATTCAAGAAACCCTCATTTAGATTTTTATTATATTCATTTAAAAATAAACAGTAAATTAGTGCTGTAAAAAGCAAAGAAAGGACACGTTTTAATGTTTTCTAATTATTTGTATTCACAAAAATCAAATTAATATTTGCACTAGAGTGGTATGTTTGAAAACATGGAGCAACACTCATTGCAGAAGTATCTTATCTCCCTCCTAATTGGCTCTAGCGTTTTGCTTTCGGCAGCGCGATTCACACTGTTGCTGTGCACTTTCTTCTTCCCTGCGTGTGTGGCAAAAGGGTCAGGAAAGTGGTTTCCTGAGAGGCAAAGGGTACAGAAGAAAGGCGTACTACTCTGAGGGAGGTACCACGAGGCTTATATAATTCAATCATGTTTTCGATCTCTTTCAGTATTCCTCATGTTCTCCTCCAGTCTATTTTCTACAGAAAAAGGAATTCAATACAGTAACTTTCAAATTTCATCTATACCCACTTCTGTATTCAATGTACTCTCATCAATGTACTTCTTCACTTCTTACGGGGTTTGCATTTGCAGAGATGACAAGTTTTCTATATTGTGACGAAATTCATGAACTGGTCGTCCTACATTTGAATCTTCACTGATAACAGAGGAAATACCGTATTTGACGGCATATAAGACACACCTTTTTTCCTAAATTATGTCTCGAAAAATTTCCCTGCGTCTTATATGTGAAGGTACAACCTCCACAGGTTAACTTTCAATACTGAATGCCATTTTTAGCCCAGATGGTCTATACTATCTATTTCATAATTGCATTCAATGATTGTGTTAATATTTGGCTTTTACAAAACGTGACAACTAAAAGAAACTACATTTTAAGTTATTGTGGTACCACGCTTTCGCACGGACTATTAAAACTTTTTTTCCTTATGAGTGGCCAACTTGATGAGGGTGCATCTTATATGCCGGTGCGTCCTTTGATATTCTGCAAGCTTTGTCCATCTGTGAATGGGATTTGCTTGAACTTGTATCTAAGTTTGTAGCTAGTGCTAAAGTAGAATCATCCTTTTATCATATAATCATCTTTTTAATGATGATAACAGATCATTTTTCATCCCTTGAAGTCCTGAACCTTGGGGGCTGGTGCTAAATGTGAAAAGTGTCAAATAATCCTAGCCAATGAGTTGATGCAAGCGCATGGCACTTGGACGTCATAAACTTACATCCGAGCCTGTTTCATAAGGATCGGCTACAATTTCCATATTTAAAAATTTCTTAACGTCAATTCTGCCAAGCATACTTTTTATCACCACATTTTCTATTAATCGCTTGGCGACATGGAGCAGCGCTTACAAAAATCCACCACAATCCCAGGGTAGCAGGTAAATTGAAAAAGTTTTTTCAGATTCCATATCAAGAAGTCTTGTAGATTGGCATGGTATACGATATTTGATACTCCATCACCTAGTTGTTTTCCTTACTTTATCTCAAATTTTGGCCAAAAAATGGTTCCGCCATTTTGCTGCTTTAAATGATCAAATACTCATTTAACTATATATACTATATTCATATCCAATACTTAGAGCACAAAAAATTCAACAAAGCGAATGATAAAGAGTTCTACTAAATTACTATAGCTTTGTTTTTTTCTGAAAGTTTTTCTCAAAAGTTGCTACAGATCGACCAACTTGAAAGTTTAATCCAAGGATCTCATTTAATGTAAACATTTTTCAAGTTTGAAGCCCTGTATCTTTTCACGACTGAAAATATTAAAAACAACAAGCGGATACATAAAATTTAATCTTTTGCAATAGTTATGCTAAGTTTCAATTTCAAAAAAACTATTTTTGGCACAACATATGGCCTTTTACTATTTCAGCACATTGTGTGCCATCGTGCTCCTAAGTTCTGCCTATCGCCGCCGAAGTTACCTTTCTCGGCACCCATTACACCTCTTTTCCAAGCATCAGAAAAAGAAGAACATACTTTCACCAAGTTAATTGGTCATTGTTAGCAAGAGTGCAAATATGCACAACGATATAGTAACACCTGGGAAATTTAAAATCACAGAATTTGCCTATTTTTTACAAATTGGTATTACTTCAGAATCGACTTTAAAAACTTTGATTCCTCCAAGAATCGATGAAATTGACCCATCCTTAATATCTGTTATATATAAATGCTTCACCGGATTCATTCATGTACAAAGGGATATATATAGGTATGAGTAAAATGTAGCTTGCATACTGCAAGCAGATCGACAACACTAATTTCAAGTCGGCAACATATCGAGAGGGTCCTCAATAGAAAAAACGAGGATTGAAAATATTCTTAAAATTCACTGCATTTTATCTGACTGGAATCGAACCCGGGTCTTCCTGGTGATACTTACTATGCAGCACAATAGAAGATCACCATCTCTAACTATGAGTGAAAATTCAAGCAGAAATATTGGGTACAACTGCCTCAAAGGATGCCCTACTTTTCCCTTATATTCCTTATGAGAGAAATGTTATTGTGCTCTGGCAATGAACCCAGGAACAGCATCGTCTTATCTAATTTTTTTTCTTTAACTGAGTCTTAATATACATCTTGGATGTCAGCAAGAACTCTCTATTATTTCGATAAATGCATGAAAGAAATAATGAAACACTTTCCCAATGTGTTTTATATGGCAGATATATTTATCGCCTGGCATCAAACCCGGGTCTTCCTGGTCTTACTTACTATGCAGCACAACAGAGGATTACCATCTCTAACTATGTGTGAAAATTCAGGCAGAAATATTGGCAGCTACTGCCTAAAATGACGTCCTACTTTTCCCATATATTTCTTATGTGAGAAATTGTAATGTGCTCTATCTATCTATATACAGTAAAACCTCGATAACACGTACTCGTTTAACACGAACCTCTCGATAACGCGAACAGTATCACGGTCCTGGCAGGGATGTATAGTGTCTTACGGGGTTTTGTTGTTTAACACGAATTTCGGTTATGACAAATTTCGAACAGTTTCCTTCATCCCTTGAATAATATAGTTCGCTTAAGGCGAACTGCCTGGCAGATATAGAACCATGGCTGGGAGGAAAATACGTTGCCTTGGTCCATCGTTTTGAAACGATAACCCAAGAAAATGTGAGGTATCAAATACAATGTAAGACACTCAAGAAGATGCAATGGACCCAATGAGATAGTAAGACTGGTAGGCAAGGAGTGACTCAGGGAGATAAGTTTGGATGAATTTTCTTAGCCTTCTCGTGTCGACGACTGTGAGTGAGTCTTTACTGAACAACTGTAGCTACAGGAACAAAATATCCTTTTGCAATGAGCAAATGAGTATTGATCTTCAAACGAAGCTTAAAATATTTAGTGAGGTGGAACGCGGAGCACGGACAAAAACTCAGATTGTCCACGATTTTGGTATTCCAAAATTCTACATTGTCAATGATAAACAAAACTCGCGAAAAAATTGACGTAGCGGCTGTATCAGGAGGTGTTGAGCAGAAAGGAAAGCGCATGCCTGGATCACATTTTAAGGACCTCGAAGAGGTTTTAATGGGATGGTTTAATCACGTCCGAGCAGCAGACGTGCCTATACGTGGACCCATCATACAGCAAAAGGCATTGTCGATTGCATCTAGCTTGGGAATGAATGACTTTAAGTGGTCCAGTGGCTGGCTGTGGCGATTCCAAAAACGCCATGGAATCTCTTCGCAAGTGTTATGTAGGGAAGCAAATAAAGTGAACGAAGGAAATGTCAATGAGTGGCTGGCTGATTTTAAACTTATTCGAGAAAAGTACTCTCCTCGAGACGTTTTTAAGATGGACGAAACTGGTGTATTTTATAACCTCTTGCCAAGCCGCACTCTGATCATCAAGGGAAAGAAATGCCATGGAGGCAGCCACAGTAAGCAGCGATTGACCGTTGTTCTCACTTGCAACTCGGACGAAAGCGAGAAGTTACGAGGGTGGTTGATTGGAAAATCAAAGAGCCCCCGATGCTTCAACCACATCGATCTTTCAAAGCTGCCCTGCGAGAACACCCACCACAAAAATGCATGGACTGACGGCACTGCATTTCGTGAATGGCTCGTGCGATTTAATATACGTATGGCTGCTCAGAATCGTCATGTATTACTCACGATGGACAACTGCGCTGCCCACAACCTAGGAAAAATGGAGTTGACTAACGTCAAGGTTTGGTTTTTTCTGCCAAACTTAACCACTCGTTTGCAGCCAGATCCAGATCAGGGAATCATTGCTCTATTGAGGAGATATTATCGGACTTATCTGGTACGAGCAGCGATCCTCGCAGGGGAAGGAAGTGGTAAATTAAGTTGGACTGTTTTGGATGCTGTAAGAGCGATTGGAGCAGTTTGGGAATCTGTTTCTGCAAAGCATATAAAAAGTTGCTTCGATAATGCTTGCACCCATAGTGATGTCGATTCTGCTGTTGGACAAGGAGTGGCTACTGAAAAGGACACACCTGAGGAATAAAAGCTTTCACAAACACTTTCGTCGACAAAGGTAAGTATCGTGAGAATATCTCCGCAGTTTGAGCGTTGATTGTATCGTCTTTAAAACAGTTTTAAATTGAGTTTTTGCTTAAAATTTCCAGGTTGAGTTAACGTTTGAAGAATGTTTGGAGTTTGACAATGATCTGGCCATATGTTCCTTTCCTGACGAGGAAGTAAACGCGAATAACGAAGAATCATCCTTGGATGAAAGTGAGGAGGAGTCGCTTGAGCCCGTGGAGAAGTCACAACGGCTCTAAATACGCTCCAACAATATGCAGCCATGGCAAATGTTTCCTGGACCTTTTCCGATAACTTGAATTGGATTAGACTGCATGAACCATTTGCGCCTTACTCTTCAGCAAAAGAATTTACATGATTTCTTTAAAACCTAATAAGTTAAAATTTTGACTTTAAAAACTGGTTATTTTTTTATTTACATAATGACTGTGGTGTAAAATAATTTTTTTTACGAATTTATTGTAATTTTATAGCAAAAATTAAACGAGGGAATGTATTTACCTACCAATTGCTAAAGAAAGACTTAATAGAGATTTTTGTGAGCGTTACTTATACGTCAACATCATAATAAACGTCAGTATATCAGCAAGTATATTCGCACTTTATTGCCGCGATACGGTTAACACGAATTTTTTCTTAACACGAACACTTTGCCTGGTCCCTTGAGATTCGTGTTAGCAAGGGTTTACTGTACATGAATGAATTCAGAGAAGCATCTTCATATAATAGATATATAATAGATACATATAGATAGGATACTAATTCACAGGCAAAATCACAAGCGTCATTGATTTGTAATTTTTTACAATGTATTGGCCATAACGTGTAACTGCAGGAAAAATTGCGATTTTGAACCTCAGTGTCATGGGTTCGATTACAGAGGGTCTCACAGTCCCAATTTTTCCCATTTAAAAGCATTGCCTTGATTGTAGGGGAATAAAACAAATACTTCCCAGATATGTAGAGAATTAAAACTCAAGGAGTCAATAGATATGGTCAGGATCTATCGATAATATTAATGACTTCTAAAGAAAATATCCTGGGTTCAATGCTAGGACGATGCAAAAATGTGCCTTTAAAATACATTGAGGTAGTTTTTCATTATTTTTTTTGATGCACTAATCGAAATGTAAGGGAGTGCTTGCTTTGCTAGAAGATGTATATTAAGAATCAAATTAAGACGAAAAATTATATAAGACCATTCTGCTCCTGGGTTCGATGCCAGAGCACATTACAATTTCTCACATAAGGAATATATGTGAAAAGTAGGACGTCGTTTGAGGCAGTTGCAGCCAATATTTCTGCTTGAATTTTCACACATCGTTAGAGATAGTGTTCTTCTGTTGTGCTGCATAGGAAGTACCCCCTGGTCTATCCCCCCTAATGATTGGAAATAAGGAACAGGATAAGGATTGTTCCTTATTTCCAATCTTTATGGGGGATTTTCTGTAACACAGTAATAAGCCGCATAGGGTCAGTACGACCCTAACATTTTTCTCTATATCTTTTAGACCCCTTTCAATATTTTACAAATTTCAAATCAATTAATTCAATTTATCATAACTCGTAAATTATCCTTAAAACAAATATAGCTATAATTAATTATTGTCTACTTTAAATGTTCATTTATCATAGAACAAAAATTTCTAACCTCAAACATTACTTAATTTTCATGCTATGATATTTCCTCTTTCAGTTTGCCCATAGTCCTTCATTTAGATGCATTAGTGCACCATTTATCCATGTATCACATATGGACTGAGTTAATGAACCATTAGGGTTTGAATTTGTACATTTAAAATGACCAAAAAGGAATAAGAAATCATCTAAATCGTAACAAAGGAATTTGAAAGAATTCTTTCAATCAATGCAGCTACTAATTTTAACACCCTATCACAACATATTTCAAGAAAGTACATCGGAAATTTCACTGCTTATGACTAATTGTTCCTTAATTGCTACAGTAACTTTCCATTATTTGTTTTTATTTACAATTTTTCAAATCTTCGCAATTGTAACATTTCTCTCACACCTAATGACTAAAATTTACTTCAAACATAAGTGGGATTCATTCTATATAACATTAACACTCAAATTTTCTAAAAATTATAATGCAATAAATAAGAAAATAGAGCAGTTTGACAAACATATCTTAAAGGAACACCAAGCAGTTGAAGACAAATTGAATACTACTCGAACTACTACAAGAGAATGGAACAAAACAGTTACAACTCATCAAGTCTGTGGGTGTACTTTATAAGGACTTGATAGGAACCAATGACTTTAAAACAGAAAATTTCACTATAAATTCTTTATAAGAAATTACCATTATAAGAGACCAAAATCGGTTAAAAGCGTTTAATTTAAACAATTTAAATCATATGAACGATGAAGTAAACGTAGTCATCTCAACTCACCTATGCTGTGTAAGATAGTATACTCGTCAAGAATATTTTGAAGATTTTTCCCATAAACCTGTGTCCCAAATTTTCTTCCACTCTGAGCAGCTGCAGCACACTCTTTTAAATGAGGACATGTTTCCAAGAACAATTTTGCAGCTTCGGTACAATTCTGCTCTTCTATGAAACCTAATTATAGATAAATGAACGTTTTTATATAATAAGTTTCGCATCGTTTAAAATGTAACTCAAAGAAAAAAGAACGAGTTCAATAAATTAGAGATAAATTACACACATAAGAAATATTATTGCCGCCAAAACATAAAAATGTTAGTCTAAAACGATCACTTGCAGTAAAGTAAAACGATACACTGGAAAAAGTTGATAACGCTTTTCTTCGAATCACATATAAGGTCACACACGAGCAACTGTATATTCCACTGAGTGAATAACAACATATTCATCATGGGATGAATACGGCTTTGATATCATGCGATTAGAGAAAGGCTTGCCTGTTTATCACCATATTGAGGTCTAAATTCTTCCACTTCTTTGATTGCAAATATTTTTTGCAAATTAGAACGTGAAACATTCTTTTCTAATCATAATGTTAACTACCAAATAAGTAATGCAATTAGATGGTTGGCTGAAGGAGTTAGATTAATTCAAGCTTACATGATACTACATCTTTTGTTGAATCTAATGTAAGAAGAAATACCGATTCGTCTATTCAAAGTGATAACACAAATAATAATGCCAAAAACAAGGTAAATACTGATATACTAACCTAGTACCAGTCTTGAGATTTCAGATGGCAACAAGGCTTCCATGACTTAAGACAGCAGAGTAAATCGCAAGATATGTTAAAGGTTAATTAACCATCATGAAAAATAAAAGAAAGCACTACATTCTCCCACAACATTTTTCACACAATTTCTCAACCTATCCTGCTCCATATAGCTGAGTTAATGGCGCGAAGGAGCCTTATTTTCGCTCTTCAGTTGTTGTCTTTACATCCTTACCATCTTTATAGAAATGATTTCTATTGGCGGTTTGTTTCACAATCAAAGGTAATAGATGAAAGCAGACGACGTCATTGTTTCGAAGGATTGGTGGATTATGTATTTGATTATGTTTGCTATGGTCTAGTTTGGTGTATTTTTTGTTTCCTCATTCAAATTAAATGTCGTTAACCGTCTATTCTTCGTTTTTTATATCCTTTTTGGTGCGTGTGGCTGGAAAATTCTGAGGAGTTTTGCTATTCCTAGTATGTAATTTAATAATCATTTGGTTGTTATCTTTTTCATGTGTGCGCAGGATTTGTTTGCGGTCAGTTTGATAGTTCCATTGCTTTCGGCACATCTGAGAACTTTGGGAGCATCTCATATCTTAGTCGGCTTCACAAGCACGATTTATGCCCTATTACAGTTTTTTTGTGGACCAATTGCGGTAATATTCCTTTAAAGTAAAACAAAAAAATTAAATATGAGCAGTCAATATTTACGCCAAATTATTATTATTCTAGGGAAGCTGGAGTGATATCAAGGGAAGGAAGTCTGTATTGGTGACCTCACTTCTCGTTTGCTCGGTGTGCTATTACACATTAGGATTAACAGGCCATATTTTAGTCATTATTTTTATACGGATTGTTTTAGGTATAATATTGTTCAATTAAACATTCACCTTTTGTTGTTTTTTTATTTCTTCAAACCGTTTAAACCTCCTTTTTTGTAGGAATGATGAAACACATTCAATCCTTAACCAAAGCCATTATAACTGACGCTGTTCATAAGGATGACCTTGCAAAAGTACTTGGGCGGTGCAACGCCTTCTCAGGAATAGGTTTCATCGTTGGGCCAGCAATTGGAGGAAACCTAGCAGAATTAAAGCACGGATTTCACTATGTTTGCTGTTTAACAACCCTTATTTTTATAGTGAACACTAGTAATTTCAGATCACTTCAATATCTTATAATTCCGCTCTATCGTATTGATAGCATTTCAGAGAATAGTGCTTAGATGGTTTACAACTCGTTCATTCTTTTTTGCAGGTATTGCTTACCTTTTTATACCAAAAGCAAATAATGAAGAAAGGAAATCTTCAATGAGACCTATAACGGTGAAAGGCAGCTTAATTGCAGCTGTTAATCATCTGCGATCAATGGATTGGGTGCATTACTGGGATTCCTTTATTTCTAAATTCATGTTAGCCCTTAGCTTATCATTGCTATACTCTAATTTTTCTCTTTTGATACAAGAGAGATTCAGTGTTACACCGTCAGTGGTCGGCTATATAATTTCATTTCAGGTAATTACATTTAATAATTTTACTGATAAAAATTAAATAATCCGTAACATATTTTGTATAATACTTGACTGAAGTTTCATTGTTGATCAGCTATAGCATTGCAACATATCGACAATATACTCATCCCATTTTCACAGACATGTTTGTGAACAGTTTTCAACAAAAAATTTGCCTTCACAATAGTCCACCCTCTCTTGCGCCCATCTTGTGTATCTTTTAGCACACTGATCATCCTCTTCTTCCTATACTTTCTATCTTTCATTCCATAGTCAGTCTTTTATATCCATTTTTCATAAACAGCACAAAACCATTATATATGTACACTTTGGTTTTACAAGATTGTTGTAATCCAAAGCTGTAAAAGTAATCAATTTTGAAAACAATCATTAATGTCAAACTTTGGCTCTGTATTTGTTAGTAATCTTTGTTAACCCAATATCTCTCTCTCTCAAACCTTTGCACACACAGCCCATCTGGTCTTGGGATGTTGTAGGTACCCACAAAAACTGAGATACATTTATTGCCCTTTGTGGGAACTGAAATTTATAATTATTGGACTAATAATTAGACAGAATGCAAATTTTTCTAGATGTAGAACACCCTGGAAAAGTCAGATTTTTGTAATGGTTAGATATTGGACACCCTGTTTACATTTAGAAGATAAGGGCTGGATCACATCTTGCTGCAAAATGTCAATGCATGATTGCGACTCAAGCGCTTAGTGTTGATAAGTTTGCCATAGGAAAGGTTGATAACGACCTGATTCCTAAAATACTGGTTCCAAGTCTTGATTTTTATTGCTTTTCAAATTCTATCCGATTTCCACACGCTCATAAAGATTTCGAAAAAGTCTGAAAATAAGATGGCCAATCATCTGCTTCCTGTGCTTAACTA
Organism: Sympetrum striolatum; assembly: GCA_947579665.1. Classification (NCBI taxonomy): domain Eukaryota; kingdom Metazoa; phylum Arthropoda; class Insecta; order Odonata; family Libellulidae; genus Sympetrum; species Sympetrum striolatum. The sequence continues at coordinate 19,361,870 of OX388346.1, read as the reverse complement.
TTCTATTCTTGATACAGAAGAATTTGAAAAACCTTTTCCTATTGTATAATATCAGGGTAATCGAATGAAAGCCTTAAATATAAAAAAATGATTTACTTAACAAAAGTGGAACACGAGTATATAATTTTTTGACATATGGAGTTCAACACATGCCCTCCTTTTGCTAAGAAGATTACTGCAGAAAAAAACTCCTATGTTCATGTGTGCAGGCACTCGCTGGTGCTCTCTATCAGAACAAAATTTCTTTCCCCCAATCGCCTCTTTGAGTGATGGTGTTCACTTTGAAATCAGTTTACTAAGGTGGGTGTGGAATGGAATGAAAGTGTAGGTCAGAGATAGCACGGGCAGTATGTTGCAAATGACACCTTTAGTCAGGCGTACACATTGCTTTGCATGCCAAAGATAATATTTTTCATACCGGAATATGATGATAGTGGTGATGATGTTTCCCCTAAGTGTGTAGTACTCAAAGATAATGCCTTGTTCATCCCAGATTTTCCATCGCAATGGCTTCAACTGGCTCTGGGTGTCATGTACCAGGAGCATCTGCGGTCACATTTTTCTGAATCTTCTACTCCACTTGTTGGAGTGAGAAACATGCATCACCATACTGGGCCTTCATATAATGATAGATTATAATAGATTTTTACCTTTCCTGTGCAGAAAACGTATGACAATGTTGTTATTCATTGGTGCATCTCATTAGCAGGGCATCCATTTTAAACTGATACTGTGGCAACGTTTTACCTGTCTGCAGTATGCTGTAACTTGATCGGCCTTCTTTAAAGCATTGTTAACAAAACTGCCAACCTACTGATCAATAGTGCGAAGATTCGATTATTTTGTTACATTTTTATGGTTTTCATTTGACTTCCCCATGTGTATATGAAAGTGCAACATGTTTCAAGTTATTGCAAGAAAATTATATCCTACCAAATATTAATAAGAGTTCTTAAAATTTTAAAAAGAATAGGTCTGTTGTAACAGCTTCATTTGTTAGAAACAGATGGAAAGAGTATATAAGGCATACACAGGAAAGAAAAAAAGAATTTTTGTAGTTAAAGTATATCTAAGGATTGGAAATTATGGAGGAATGTTGCAAACAGAAGAGGCAGCAAGACTGGTAAATCATAAAGGTATCCATCCTATTGTGTATTTTGATGACATTTATAAATTAGTCTTATATAACCCTTTGAATTTTTGCTTAAAATTTCCAATTATTACAACAGCTGTTTGGAATTTAACTGCCATTTAGCTGTATATACAACATCCATATTGATAAAAATATTATATTTCATTCGTAAAACTAAAGCTTTCCACTATTTTCAATGTAATTTCCATTTAAAATTAGTTAGTATTATTAAAAGTGCTTCGACTGCAGGGGTCAATTTGCAGACCATCATGAAATTACTCGATAAAAGCTACTTCTTCAAGTGAGTGAACAGAAGGAAATCTGATGGAGCCTTGGATGTAGAGGGTATGATCAAAAACGTCACATTTGAATCACTAATGATAATGGGCCTACCACTCCTGAGTTCATCGTCAATTTGTGTTCTTCCATCTTTAAGAAGTTGGATCCACTGAGGCACAGCACCTTAACTTATAATGTTTCGTCCATACACAATTCACGATGAATGTCTGATGCTCTTTGCTTGAGGAATCACAGATATTTTGCCCAAAGAATCTATCATACCATGAATTTCATATTTGGCAGGATTTTCTGTTCCCTTTTGTGTCGTGTTCTGTGCATTTTGTGAGGCTAAAATGAGCAAATACATAGGGGTACAATGTTCCCACTAGAACAGCTAAATGCTTTTAAGAATCGAAGATTGAGCAGAAATAAGAGTCAACGGCAATTAATTTCCATTCAGTATTGGTACATAACTTGTGTTTAAGCCATCTATAGGTTTTTCCATTATTATTTACTACCGCAAAAATAGTTTCAGTGGATTGATTATATTTTTTGAATGAAAAAATGCAAAATCTTAAAGTTTAAGAGTTGTAATTTACAATCAATAGAAGAAGTTTTAAATATATCCAACTCCATCAGGAGAGAAGGAAATAACTTAGATCCAATTTCATTGGAGGTTTTATTTTTCAACTGGTTTTGATTAAGATCTAGTCATCATTAGGCCTTATGAAATAGATCTCGTAGCAACTCACTAGACCTTTGTCAAAAGCAGTCGCAATATAAAACCTTTAGTGGAATTGGCATTTCACCTCACCACAAGCTGTAATTTGTTGCTATATTTAAGCCAGATTTGGTTTCTGCGCTTATATTATTGTTCTAGTTTATTTAGACTAACTCTATCTGAAAATCAGCATTCCCAAACTTTATGGACTTAAGTCCTATTCATCGTCTCCTCAGCACAACTACATCACCAGTTGTGGTGAAAAACTTGTTTTTCTAATTTTCATAATTGAGTGTTTAAGAATACCTATTAATTTTTTCCTTGATAGGCAACAAATAATTTCTAATGAAGCAAAATATATGTAAAATAAGTAATTTTCTATCATATCCCATATTGTATATAAATATATGTATATACATATCATCAGCCATTTTCAATCCGACGTCTGATGTAGGCCTCCCCAAGTACTTTCCAATTTTCTCTGTCCTGATCTTCTTGTTGCCACATGACACATGTACTTGATGATATCTCTATTCCACCTGTCTATAGGTCTTCTTCTTGGTCTCTTCACATCTCTTGGTATCCAGTTGAGAACTGCAGATGTCCAACGGTTTTCGTTTCTTCTCGCAACATGGCCGGCCCACCTCTATTTTAGTGATCTTTCCTTATCTATGATGTCTGTAACTCCAGTCATCATTCTCACCCAAGTGTTGCGTTTCCTGTCTCTTCTTGTGATTCCCAGCATACAGCGCTCCATGCTCCTTTGCATTGTCTGAAGTCTCTGGGTTATTGCAGCATTTAACACCCAAGTTTCACTACCATAGGTCAGGACAGGTAAAATTCATCGGTTGAAGACCTTCCTCTTCAAAACCAATGGCATTCTGACTTCAGAATGTTTGAGTTCCTACCAAATGCGCTCCAGCCAAGTTTCATTCTTCTGTTTACTTCATTAATCCTGTTTTTCTCTCCTGTTATGACAAGTTGTCCCAGGTATGTGTATTCCAAGCAAACAACCAGAGGATTTTCTTGAAGTTTGACTGGTTCTTGCACTACAAAATAATTATACATTACCATTGTTTTTGTTAGGTTTATCCTGATTCCTATCTTCTGTCCTGCTGTGTTTAGCTCTTCAAGTCTTGAAGTTAGATCTTTTGCGTTAGCTGCAAAGAGAACTATATCATCTGCAAAACGGAGGTGACTGATGTACTCCCCATTTACTCTTAAGCCTTTCTCTTCCCAATCAAGGGTTTTAAAAACTTCTTCTAAAATGGCTGTGAACAAGATGGGAGATAGACCATCACCCTGTTGCTTCTCAATCTTGAATTCATCTATCTCTTCATGCAGCATTACAGATGCTGTGGCATTCTAGTAGATGTTGCATAAGAGACGGATGTATTCAACATCCATCCCTTGTTTCTACAGAGCTTTCAGAGTGGATGAGGTACTTAGAGTGTAGAAGGCCCTCCACAAAGCAGAGGAGGATTGGCATCTCGTACTCATTTGTTTAGTTGATAATATCCTGCAGCATGTGAATGTGGTCTATGGTGCTGTAGCCCTTCTGGAATCACACTTTTTCTCTAGGCTGAGGACAGGGTCTTCTTCAGACATTTAGCTATTATCCTAGTGAATGTCGTGTAGACAACTTGCAGAGGACTGATGCTGCGATAGTTCTTCAATTCTTCTTTACTTCCTTTCCTGTGCAGAAGGGCAATTCTTGTGTGGTTCCATTCCTTGTGGATTCATCCTTTTTTAGACAATTAGTTAATAGAGTCCAAACTAATATTTAGTGAATTAAGTCCAAAAATAAAGCTTCTTATTCTTGTCCATTACTTTCTCTATTAACATTCTTATTGTAATATGGTCTTGTATTTCTCATTCAGAATGGAAATCTGCTTGCTATTCTTTGAGACGATTTTCAATAAGCTTTCTTAGCTTTTTCTCCAGTATCCTAGTGTACAATTTATAAATAACTGATGAAAGGCATAATGCTCTTTAATTTTTACTTTCCTTCCTATTCCCCTTTTTAAAATGTGCTACTAAAATGTTAATCTTCCACTCTTCTGGGATAGTCTTAGTTCTGCATACTTTCTCAGAGATTTTCGTAATAGTTTGTAGCATATTTCTCCCTCCAAATTTTTATGTTGTCTGATACTATTTGATCAAATTCTGCTGCTTTACCAATCTGGTTCTCTTTTTTTCTCTTTTTGCAGTTCTCCTTGATTTTTCTCTTCATTTTCTCCTTCATATTCATGTATCATGCTTATTTTCATTAAACATATTCACCAAGCATTTTCTTATAATGTTTTCTCCATTTTTCCAATATTCCCTTACTGTCTGTGACCTGTATATTATCCTTATTCCTTATACTTTTGCCTGGGTTCCCATATTTCTTTTTCAATGCTTTAAGCACATTCCAAAATTGTTTTCTGTAAAATTTTTCTCTATATCATTTCCAAAATTTTCCTATCATGTTTGTTTTGCCTGTTTTACTATCATCTTACAGTTATTCCATTATTCATCTCCTTCTGTTCTGAAATACTACTTCCATGCATACATTTCTCCTTTCCCCTCATCCGTCCTCCAGTTCATTCTCTTCCATTTAGATTTGATCTTAACTTTCACTTACACTTCAACTGCTCTTTCTAACGAAATTTCTTAAATTTTTTCCACGTGTCATTAATTCTAGTATCTTCAGTAATTTTAAGCTCGGTTATTTTTTGTTTAATTAGTTCCTTATATTTCCTCTTATTTTCAGGATCTTATAGCTTTTTAATTTGAATATTTTTAATTTTATTTTTCGCATTCGTTTTTTATGTTTCTCTATTTTCTTTCTCAAATCTTGTCTCAGCAATTTTTGGTCTACGGTTTGTTTCTATTTCTGCACCTCGTATCAATTTTACGTCCACGTACTTAAATATCAAACAAACTTTGTATAGCTATTTACAGCAGATATTTATTATTTAATTGTAAAGATTTTATATTTGTAAATGACTATTTTTATTTTGTCACAATGCAGAGTATTCTTGGAGCAATAAGTGGCTTTGGGGTTGGTTCTGTGAGGAATTTTTACCATGAGAGGACTTCCAAATTGACTCAGCATGGATTCATCATGCTTGCCGTATCCTTCTTTTTAATCGCCTCTTCTTCATCCTTGTGGACCTTTCTCCTTGCTCTAGCTCCAGTAGCTTCCATCAGCTCCATTCTGCGAACATCTCTCTCTCAGTGGTCTCTTGATAAATCTCCCAGTAACCAAAAGGTAACCTCCATGCTTTAACATTGTTGTGTTAAAGTTCTAAATTGAAATTGTTTATTATTCTAAATTATCATGTACACTGCACATATATATTTACTCAGTGGCGTATCAATGAATAAATAAATTATTGAAATGCACTTCTGATCCAGGCCTATGTTCCACAGATAAAAACAAAATTTCTCACAGATTAATTATGAGATTAAAAAAGCAAAATTGCGCATTTTTTCAAGTAATTAGTTAGTTTTAGGCTGAGAGAAATTTCTGGTGGAAACTCCTACAGAACTCAGTACAGAAAACTAAACTGAGAAAATTCTATTTGCTGAATTTAAACAGCAGAGTGAAATTTGGGTGTTTTGTATAGGGAATTAACAAAATATTAAGACAGGGGAAGTATAATCTCCAATGGCTGTTTTTGTCGAGGTATTCCGTGAAAACAAGACACCGCACTTTTTGAGTGCACTCATGTCTCAAAAAGTGCAGTGTCCTTCCATGTTTTCTCGGAATATCGGGGAATGAGAAGAGGAATGCCAACAAAAAGGGCTATTTGAGATAATTCATTAACAGCCGTGTTCCAAATATTCTTTCTTTTCAGGGGAGGTATAGAAAGAACATTCTGTGATTAGGTATCACAAAGGTAAAGAAAATGAATCGTTTGGGTCATTTTATGTGTAAAAAATATTTTGAAGATGAGATGAAAGTAAAAAGGTACATGGATGCAATTCAAGAGTCTGCATAAACTGACTGACATTAGAATCATCACCACGAGTTTCATTCTCAAATAATTAAGCAACAGTCATTGTATTTGTACTGCAAATTCAACGGAAGCCAGTAGTAGTGTACTTATTACGTTTAATTACGTAGTAGAGGTTTTAATTTTAACTAAAATCTGCCAATGGTTTGGAGAGATTATATGTATTATGATGAGATGGGTTATAGAGATACCTTCAAACGTTCACTTATACTTTTACTTTTTCAGCAAATGTAAAAGTTGTTGTTCAAATAAGTAAGTTTTACTAAAATTCAGAATTATAATTCTTGATATTCAATTAGTAGAATGTAAAAAGAATTAATTTATTAAGATCAGAATTCACATATTAGTAAATGATGCATAACGCTGAGCAATTGTAGGACTTAATTGAAGCAGCAATGTAGTAGACATCAATTCTTAAACATTCTTGTGACATTAAATATTATCGATACATATAAAAAGGGTTAATATTCTCTTTGATTATAGGGATCAGTTTTAGGTGCTCAGCATTCTCTCTCTGCAATGGCACGCATGTCTGCTCCTCTCTTAGCTGGTATGGCTCAGGCAACCATTGGCCCTTCTGGACCTTGTATTGTTGCATTTTGTACATCACTCATTGGTTCCTGCGTTGTCACCATAATGATGAGGAGGGAAAGAAAATGATTGTAAGCAATCCAGTCTGAGTGGGAAAGCTTAGAGAGTGAAATTCAAGTTCCTGTGCTGCAAAAGTCTTGTTTTTCAAATCTCATTGAACTACAGCTTCCAAAACTATTTGAGATATGTATGGAAATGGAACAGTTATATTTTTTTTAATAAAACTTTTAACAAATTCTTCTGTCATTCAATCTGAAGATTGGAGTTCTGCTGTATTTCCAGCAGATTTCTCTTGCTTCAGTGAATACATTTTTGTGGAAATGATTCATTGCCTTAGAATTTAGTATTGGCACAGGATTTGTCCAACTAATTTGTCTCTCTTGGTTTCACGCTGGATTTTTATATTCTCTTCATTGAATACTCATAGAACCTGATTTTTTGGGTTCCACTGTGATCGTAGATGACAGGTAAAGACATTTCCCTTGTGTTGCAGTGGGCTTCTTCTGGTCTAACAGTAAGAGATCTGAAGAGGCCTGCTGCAACACGAAACATCGTTGCCTATCATGGTGGATTGTGGTGGAACCTGAAAAATGAAGAGATCAACAGATCACTGCGGAAACCTTCAAGCCCGCATTCATTGAAGCTATTTATTAATACCAGGATATTCAACCTGCTGCCCACAGGCATCGAGGTGCCTGAAGCTACCTTGCACAGTGCCTGCCAAGCTTCGGTAAAAAGATTTTTATTTGCTACCGCAGTACTTCTTCGTTTCCATTATTAAGAAGTGTTGCATATAAAATCAAATCTTGTTTACGGTTTACCCACCTCTGCGAATCTCTAATTTCAACGAACAACATTTTCGAGTAGAAGAACTGGCTCATCGATTCAAATCTTGACATTTGCAGGAACTTCAGCGCACGTGCATACCTATCATACAAGTGATGGTGGACAAAGTTCAGTATCAAAAATTAACTTCAACACCATGAGCACCAAACCATAGCCGAAATCACAGTTCCTCTCTCGCCATATTGCGCCGACTTCTGTTGGATGAAGCTGGTTTTCTTTCTTTGATGGGACTTCTCTCAGCTATTGACAGCGGCTGAGCAGTCGTGGGCCGCCGAATCGGTCTCTGGGATCCCTCCTCGGGAGGGGAAAGGAGGGGAGGGCGGTGGCTTCTGCTAGCGTCCGAAACAACGCTCATTTCCGGACAGACGTCTCACTCACAGCCTTCGGGATGTAGCCAGGGATTTGAACACTGTCCACACACACACCTACATATACAATAAAATACAATATACACAAACAACACTTACAACTAAATAAAAAAGGGCTTAAAAATAAATGAGTACTCTTCACGAATCGGCAAAAAAAAAGGGAAGTGCTGCCATTACAATATAATTTAAAAACATTAGATAAAGTATTTCCTGCCTGGTTTTGAATATGCTCATTTGTAATTGGGTAAGTAATAGTGTATATAAATAAACAGTTTTGGGAATATGCCATTTTTGGGAAAAATATTTTATGAATTTCTTTTGAGCAAGCTCAATATGACATTCCTCAATTTGATAGAAAGGTGCCCTGATAATAGAACAATAGTCTAACTTGCTATGAACTAATGAATAATAGAGAAATACCACAGTTTGTGGCATTTCCTAACATACTTGGAGGCGAAATATAATAAAATTCTGCCAATCTACAATGAACTTACATTTCATCAATGCTTGGAACGAATTTAAACTGGTGACAATCGATTTAGAAGGTAAAGGAATGATCTTGAATAGTAATTGACACAATGTGACTCACATTTTTTAACAAGAAACAGAAGTATTCATCCAACTGCAAGGTGTCTTTTTCAGTCCAAGGAGGGAGGGCTTGATGTGGAGGGCTACTTGATGTTTTTTTGGAAGGAAAGAGCCATGTGTAAGAAGTAGGCTTTTTACAGACTTCATTTTATTTTCAGGTTGCACATATGTGCAAATAAAGAGTTATTTACTGTATTTGATTGCACCTAAAACAGACCACACACAAATACTATATTACAACAGTTAAAAATCACTATTTGTGTCTATGAGAAATACATGTTAACATTAGATGGGATAAATAGATACCTAAAAAATTTATAAATATAGTATTTAAAATTTAAAAAGTAATTAATGTTTAATTATCATGGTAAATGAATATAAGTGCTTAAAGATTAAAATAAAAAAATGAAAATTTCAGTATCGACTCTGCTCTTATTTGATTTCAGTTACACTAAACAGTACAATCATTTAATTTTAATTCAGTCATTTTTGCCAGGGAAATTCACTAGTTTATAAATAAAATTACAGAAGTTATGATTATATTAAAATTTAGGAATCAAGCCATTTGTATTCTTACCCAGGAAATTAGGTAATATACTAACAATAAATTGAACAAATTTGGGAAAATGGCTTAATTGTCAATATTATACTGATGTTAGAGCTGTTATTTAGTAACTTTCTGAATTTTTATGAACTTATGACATGATACATAGGAAGACCCAGGTTCGATGCCTGGTGGTAAATATATCTCCCATCTCTGACAATGTGTGAAAATCAAGCAGAAATATAGGTTGCAACTGCCTCAAACAACTTCTTACTTTTGTGTTATATTCCTCATGTGAGAAATTTTAATGTGCTCTCAAACCAAGGAACATCATGGTCTTATCTAAATTTTCTTCTTAAACCGAGTCTTAATATATATCTTCAAGTTAAGCAAGAACTTCCTATCATTTCGATAAGTGCATCAAAAAATAATTAAAAACTACCCCAATGTATTATAAATGAAAGATTTTTGTAACATCCTAGCATCGAACTCCTGGCATTTTCTGTAAAAGTCATTCATGTTTTCGATAGACGATGACCATATCTGTAGGCCCCTTAAGTTTTGATTCTCTACCTATCCGGGAAGTATTTTTTAAAAATTCCCGAAAATCTAAGCAATACATTTAAATGGGAAAAATTGGGATTTTGGGGCCTTCTGGCATTGAACCCATGACACTGAGGTTCAAAGTCACATTTTTCCTGGGAGTTTCACGTTAGGGCCTATACGCTGTAAAAATTTCAAGTCAATGACGCTTGTGGTTTAGCCTGTGAATTAGTATCATATATATAATAGATATACGAGTTGAAGAGTAAACATTGTTAGGGACTTAATGTGGGTTTAAAATACAGTAGAGGTCCGTTATAACGAGAGCTGACAAAAAATCGGAAAGGTACTCGTTATAACGCGATACTCGTTATAGCCGATTTTTAACAATAAGTCTAATGAAGTCCGTCTTCTTGAATCCAATGGCAGCGAATGCCTCCGAATGGAGCTGTAGGGTTCTTAATTCCTACGCAATGAACAGAATGCGTAAAAGACAGCGTTCCCCACAAAAATATTATTTCATTGGCTCATAAACCATAACCAAAGTGCGTCCTCTAACATAAAATGTGGATCATTATTACTCAATAATCGTCGAAAGTAATAATATATCATTAGATAATTGTATTAGTTAGGATTTGGTGATTTAACTTAATAGTTAAACATGCCTATCCAGTAGTGTAAGTAGTTACGATAGTCATGCTCGTTAGACACGAGCTTTTCTCCGGTGCCGGCAATTCTTTAACGCAGCAGGTGAGAGCAGAATCCCTTCTCCTCTACTCTCATATATCGTCTTCCCCCACGGCAGCTCCCACCTTTCCTCTCTTGTCCTCCAGACACAAACAGAAACCACCCCGTTCAACTCCCACCCTTCTAAGCCATGCCACCTCTCACTTCCGATATGTTAATCGAGGGAACCAAGAAAAAATGTTTTTCTTGTAATGGTGCTATTTTTTAGGAAAAAATAATCGGATAAACTATGTAAGAACAAAAAGGATTTTATTTGAAACATTGTAACAAAGCAATATCACTATTGATGGCCACGTGCAGATACGTACTTGCATCCTTTAGTTTATTTTTAGTCCAAAGATATCGTCGTTCCAGTCAATTCGCATTAATTGTTTCCCGAAAAGCTGTACTTAACGATAAATTCACTTTTTCAGAAACATTGAAAGTAAAAATAAATTAACCTTAACAGAAGTTAGAAGAACTTTACAATAATTAATAAACATATATTGGTGTAAAAACCTGATTTCTCGGTCTCACTCTACATAAAAAAGCGTTTACTTAAAAAATGAATCTATTCTTGTCTGTTTAAAGTTATTCATACAGTGTTTGGTGACGAAATCTTCTACACGCTTTAAATTCATTAAATCGTCCACTGAGGCGTTTTTAGCTAAATACAAAGAATTAAGATGCTAATGCTTGCGAGAGGGACTCCCTACTAGGGATTTTGATCGAATCTTCTACCATACTCTCGATATCCGACGATTCGCTGCTGTAATTCTTTTGCTGCTCTACTAGTTGGTCGTCGGTCAGCAAACCACAAATAGCAGTTTCCGCGTCTACCGCAACGAAATCATCAAAGGAGCAGTTTATGTCCAAAATGCTGGACACAGTTCTCCAGCTTTCAGGCACTAACTCCGAATTCAGCTCAGCAGATCCATCCACAGAATCATTTTCTGTATTTTTATTAAAACCCGAATGTTTGAAACATTTATACTTTCGGGTGATATTTTCCCTCAGGCCAATGCAAACCCATGGATTGCCTCCAGGACATTCCATTTGATGCGGGTTTCTTTTGACATTAACTTCCTGATTAACGTATTAACGAGGTGTGATCTAAAATGGTGCTGTATAGCTCGAATAATCCCCTGATCCAATGGCTGCAACACTCTTGTGCAGTTAGGGGAAAAGAACACAAGCTCTATGTTCGTCAATTCAATGATGGGGTGGGCCGGACAGCGATCTACGAACAGCACCATTTTTCTATTTCTCCCTCCAACTTTGGCATCAAAAGCCTTTAGCCACTGCGTAAAAATTTGTCCGGTCATCCATACTTTGGCGTTGGACTCGTAAGAACAGGGAATATTTCGCTGGCCACAAAAAGCTCGGGGACGCACGGATTATCCAATAATTAATGGTTTTAGTTTATCACATCCAGTCATGTTCGTGCAGAGGAGAACTATAAGCCTCTCCTTACTCCTTTTTCCTCCTTTGCAGCGGTCGCCCTTAACAGCCAAAGTTTTTTCCGGCAGTAAATTGTAAAACAGTGCTGTCTCATCCGCATTGTACATGTCCTAATTATGTGGAGATTAGAAACAGTTTGTCACACTAAATACAAGGCCTCTCTTACAATTTATAGTATTTAAACGATAATTTGCTTTTTGCATTACTTACCTTTTCTTCGTATCTTTCGAGGATCAACTTGAGAATTGGAAGCCAATCATCTACCGCTTGCTCACTTACTTCACTGGATTCACCGCTAATTATGTGGAGTGATATTCCTCTTCTTCCTTTAAATCGTTCAGCCAACCATCCGTGCTACGGAAATTGTCCAGTTTCATGCGAAGGGCTCTTCAGCTTTCGCTTTTATAATTATTCCTCTGATTGGAATTCCTAGAGATCGCTGCTGGGTGAACCATTCAAATAAAATGGACTCCAACTCCGTATTATCCGCTGGTCGTAGTTTTTTGCACCCTCCTGGAGTGTTTTGCATCACGAATGCAGACTTTATTTTTTCTTTGTTCTTCAAAATCGTAAATAGAGTCGACGATGACAGGCCATACCGTCTGCCGATTTCGGATTTACTCGCGGTTTCTCTTTCGCACAATTGCACAATTTCAAATTTATTTGCTAAATCTAAAGCCTTTCTTTTACTCTCCATCACAGAACTCTCACACTAGAAACTCAGTTATTAGAAAGCTCTCCTTAACGGACTCACGACTAATGATCGACTGATGGAAGAGCGATAACTATCATGGGGAAAGGCACCCCTAATTCATATCAAATTTCTTTCTCAAGATATTTTTCATTCACAGGCTTCATAAAACTAATGACTGTGGCACGAGGAAGAAGTTACCCTGAAAATTCGAAACAGCGCTGCTTTTATTTCTTATATTCCCTCTCATTAGACAATTTGGTGCCAAGTTTCGAATGAAAACAAATCCCACAGGTGGATGGCAATAAAATGGAAACTCGAAACCGCTGATTAGAGGGATCATCGCCGAAAAGAAACAAGATATAAGGCGATAAGATATAGGTGACGTGAGGGACAGAAGGGATAGTGAAACTCGTGAGACGTCTTCGAGATATGCTACCTGCAAGACAAATATAGAACCGTGGCACTCGTTATAACGATACCTCAGATTTTGATCACTCGTCCTTTTTATCCTTGATATCCTTTTTGCTGTGAGACGGACAACGTCCAATGGATCACTCACTATAACGCAACTCTCGTTATATGCCGTATTCGTTATAACGGACTTCTACTGTAGTTCTGAAGGTCAAAACACACTTTAATGTTGAACCTTTGGGCATGTAATGTCGCAGATAAGGAAACTCACTGTCCCAATAAAGTGTTAACATTTCTTCGATAAGTTGCTGAATTAAAGGTTAAAAATTTCCCTATACTTTTAATGTATGACACAATCAATATGACATGTTATATATACCTTTAAATAAGCAGTCACCAGCTGTTTGCACCTTATTGGCTATAAAATTCATGCTTTAGAATCATGCAGACAATTAATATGAATTTTTTTAAGGTACAAAAATATATAAAGTAATCCCTGAAAATTATATGTTATAATACATTTCTTTTTACACATTAACCTTTTTTGTGCCACAAGAAGGATTCAAAATATTATGAAAGGATGTTATAAATATATATGTAAGCAGCGATCAATTCCTTTATTTCTTCATGGACCACCTTAAGGTTTCTTTCTTTTTCCTTGAGAAATATACTATCTATGATTTAACTATCAAAATCGTACATCCGAAAGAGTGGTAATCCATGTATTTTAAGTACTTCATTGCTTTACCTTGCTACAAATAAAACTCTCTGTAAGACCAGGAAGAAAGAGCCCTCCATTCAAGAAAATTTACTTTATTCCAACAAGTACTACCTAACATACAAGTGACTACCACAACAACCAAATAAGTAAGGAGGAGAATCCAAATATGAAAGAAATGCTGCTTGAAATCTAATGACTGGTTCAGCAACCCACTGCTCAGGAGCCACTTGCTGTTCTTTCTTGAAAATATTTGTAAAATCACAGCTAAAGTGAAGCACGATGAAGTTTTTGAATGAAAGATTGTCTTTGCTGCACCTAAATCATGATTACCAGGGATAAGTAAATTTACAACAAGAATTGAAAAAGAAATACTGTGGAATATTTCTGAAAGAATTCAGCATTCTACCGTTGGCTTAGTGATCTAAGGAAGAAAGTGTAATTGTAGAGAGAGTGATGGACCCCATTCCCTCCCACCATAATCAAGTTAAATTTTCAACTAACTATGATTGAAGGCTTTCTGTTTAATTTAAAGATTTGGACCAAAGTAATGTTGAATTATTATTTCATATGTGATCGAGTAAATTGGAGTGCTGATTATTTCATTCCAAAGCTCATGGAATATTGCCAAAGTAATCTTCTTGTAATTGCTATCAATTACTTTTTGGAAAGTAATAGATACTTGTAATCAATTACATTTAAGTTAGAGTAATTGTATTCAAGCCTAATTACTTTTCGTCAGTAATCTGGCCATCACTGGTTATAACTTTTCATAAAAGAAAACTCTCATTCTTCATGATTTTTTCTTAGTGATAGCATTTTAAATAGTCAAACATATTTATGATTTAGGGGTTTTTGTTAACAAAAACTTGATACAAAGGCTGCTAGGTTCCATCTCTTGTGTGAGAAGACTTCACTCCACTGATATTTACTGCATTAAACTATAATATTAGTGATATTCATTTTAGAATGATGCTCAATAATTTGGAGTCTATCTTAGCTTCAACTGGAGAAGATTCTAAGGAAATTCCGTAAGGCATTTCAATTCAAATTGGCAATGTCTGAATGAACTGCCTCAACTTTATTCCTCCAAGAGGAATTAATCATCATTTTTATTCATCATATATTGAGAGGTTCTGACAAATTCTGCAATAGTTCTGATTACATCAACACTCCTGATCACATATTTAAAAATATATAAGGTTTAATTTTGTGTACTTTATTATAATTATTGAATTTGTAGGGGAGACAGGAATGTCTTACTTCACACCTTAATTACATTTTCTATTTCAATTTTTTAGATTATATTGTTTTTAATTTCTCTGTCTGAAATCGTTATAGCTTGATACTTGTAATGTACTTTTTATATTTTTAATTTGCTTAAACCTTAAATTTCTAATTTCACTTTGTCTTCATTTTCTCTTGTACAATTTTGTAATATTTTTATTTGATATATTTTATCGAGAATGTCTACTAATTTTTTAAATTTCGTTTTCATATTTACCTATAATTTTAATATCTTTTTGTTATATTTACATTAACAACAAACTTTTATTTAAATTTCTTTACTTCTAACTCAATGTAATTTTTTATATTTTTAACGTGCAAAAGGCCGTGAAGAAATTATTATTACCGTAATCAAGTGAAATCTTATGCAACCTCTTACATAACTTTGGCCACAAGGATTAAAATATTTTTGAAGGATTAAAAATAATGCGCTCATACAGCTCGTTGAATTTGGCGCTACAATAGTAAGGCGATTGTTCACTTAATGGCTGTATAGGCGTCGCCACCATCGTGAAATTCTCGGTGGGCTTGGGATATCGGCCATCCGGGAGAGTTGAAGAGGCAGTGCGAGGTTGACGATCAGAACAGAAGGGGCGCTCGAGGTGCAGAGCGGCGGCACCTGGAGTCGACGTTATGGAGGGTTTCTTGAAATCTGCAGCTGGCTTTGCCCTCGGGGCGGTTATCATCTTCGGATTTGCAGTGCCCAGAGGTGAGCGCCAAAGGCAATTTGTCCCCTGTCCTGAGGGCTATATCAATCCACGGTCAAATTTGGAAATAAATCCAAAACGTACAAGTTCCAAAAAAGGAGCTGCTAAAT